>CM070792.1:539142-819142 GCA_036346955.1 Dipus sagitta
AACGCCTGAGTCCACTCGCATGGACTGCCCACTTTCCCCTGTCCCTGGTGATGATGAGGTGTCCCCTTTTCTCAACCGTGCAGGGATGCTGGTCCAGCTTTCTTGACAGAGAGGCTGACAACTCCAGGACTTCTAAGGAGCGGTGCTTTGCTTCCACCCAATGACACAGGCGGCAGGAGTCTTGCTTCTGGGTGGAACGCCACTCACATAGGTTCTTCAATTCCTTCTGGACGTGTTTGGAATAGGATTTGAATCAGAATAAAATTCCCAGGTACACATGACAGGTGCTGGGCAAGGAGGCCGTCACTCTTCAGTAACCTGTGTTGAGCACATTGACGTCCCCCCGCCCCCACAAGGGAAAGAAAGTATTTTACTTCTTTAAATGTGAGAGAGAAACAGACAGAGATAGGGAGGAGAAAGGGAGAGATAGAGGGAACTGGCACACCGGGTGCCCTACCGCACATGAGCGCCCCCTTGTGCTTCGGGCTCGCATGCGTCCCGGGGATTCGAACCGGGTTCCTTTGGCTTCCCAGCAAAAAGCTCTAACCGCCAGGCCATCTCCCGGTTCCCACAGTGCCCGCTGCCTGGTCTTCTTTCCCTTGCTGTTTTCCAGCTATTGCTGAGCTCCAGTAGCGGCTGAACTGGAATTCAGGACGTAGCCTGAACTTGTCATCATTGTGAGGAGCAAGTGAGGCCACAGCAAAGTATAACTGTGTTCCCAGTGGAGCCTGTGTTACGTACTTACCGTATTTTCCTTGATGTGTGTGAACGTTGCTCAGTGAACCAGGGGCACGTCCGTGATTTTCCAATACTTACCCTTTTGGTCCTTCATTCCACCTGCACCCACTGTCGGGTCACGATGGCTCTCGAGAGCCTGCGAATGCGTGAACAAACCCTCAGAGTACACGTTGGGAACCCGACACTCCTAAGTCTTCCTGGCCTGGCTTCAGCAATTTTGCCCTGGGCCTATAAGGCATGAAGAATGTGCATACTTGCATACGGGTTTTACTCATATTCTGTTTGCCCTCTCGAACTTGGGACACTTCTGTGTGTCTGCTGCCTCAAACAGACGTCAGTCCTCCAGCTAGAAAGGGGCTCAGGACTCATAGCTAGTGTCTCACTTCACCTGTAAGCTCTGCATGTCGCATGCGCATGTGACTGCTTAAGTCACGTGTGTGTCAGGGGCCTCCTTTCCCTAGCGCACAGAGATTCCCTGCATGGTCGTGGCGTTCTGTGGGTCCGAAAAGCCCCCGATTCCCTGACCTAGGCTGAGAGCAAGGCTCTCAGCCTAGGTCAGGGAATCGGCTGTCTTCGGAAAATGGGTCAGTTTTATCCCATCCACAAAGGCGGCTGAGGCACGGCCATATGCCTGCCCGAGTCGCTGTTGCTCAAATTGAGCAATTTTTTCGGGTTCACCCCCTCACGTACAAGTGTGGAGCCTACTGGAATGGGGATGTCTGAAATGTGAGGGAGCAGGGCCCGGAGGGTGTGTTTCTCTGGGAATAAGAGAGCTCCAGAAAGTATCCTTTAATTGGCTGAAGGAGGAGGGCCTCCACGAGTGCCGGGCCAGCTGACAGACCAGGTGAGGCTGCCTCACACATCAAACATTCGGACATTTGAAAATCGTCGAGAACGCCTGAGTCCACTCGCGTGGACTGCCCACTTTCCCCTGTCCCTGGTGATGATGAGGTGTCCCCTTTTCTCAACCGTGCAGGGATGCTGGTCCAGCTTTCTTGACAGAGAGGCTGACAACTCCAGGACTTCTAAGGAGCGGTGCTTTGCTTCCACCCAATGACACAGGCGGCAGGAGTCTTGCTTCTGGGTGGAACGCCACTCACATAGGTTCTTCAATTCCTTCTGGACGTGTTTGGAATAGGATTTGAATCAGAATTAAATTCCCAGGTACACATGACAGGTGCTGGGCAAGGAGGCCGTCACTCTTCAGTAACCTGTGTTGAGCACATTGACGTCCCCCCGCCCCCACAAGGAAAAGAAAGTATTTTACTTCTTTAAATGTGAGAGAGAAACAGACAGAGATAGGGAGGAGAAAGGGAGAGATAGAGGGAACTGGCACACCGGGTGCCCTACCGCACATGAGCGCCCCCTTGTGCATCGGGCTCGCATGCGTCCCGGGGATTCGAACCGGGTTCCTTTGGCTTCCCAGCAAAAGCTCTAACCGCCAGGCCATCTCCCGGTTCCCACAGTGCCCGTGCCTGGTCTTCTTTCCCTTGCTGTTTTCCAGCTATTCCTGAGCTCCAGTAGCGGCTGAACTGGAATTCAGGACGTAGCCTGAACTTGTCATCATTGTGAGGAGCAAGTGAGGCCACAGCAAAGTATAACTGTGTTCCCAGTGGAGCCTGTGTTACGTACTTACCGTATTTTCCTTGATGTGTGTGAACGTTGCTCAGTGAACCAGGGGCACGTCCGTGATTTTCCAATACTTACCCTTTTGGTCCTTCGTTCCACCTGCACCCACTGTCGGGTCACGATGGCTCTCGAGAGCCTGCGAATGCGTGAACAAACCCTCAGAGTACACGTTGGGAACCCGACACTCCTAAGTCTTCCTGGCCTGGCTTCAGCAATTTTGCCCTGGGCCTATAAGGCATGAAGAATGTGCATACTTGCATACGGGTTTTACTCATATTCTGTTTGCCCTCTCGAACTTGGGACACTTCTGTGTGTCTGCTGCCTCAAACAGACGTCAGTCCTCCAGCTAGAAAGGGGCTCAGGACTCATAGCTAGTGTCTCACTTCACCTGTAAGCTCTGCATGTCGCATGCGCATGTGACCGCTTAAGTCACGTGTGTGTCAGGGGCCTCCTTTCCCTAGCGCACAGAGATTCCCTGCATGGTCGTGGCGTTCTGTGGGTCCGAAAAGCCCCCGATTCCCTGACCTAGGCTGAGAGCAAGGCTCTCAGCCTAGGTCAGGGAATCGGCTGTCTTCAGAAAATGGGTCAGTTTTATCCCATCCACAAAGGCGGCTGAGGCACGGCCATATGCCTGCCCGAGTCGCTGTTGCTCAAATTGAGCAATTTTTTCGGGTTCACCCCCTCACGTACAAGTGTGGAGCCTACTGGAATGGGGATGTCTGAAATGTGAGGGAGCAGGGCCCGGAGGGTGTGTTTCTCTGGGAATAAGAGAGCTCCAGAAAGTATCCTTTAATTGGCTGAAGGAGGAGGGCCTCCACGAGTGCCGGGCCACCTGACAGACCAGGTGAGGCTGCCTCACACATCAAACATTCGGACATTTGACAATCGTCGAGAACGCCTGAGTCCACTCGCGTGGACTGCCCACTTTCCCCTGTCCCTGGTGATGATGAGGTGTCCCCTTTTCTCAACCGTGCAGGGATGCTGGTCCAGCTTTCTTGAGAGAGAGGCTGACAACTCCAGGACTTCTAAGGAGCGGTGCTTTGCTTCCACCCAATGACACAGGCGGCAGGAGTCTTGCTTCTGGGTGCAACGCCACTCACATAGGTTCTTCAATTCCTTCTGGACGTGTTTGGAATAGGATTTGAATCAGAATTAAATTCCCAGGTACACATGACAGGGGCTGGGCAAGGAGGCCGTCACTCTTCAGTAACCTGTGTTGAGCACATTGACGTCCCCCCGCCCCCACAAGGAAAAGAAAGTATTTTACTTCTTTAAATGTGAGAGAGAAACAGACAGAGATAGGGAGGAGAAAGGGAGAGATAGAGGGAACTGGCACACCGGGTGCCCTACCGCACATGAGCGCCCCCTTGTGCATCGGGCTCGCATGCGTCCCGGGGATTCGAACCGGGTTCCTTTGGCTTCCCAGCACAAAGCTCTAACCGCCAGGCCATCTCCCGTTTCCTACAGTGCCCGTGCCTGGTCTTCTTTCCCTTGCTGTTTTCCAGCTATTCCTGAGCTCCAGTAGCGGCTGAACTGGAATTCAGGACGTAGCCTGAACTTGTCATCATTGTGAGGAGCAAGTGAGGCCACAGCAAAGTATAACTGTGTTCCCAGTGGAGCCTGTGTTACGTACTTACCGTATTTTCCTTGATGTGTGTGAACGTTGCTCAGTGAACCAGGGGCACGTCCGTGATTTTCCAATACTTACCCTTTTGGTCCTTCGTTCCACCTGCACCCACTGTCGGGTCACGATGGCTCTCGAGAGCCTGCGAATGCGTGAACAAACCCTCAGAGTACACGTTGGGAACCCGACACTCCTAAGTCTTCCTGGCCTGGCTTCAGCAATTTTGCCCTGGGCCTATAAGGCATGAAGAATGTGCATACTTGCATACGGGTTTTACTCATATTCTGTTTTCCCTCCCGAACTAGGGACACTTCTGTGTGTCTGCTGCCTCAAGCAGACATCAGTCCTCTGGCTAGAAAGGGGCTCAGGACTCATAGGTAGTGTCTCACTTCACCTGTGAGCTCTGCATGTCGCATGCGCATGTGACCACTTAAGTCACGAGTGTGTCAGGGGCCTCCTTTCCCTAGCGCACAGAGATTCCCTGCATGGTCTTGGCATTCTGTCGGTCCTAAAGCTCCCGATTCCCTAACCTGGGGTACGCTAGGGAAAAGAGGCTTTTTGCTGGGAAGTCAAAGAAACCGGGTTCGAATCCCCGGGACGCATGCGAGCCCGATGCACATGGGGGCGCTCATGTGCGGTAGGGTACCCGGTGTGCCAGTACCCAGTATCTCTCCCTTTCTCCTCCCTATGTCTCTGTTTCTCTCTCACATTGAAAGAAGTAAAGTATTTTCTTTTCTTTGTGGGGGCTGGGGCACGTCAAGGTGCTCAACACAGGTTACTGAAGGGTGACGGCCTCCTTGCCCAGCACCTGTCATGTGTACCTAGGAATGTTATTCTGATTCAAATCCTATTCCAAACACATCCAGAAGGAATTGACGAACCTATGTGAGTGGCATTCCATCCAGAAGCAAGACTCCTGCCGCCTGTGTCATTGGGTGGAAGCAAAGCACCGCTCCTTAGAAGTCCTGGAGTTGTCAGCCTCTCTCTCAAGAAAGCTGGACCAGCATCCCTGCACGGTTGAGAAAAGGGGACACCTCATCATCACCAGGGACAGGGGAAAGTGGGCAGTCCACGCGAGTGGACTCAGGCGTTCTCGACGATTTTCAAATGTCCGAATGTTTGATGTGTGAGGCAGCCTCACCTGGTCTGTCAGCTGGCCCGGCACTCGTGGAGGCCCTCCTCCTTCAGCCAATTAAAGGATACTTTCTGGAGCTCTCTTATTCCCAGAGAAACACACCCTCCGGGAGAGGGAATCAAAATTTAGGATTCTGTGAATAAGCCACATGATAATCTACTTTTGTGGATAATGGCACACCCAGGCCCAAGGCTTAGGGTCCATTGTGGAAGAGGTGGCAAAAAGAATGTTAAGAGCCAGAGGAAGGTTAGGACTGCTTACAATGCAATTGACTAGTAATTGGCCTTAATATCCATGACCTTGGAGTGCCTAGTACTATCTTCACAGGACCCTCATAATAGGAGGAAGGGATGATGACATCAAAATAGAAGACAGACTAATGGAGAGAGTGAGGGGATATGATGGAGTATGAATTTGGGATATGATGGAAGTGGGGAGGGGAGGGAATTATCATGGTTTATTGTCTGTAAGTATGGAAGTTGTCAATAAAAAGGGAAAATATTGAAAAAATGGTGGCCAAAGCTATGTGGGTTCATTCCTGGATCCTCTATTTTGTCCATTGTTCGTTCCGTGTCCCAGCACCAGGTACTGTGTTATCTTTAGTCCTGATCGTTCTTCTTAACACCACTCTAATTATTCTAGGTCTTTTGTGTTTCCATATGAATTCTTGGGTTGCCTTTTCTAGTTCTGCTCAGCAACATCATTTAATTTTGGCAGGAATTGCATTTAATCTGTAGGTTATCTTTGGTAGTGCAACATTAATTCAGCTAGTCTGGGAACTTGGTAGTCTATCCATCACCTAGTATCTTGGTTTAATTTTGCAGTAGCTTAATGCCTTCATTGTGGAGGTTTTTTACTTCCTTGGTTGGATTTGTTTCTAGGTACTGCATTTTGATGGGGCTATTCTTTTAAATATTTTTATTTGTACTTTTATTTGCCATATTTATTTAATAAATATTAATTATTTAATAAGATATTAATAAAATATAATAAATATTAATTATTTAATAAAATATTTAAATATTTTATTGTTCTTTATTTGCAAGCAGAGAGAGATAGACACACACATAGAGGAAAGGGGGGGAGAGAGAGGGAGGGAAAGAGACAGAGAGAGAATGGGCATTCCAGGGCCTCTAGCCCTGCAAATGAACTCCAGACCCATGTGCCGCTTTGTGCACCTGGATATATGTGAGTACTAGGGAATTGAACCAGGGTAGTTAGGCTTTTCAAGGCAAGTGTCTTAACCACTGAGCATCTCAAGCCTGATGGGGCTATTTTTAATGAGATATCTTTCCTAATTTCCTTCTCCTTGAGTTCATTACCAGTATATGTGAAGGCTTCTTGCTTTGTATTATGCAATGTTAACGAAAATGTTGATGAGACCTGAGTTTTTTCTGGTGGAGTATCTAAGGTCTCATAAGTATAGAATCATGTCATCTGGAAATAGGATGGTTTGACATATTCTTTTCTTATTTTGATTACCTTTATCTCTCATTTTCTAAATTTCTTGTCTCGTTTTATTTTCTGAAATTTTATTTTTATGTAACTTCACATATGATGTTAGCATTTCAAGCAATAGAATTTGTAATGTATGTTGTCTTTTTGTTCCTTCAATCTTTCCAGGCTTTGTAATTTTTAACCCTTTTAAAAGCAAAAATGAATATAAACCTCCATTTTTTTTGGTTTGATAATCTCCATAAATGTGAGATAGATTTATGTAGAATTTGACATTGTACAATCTCACACAGAGCAGAAGGAGTTGAGAAAGAGGAACAGAGGGAGGAAGGAGGAGGAGGAGAAAAAAAAGACAAAGCATGGACATCCCAAGAGAAATTTTCAGTTCACATTATTATTTTTTATTATTTATTTATTTGTTTGTTTGTTTGACATAGAAAGAGGGAGAGAATGAGAGAATGGGTGCACCAGGGCCTCCAGGCACTGTAAACGAACTCCAGATACATGCACCCCCTTGTGCATCTGGCCAACGTGGGTCCTGAGTAATTGAACCTGGGTCCTTTGGCCTTGCAGGCAAATGCCTTAACTGCTAAGCCATCTCTCCAGCCCCACACTATTTTTAATTTTAAAAAAAATTGGTAAATTTCCAAGTTACCATACAAAGTAATGCATCCCAATACATATGTGGGATATACATGGCTGGATTCCTTCCTTATACCTAATCATCCTCAGACCAGGTAGTCACATGAATTCATGCCCTTGTATCATGTATCCACTGCCCTCACTGCCACTCATTATGTCTTCCACACCTCTCATGATCAACTTTCTAGTGTCATGTTACGTGTGTGTGTGTGTGTGTGTGTGTGTGTGTGTGTGTGCATGACATAACCCTAGTTTCCTTATACAATGGAAAACATAACATTTATCTGTCTGCTTCTGGTTTATTTTGCTTAACACAATGATTTTTACTTCTATACAATTCTGTGCAAATATTTTTTTCTAATAGCTGATTAGTTTTCCATCTATTATGTGTAGCACAGTTCTTTATAGTACTCTTTCTGCTAAGGATCACTTTGGCTACTCAAAATATTTTTTGCTTCTTGTGGTGGTTTGAATAGAATAGGTGGCTCCCAATATATTCAGTTGTTTATTTGTTTGTAGTTTGCATCTCTAGCCACCTGGCTGGAGGCAAGGTCGTTGGGTGGATCTTAAGGTGTGGTGGCTTTGGGATTCCAATCTAAAGATATGCAAAGTGTGCCTAGCTGGAGTTCCTGAAGTGTGCTGTGGCTTTTGACCTTTAGGCTTGTACTCCTCTCTCTCTCTGCTTGGTCCTGTGAAGGCAGGCCAGTTTCTTCTGCCATTATGGAACTTCCCCTGGATCTGTAGGCTTCAATAAATCCCTTCCTCCATAACTGTGCCTGGTCTGGAATTTCATCTCAGCGAACCTGAAGCTGTCTGCTACACTTCTACATTTAAGTTATGTTTCCTTCCTTCTTCAATTTTGTTACCCAGTTTTCAATTTTTTCATGGTATATGTATTTTACTTCCCTTTAAAGTTTTATTCCAAGATAATTTCAAAGCTATTTTGAACTGGCTTTGTTTTTATGATTGCTTCCTATGAAAGTTGTGACATAGAAAAATAAATACTGATTTTAAATATTTTTCTTCATTCATATATAAGATAGAGAGGAGAAAAGGAGAGGGAGAGAAAAAGAGGGAGGCAGGGAGAGAGAATGGACACACCAAAGCTTTTAGCCAGTACAAGCAAATTCCAGATGCATTCACTGCCTTGTGCATCTGATTTATGTGGGTACCTGGGAATTGAACCCAGGTTCTCAGACATTGCAGGCAAAACCACCAACTCATCTCTCCAGCCCCTAAGATGCTGATTTAAAGTGTAGATTCTTGCCGGGCATGGTGGCACATGCCTTTAATCCCAGCACTCAGTAGGCAGAGGTAGGAGGATTGCTGTGAGTTTGAGGCCACCCTGAGACCCCATAGTGAATTCCAGGTCAGCTTGGGCTAGAGCAAGACTCTACATCAAAAAATAAAATAATAAAGTATAGATTCTCTACCCTGCTACTTTCCTCAAAAAGCTTATTGGAACCCAAAAATTTCTTTTAGTTTAACCAGAGCCATGGTAATCATATGTGCCAAGTTAACTTGCTCATATCTAAGATTCTCTGCATGGTTATATTTTATTGAATTGGACAGAACTGACTAGTGCAGGTTAAAAGAGCTCATTGAGGTCTGGAGAGTTGGCCAAAGACCCTTGACTCGATTCCCCAGGACACACATAACACAGATGTAAAAGGTGGCATACATATCTAGAGTTTGTTTGCAATGACTGGTGGCCCTGACATGCTCATCCCCACATCTGCCTGTTATCTCTTTCACTCACCCTCAAATCAACCAATAAAATGGTTTTCAGAAAGAGCCCAGTGCTAGAGAGATTGCTTAGAAGTTAAGGTGTTTGCCTGCAAAGGCTAAGGACCCATGTTTGACTTTCCAGAACCCATGAAAGCCAGACACACAGACGTGAGGCAAGCGCAAGGTCACACATGCCCACTAGGTGGTGCAAGCACCTGTTGATCCATTGCATTGGCTGACTCCCTGGTGCTCCAGTTCTCTGTCTGTCTGTCTGTCTCTCTGTCTCTAAAACAAGGAGCCCAATGAGGTGTGCTCTGCATGGGCGTCCTGGGTGATCCACATCATCATCATTTCAAAATCACTGAGTCTGGTATTTCTTCACATTGCCAGCAACAACATTTCTGGTATGAAGTCATGGTCAGTCAGCATAGCTCATTACAACTAGAAAATATCCATCCTAGTGGGAATGATGACACTTTTTTGCCTTTGGTTTTGGGGTCTTTTGTCATTGTTGTTTTGTTTTGTTTCTGATTAGTTACCTGAAGAATGACTGCGGTTGGACATGTTTGAACTAGGAGCAGACATGTTGAGTTTCACGAGACCTGTTGCTGCCAGTTGAGGGGGTCCAGTCTCAGTAAGGACAAAAAGCAGTGTTCCTCTCCCATAATTAACTTAAGGGGAAATTGACAGGACATAAACACCCGTTTGACAGTCAAGTGGCCGAAGGATGTGTTACTGTTTTGTAGGGAGAAAGGCATCATAGATTACCTGTGGCTTTGAGTTTCCCACCATTATTCCATGCTATGGTATTCCAGTGAACGAGGTAATGTCCACATTGGAGTGGAGTGGTCATCCGCCGATGGTCATTTTCCTCTTGTATCTCCTGGAATGGAATACAGAGAGGGCTGAGGCTTGCTGAAAGATTCTGGAAGGTTTTTCCAAACAATACCCCGGAATCTCTCATGAGTAGAATCACTTGCACTGGGGTCCTCTAATAGACTTTGTAACCCCTTGTCAGCCACCTCAGTGGACTTCTCTTCACATTCATTCTGATCGACAGAGGCCTTTGTCCAATGCCTCTCAGCCCCTAAATCAGATTAAGTTTCACAGGGCTTCGTTAGGAGCAGACAGTGTCATTGGTGAGGAGGATTTGGGCGTTGCTTTCACTTTTCACTAGCCCATCATGTTCATTATCCACCATGTTTCCTGTCAATGCTTTGTCGTCAGATTTGTATCCATTGTCTTGGCCTGCGGTCACAGCAAGTGCTGGAAGCTTTGGGGTGAATGATAGAGCTCTGTGAGCTACCAAACCCAGCCCTATGAAAACCAACCCCAAGCCTCACCTGAGTTCATGCAATGATGGACATCTGGGTTGATTCCAGCTCTTAGCTATTATGCATTGAGCAGCTATAAACATGGTTGAGCAAATCTCTCTGAACTGAGGCATGGAGCTTTTAGGGTAGATGCTCAGTAAGGGAATAACTGGGTCTGTTGGTAACTCTATAGTCAACCTTTTTGGGAGTCTCCGTATTGCTTTCCATAGTGGTTGTACCATCTTACGTTCCCACCAACAGTGGATGAGGGTTTCCATTTCTCCACATCCTCGCCAGCATTTGTTTTCATTTGATTTTTTTTTTTTAATGTTTGCTATCCTTACTGGGTTAAGGTGGAATCTCATAATTGTTTTAATTTGCATTTCCCTGATGATTAGGGATATGAACATTTTCTTTTTCTTTTTTTAAATATTTATTTATTTGACAGAGAAAGAGCGAGAGAGAGATAGAGAGAGAGAGAATGGTGTGCCAGAGCCTCTAGCCACTTCAGACGCATGCACCCCTTGTGCATCTGGCTAATGTGGGTCCTGGGGAATTGAGCCCGGGTCCTGTGACTTTGCAGGCAAATGCCTTAACCGCGAAGCCATCCCTCCAGCCTGATGAATATTTTCTTTTTTTTATTTAAATTTTTTTTATTTTTACTTATTTATTTGAAAGCGACGGACAAAGAGAGAGAGAGAGAGAGAGAGAGAGAGAGAGAGGCAGATATAGACAGAGAGAGAATGGGCTGCCAGGGCCTCCAGCCACTGCCAACGAACTCCAGACACGTGCGCCCCCTTGTGCATCTGGCTAACGTGGGTCCTGGAGAATCAAGCCTCGAACCGGGGTCCTCAGGCTTCACAGGCAAGATGAATATTTTCTTAAGTGCGTGTTTGTCATTTGTATTTCTTCCTCTGAGAACTGCCTGTCCAGTTCTTTGCCCCATTTTGTGAGTGGGTTGTTTGACTTTTTATTGTTTAGGTTTTTGAGTTCTTTGTAGATTCTAGAAATTAGGCCTCTGTCAGTTGTAGAGCCAGCAAAATTTTCTCCCATTCTGTGGGTGATCTATTGGCTCTGCATAATCTAGATTTGTCTGTGAAGAAAACTTTTCAGCTTCATGAGATACCAGTGGTTATGTGATTGTTGTAAGTTTCTGATCTACTGGGGATTTTGTTCAGGAAGTCCTTTCCCAATCCTATATCATAGAAAATTCCTTCTGTTCTTTCTTTCTGTAGTAGTTGAGTTTCTGGTCTTATATTGAGGTCTTTGATCCATTTGGAGTTGACCATTGTGCATGGCGAGATGTGTGGATCAAGTTTCATTTTCCTGCATATGGTTATCCAGTTTCTCGAGCACCATTTGTTGAGGATGCTGTCTTTATTCCAGCCTACAGTGTTAGGGCCTTCGTCAAATATCAAGTAGCTGTAGTTACTTGACCCAAAGTCTGGGTCCTTGATTCTGTTCCATTGGTTTATAATCCTGTTTTTATGCCAGTACCATGTTGTTTTTATTACCATGGCTTTGTAATATAGCTTTAGATCAGGTATAGTGGTGCCTCCAGAGGTGTTTCTTTTGCTGAGGATATCCAAGGCCTTCTGCTATTCCATATGAATTTGGAGATCATTTTTTTTCTATTTCTGTGAAGAAATATGTTGGTATTTTTTTATTGATATTGCATTAAATCTGTATATTGCCTTTGATAAGATTTCACAATGTTAAATCTGCCTATCCAGGAGCATGGGAGGTCTTTCCATTTTCTCAAGTCCTCCTCAATTTCTTTCTTGAGTGCTTTTATGTTTTCATTGTACGCATCTTTCACATCCTTGGTTAATGCTATTCTGAGGTATTTTTTGTTGTTGCTATTGAAAATGGGACAATGTCACTTATTTTTTTCTCTGTATCTTTGTCTTTTGCATATAGAAAGGCTACTTTTTTGTGCATTGATTTTGTATCCTGCTACTTTGCGAAAGGAGTTAATCACCTTTAAGAGTTTTGTGATGGAGGTTCTTGGGTCTCTTATGTATAGAATCATGTCATCTAGTGAATAGAGCTAACTTAAACTTTTTCCTTTCCAATTTGTATCTCTTTTATTCCTTTCTCCTGACTTATTGCATGAGGTAGGACTTCTAGTACTATGTTGAAGAGCAGACGTGAGAGTGGACACCACTGTCCTGTTCCTGATCTCAATGGGAATTACTTTAGTCTCTCCCCATTAAGTAATATTTGGACTTTAGGAGCTCTATATATAGCCTTTATTATGTTGAGATATAAACCATCCATGCCTATTCTCGCCAATGTTTTAATCATGAAGTGATGTTGTATCTTGTCAAAGGCCTTTTCTGCATCTATTGAAATGATCATGTGGTTTTGTGTTTAAGCTTATTTATGTGGTGTATTACATTGACAGATTTCCGTATGTTTAACCACCCCTGCGTTCCTGAGATGAAGCCTACTTGATCAAGTTGGATAATGCTTTTGATGTGTTGTTGAACTCAGTTTGCGAGGACTTTGTTCAGGATGTTTATATCTAAGTTCATCAGGGAAATAGGCTTATAATTTTCTTTTCTTGTGGCATCTCTGCCTGGTTTTGGAATTAGGGTGATACTAGCTTCATAGAAGGAGTTGGGTAGCGTTCCCTGTTCTCCAATTGTGTGGCACAGTTTGAGAAAAATTGGTTTCAGTTCTTCCATGAAGGTTTGATAGAATTCAGCTGAGACGCCATCTTGTCCTAGACTCTTCTTTTGGGGGAGGTTTTTGACTACATTTTCAATCTTGATGGGTGTGATATGTTTGTTTAGGAGATTAATCTGCTCTGAGTATAGCTTTGGTATGTGGTCTGTGTCCACGAATTCATCCATTTGCTCCATATTATCCAGTTTTGTGGAGTAGAGGTTTTTGAAATAAGCCCTGATGATTCTCCCAACTTCATTTATGTGTGTTGTGATCTCTCTTTTTTTCATTTCTAATTTTGTTAATTTGAAGCATCTCTGGTTTTTTTGCTTGATCAAATTGGCCAGGGGTTTGTCAATCTTCTTTATTTTTTCAAAGAACTAGCTCTTTGTTTCATCAATTTTCTTAATTGTTTTCTTAGTTTCCAATTCGTTAATTTGTGCTCTGATCTTGAGTATTTCTTTCCATCTGGGGTTGGATTCTTCTTGCTTTTCCAGTGCCTCTAGGTGGATGGTTAGGTTATTGTTTGGGATCTCTCTGTCTTCGTTATGAAGCCATTTAGGGCTATGAATTTTCCCTGAGGACTGGCTTCATTGTGTCCTGTAAGGTTTGATATGATGTCTTCTCATTGTCATTCATTTCTAGAAATTGTGCACTTTCATACTTTATTTCATCCAATACCCATTTATTGTTTAAAAGTGTGTTGTTCAGTTTCCAGGAACTGATGGGATTCCTGGTACATCTTTTGTTGTTAATTTCTAGCAATACAGCATTGTGATCTGATATCATACAGGAAATTATGTTGATCCTCCTAAATATATGGTGGCAGGATTTATGACCTAGTATATGATCTATATTAGAGAAGGTTCCATGGGCTGCTAAGAAGAAGGTGTAGTCTATGAATTTTGGGTAGAATGTTCTGTAGATGTCTGTTCAGTCTAATTGATCTATGGTTTTGTTGAGCTCTCTTACTTCCCTGTTAACTTTCTGTTTGGATGATCTATCTATTGCCGGTAGAGGAGTATTGAAGTCCTCAACTGTAATGGTGTTGGTGATTATTTCTGTATTGTTGTCAATTATGTTTTGTTTTATGAATTGTGGTGCCCCTGTGTTTGGTGTATAAAGATTGATGATTGTGATATCCTCTTGTTGGATTATTCCCTAGATCATTAGGAAGTGGCCTTCTTTGTATTTTTTTTTTATTACTTTTGGTTTGAAGTCTATTTTACCTGATATTAGTATAGCTACACCTGCTTTTTTCTTCTTTTCTTTGCATGGAATACCATTTTCCACCCTTTCATACTGAAGAGGTGTCTGACTTTAGTGGTGAGGTGGGTTTCTTGAAGACAGCAGACTGAGGGGTCTAATTTTCTGATCCACCCTGTTAGCTTATGTCTCTTGATGGGGGTAACAACTGTGAGGTTTGATTTAATCTCTGCCATATTGTGATGGTATATGTGGTTTGGTGTTTTCATGGACTTTGAAGTTTTTTGTGCCTTCTCTGAGTTTGGTTATTGTGATCTGCTTCTTGTAGGCACTTGAAGTTGGTTATTTGGTTCTTCTGTGTGGAGAATTCCCTGAGGTACTCTTCAGGTTTGGTTTTATATTCATATAGTTGAAAAGCTGAATTTTATTGTGGAAAGTTTTTCTTTCACCATCTATTATAAGGGATACTTTTGCTGGGTAGAGTACTTGGGGTTGAAAGCCATAGGTTCTTAGATTTTGCAGTGTTCCATTCCAGGCCCTTCTGGCTTTCAGGGTTTCCATTGAGAATTCTGAACTAATTCTGATGGGGTTTCCTATATATGTAATGTGTTGTTTCTCCCTAGCTATTTTTAGGACTTTCTCTTTGGTATTGATGTTTAGAGTCTTAATGATTGTGGAGGTTTGAATAGAATAGATGGCCCCTAATATATTTCAGTTGTTTATTTGTTTGTAGTTTGCATCTTTAGCCACCTGGCTGGAGGCAGTGCCATTGTGTGGATCTTAAGGTGTGGTGGTGGATTTCAGATTTCAATCTAAAGATATGCAAAGTGTGCCTAGCTGGAGTTCCTGAAGTGTGCTGTGGCTTTTGGCTTTTAGGCTTGTGCTTGTCTTTCTCTCTGCTTGGGCCTGTGAAAGCAGGCCAGTTTCTTCTGCTTTTATGGAACTTCCCCTGGATCTGTAAGCTTCAATAAATATCCCTTCCTCCATAACTGTGCCTGGTCTGGAATTTCATCTCAGCGAACTTGAATCTGTCTGATACACAACTTGGTACCGAGGAGTGGGTTGAGATGTACCTGGCCATGTGGACGTTGATCTTTTGGAACCTTTGTTTTGGAGGAATAGGCATGGACTTGGTGCTTGCAACTGAAGATGTCTTCTGGAATGGTAAGCCAAGTTTTATGGACTATTCTGATGAGAGTCTGAGAATGCTAAGTGCAGATAGCATTGAACTTCAAGGCTTGGCTTATGAGCTTTCTAAGGGGAAGGAAAGACTGCAGAGGACTTTGTTGGAACTGGGCTACTGGCATAAGGGCTGGCTGCATCCTGCTGCCCAGGCCCAGAGTGTTTTATCAAGGTTAAATTTGTAATTGACTGATGTGCTTGGCTAGAGATACTGGACTGAGAGACTTAAGATTTTAAGCTGGAAAACCTCAAGCAAGTTAAAATTACAGGCACTGAGACTGGTTTTAGGTTACTGAATCTGATATTGTCAAACACATTAGCAATCTTAAGGAAGATGGTCCAACTGCTTTACATTAAAACAATGGAAAGGATGCCTGAGGAAGGACTATCATAGAAATGCAAACTCTTTTGGAAAGAGTTGACTGGAGAAGGAACCTGCTTTTCAAGGTTATGATTTATTTCATCTGTGAATTAAGAATAGGGCTGTGTCCTGCACACCTGGTATTGGTTTCAGAAGCATGAAAAATGCAAGGAGTGGTTGTGAATTGCACATGCTTCCAGGAGCCACTGCTGAGATGCAGCTTGAGGTACAGCCTGATGCCCTGATAGGCTGAAAGAGCCTTTGGAAAATGTGAAGAGTGGTCATGAATTGCACATGGTTCCAGGAGCTGCTGCTGAGATGCAGCATGAGGTACAGCCTGATGCCCTGATAGGCTGAAAGAGACTTTGGAAGATGGACCATGGTTTGCATGAAGACCTGAAGATGTTTTATATATACCAGGACTGTGCAAGGGCTACCATAGAGCACACTGTTGGCCTGGGATGGAAGTGTTCCCAGGTACTCTGCCCAGCTGGAGGGGCGGAATTGGAAAGTCTGGAGACTGTTAGTCTCTGGGTATATTGAACTTGAACTGCAGAAGTGTGATGTTTGTTTGATGGTGGTTGAGTTTGCACTGTTTCAGTCTCTCCTTGCTGTGCCTTATACCAGTTGAAAATGTTTACTCTGTGCCTTTATATGTTAGAAGTGTTTAACTTGTTTGATTTTACAGGTCTTCTTATCTTAAATTGGTCAAGACTGTGGGGACCTTTGAAATTGAACTGAGTACAATTTACAATGTGTGATGCTTATAAATCTGTTGGGGGCCAGTGGCGGAATGTGGAGGTTTGAATAGAATAGATGGCCCCCAATATATTCAGTTGTTTATTTGTTTGTAGTTTGCATCTTTAGCCACCTGGCTGGAGGCAGTGCCATTGTGTGGATCTTAAGGTGTGGTGGTGGATTTCAGATTTCAATCTAAAGATATGCGAAGTGTGCCTAGCTGGAGTTCCTGAAGTGTGCTGTGGCTTTTGGCTTTTAGGCTTGTGCTTGTCTTTCTCTCTGCTTGGGCCTGTGAAAGCAGGCCAGTTTCTTCTGCTTTTATGGAACTTCCCCTGGATCTGTAAGCTTCAATAAATATCCCTTCCTCCATAACTGTGCCTGGTCTGGAATTTCATCTCAGCGAACTTGAATCTGTCTGATACACAACTTGGTACCGAGGAGTGGGTTGAGATGTACCTGGCCATGTGGACGTTGATCTTTTGGAACCTTTGTTTTGGAGGAATAGGCATGGACTTGGTGCTTGCAACTGAAGATGTCTTCTGGAATGGTAAGCCAAGTTTTATGGACTATTCTGATGAGAGTCTGAGAATGCTAAGTGCAGATAGCATTGAACTTCAAGGCTTGGCTTATGAGCTTTCTAAGGGGAAGGAAAGACTGCAGAGGACTTTGTTGGAACTGGGCTACTGGCATAAGGGCTGGCTGCATCCTGCTGCCCAGGCCCAGAGTGTTTTATCAAGGTTAAATTTGTAATTGACTGATGTGCTTGGCTAGAGATACTGGACTGAGAGACTTAAGATTTTAAGCTGGAAAACCTCAAGCAAGTTAAAATTACAGGCACTGAGACTGGTTTTAGGTTACTGAATCTGATATTGTCAAACACATTAGCAATCTTAAGGAAGATGGTCCAACTGCTTTACATTAAAACAATGGAAAGGATGCCTGAGGAAGGACTATCATAGAAATGCAAACTCTTTTGGAAAGAGTTGACTGGAGAAGGAACCTGCTTTTCAAGGTTATGATTTATTTCATCTGTGAATTAAGAATAGGGCTGTGTCCTGCACACCTGGTATTGGTTTCAGAAGCATGAAAAATGCAAGGAGTGGTTGTGAATTGCACATGCTTCCAGGAGCCACTGCTGAGATGCAGCTTGAGGTACAGCCTGATGCCCTGATAGGCTGAAAGAGCCTTTGGAAAATGTGAAGAGTGGTCATGAATTGCACATGGTTCCAGGAGCTGCTGCTGAGATGCAGCATGAGGTACAGCCTGATGCCCTGATAGGCTGAAAGAGACTTTGGAAGATGGACCATGGTTTGCATGAAGACCTGAAGATGTTTTATATATACCAGGACTGTGCAAGGGCTACCATAGAGCACACTGTTGGCCTGGGATGGAAGTGTTCCCAGGTACTCTGCCCAGCTGGAGGGGCGGAATTGGAAAGTCTGGAGACTGTTAGTCTCTGGGTATATTGAACTTGAACTGCAGAAGTGTGATGTTTGTTTGATGGTGGTTGAGTTTGCATTGTTTTAGTCTCTCCTTGCTGTGCCTTATACCAGTTGAAAATGTTTACTCTGTGCCTTTATATGTTAGAAGTGTTTAACTTGTTTGATTTTACAGGTCTTCTTATCTTAAATTGGTCAAGACTGTGGGGACCTTTGAAATTGAACTGAGTACAATTTACAATGTGTGATGGTTATAAATCTATTGGGGGCCAGTGGCGGAATGTGGAGGTTTGAATAGAATAGATGGCCCCCAATATATTCAGTTGTTTATTTGTTTGTAGTTTGCATCTTTAGCCACCTGGTGGAGGCAGTGCCATTGTGTGGATCTTAAGGTGTGGTGGTGGATTTCAGATTTCAATCTAAAGATATGCAAAGTGTGCCTAGCTGGAGTTCCTGAAGTGTGCTGTGGCTTTTGGCTTTTAGGCTTGTGCTTGTCTTTCTCTCTGCTTGGGCCTGTGAAAGCAGGCCAGTTTCTTCTGCTTTTATGGAACTTCCCCTGGATCTGTAAGCTTCAATAAATATCCCTTCCTCCATAACTGTGCCTGGTCTGGAATTTCATCTCAGCGAACTTGAATCTGTCTGATACACAACTTGGTACCGAGGAGTGGGTTGAGATGTACCTGGCCATGTGGACGTTGATCTTTTGGAACCTTTGTTTTGGAGGAATAGGCATGGACTTGGTGCTTGCAACTGAAGATGTCTTCTGGAATGGTAAGCCAAGTTTTATGGACTATTCTGATGAGAGTCTGAGAATGCTAAGTGCAGATAGCATTGAACTTCAAGGCTTGGCTTATGAGCTTTCTAAGGGGAAGGAAAGACTGCAGAGGACTTTGTTGGAACTGGGCTACTGGCATAAGGGCTGGCTGCATCCTGCTGCCCAGGCCCAGAGTGTTTTATCAAGGTTAAATTTGTAATTGACTGATGTGCTTGGCTAGAGATACTGGACTGAGAGACTTAAGATTTTAAGCTGGAAAACCTCAAGCAAGTTAAAATTACAGGCACTGAGACTGGTTTTAGGTTACTGAATCTGATATTGTCAAACACATTAGCAATCTTAAGGAAGATGGTCCAACTGCTTTACATTAAAACAATGGAAAGGATGCCTGAGGAAGGACTATCATAGAAATGCAAACTCTTTTGGAAAGAGTTGACTGGAGAAGGAACCTGCTTTTCAAGGTTATGATTTATTTCATCTGTGAATTAAGAATAGGGCTGTGTCCTGCACACCTGGTATTGGTTTCAGAAGCATGAAAAATGCAAGGAGTGGTTGTGAATTGCACATGCTTCCAGGAGCCACTGCTGAGATGCAGCTTGAGGTACAGCCTGATGCCCTGATAGGCTGAAAGAGCCTTTGGAAAATGTGAAGAGTGGTCATGAATTGCACATGGTTCCAGGAGCTGCTGCTGAGATGCAGCATGAGGTACAGCCTGATGCCCTGATAGGCTGAAAGAGACTTTGGAAGATGGACCATGGTTTGCATGAAGACCTGAAGATGTTTTATATATACCAGGACTGTGCAAGGGCTACCATAGAGCACACTGTTGGCCTGGGATGGAAGTGTTCCCAGGTACTCTGCCCAGCTGGAGGGGCGGAATTGGAAAGTCTGGAGACTGTTAGTCTCTGGGTATATTGAACTTGAACTGCAGAAGTGTGATGTTTGTTTGATGGTGGTTGAGTTTGCATTGTTTTAGTCTCTCCTTGCTGTGCCTTATACCAGTTGAAAATGTTTACTCTGTGCCTTTATATGTTAGAAGTGTTTAACTTGTTTGATTTTACAGGTCTTCTTATCTTAAATTGGTCAAGACTGTGGGGACCTTTGAAATTGAACTGAGTACAATTTACAATGTGTGATGCTTATAAATCTGTTGGGGGCCAGGGGCGGAATGTGGAGGTTTGAATAGAATAGATGGCCCCCAATATATTCAGTTGTTTATTTGTTTGTAGTTTGCATCTTTAGCCACCTGGCTGGAGGCAGTGCCATTGTGTGGATCTTAAGGTGTGGTGGTGGGTTTCAGATTTCAATCTAAAGATATGCAAAGTGTGCCTAGCTGGAGTTCCTGAAGTGTGCTGTGGCTTTTGGCTTTTAGGCTTGTGCTTGTCTTTCTCTCTGCTTGGGCCTGTGAAAGCAGGCCAGTTTCTTCTGCTTTTATGGAACTTCCCCTGGATCTGTAAGCTTCAATAAATATCCCTTCCTCCATAACTGTGCCTGGTCTGGAAGTTCATCTCAGCGAACCTGAATCTGTCTGATACAATGATAACATATCCTGGAGAATTTCTCCTTTGGTTCAGTGTGTTTGGAGTTCTTGTAACTTGATGGGACTTTCTTTTGAGAGAGTGGGAAAGTTTTCTTTGATAATTTTGTGGAATAAGTTCTCCATGCCTTTGGTCTGAATTTCTTCTCCTTCTAGTATTCCCATGATCAGAATGTTGGAATGTTTAAGGGTATCCCACAGTTCCCTCATGTTCTATTCACAAAATTTTTTGAACTTATTGAAACTTTTGGACTCACAAACTGTTTCTTCTGTTTTGTCTTTCAGTTCTGGTTTCTGTTCTCCTCATGGCTGACTCTATTATTGTGAGCTTCTGTAGAATTTTGAGCTTTTTCAATTTGGTTTGTACTTTCTACTGCTTTTTTGTGTATAGTTTCCAACCCTATGTCAAGTTCCCTTTTCATGTCATTTTCTGATTTTCTTAAATGTTTGTGGAATTCATCCTTGCATTTTTTTATGTCTTGACTGAGCTTAGTCAGCTGCAGTCCTCTTTTTATTTTTCTTTTTTTGCTCTCCTTCAGATCATTTAACTGTCTTAGAACCCTTCCTTGTTCTTATCTATTAGGTCTAATTTAGAGAGGACAGCATTCATACCATTACTGGCCCTTTGTTCCTGTAGCAGACAGCTTCAGGTTCACTGAGATGAACTTCCAGACCAGGCACAGTTATGGAGGAAGGGATTTATTGAAGCTTACAGATCCAGGGGAAGTTCCATAATGGCAGAAGAAGCTGGCCTGCTTTCACAGGACCAAGCAGAGAGAGAGAAGTACAAGCAAAAAAGCCAAAAGCCACACAGCACAGCACAGCACACTTCAGGAACTCCAGCGAGGCACACTTTGCATATCTTTAGATTGAAATCTGAAACCCACCACCACACCTTAAGATCCACACAGTGGTATTGACTCCAGCCAGGTGGCTACAGATGCAAACTACAAACAAATAAACAACTGAATATATTGGGGGCCATCTATTCAAACCACCACACTTGCTTTTCTACAAGTTCTGCTATTTCCTTGGTCAGTGTTGCATAGCTTATATCTTCATTTTGGGGTACTGATCCTATTGTTTCTTCTATGTTTTGATTAGAGACTTCCATTGTGGGACTGGGCAATCTTTTTGGATTTACTTGCATTTGATTTTTCATGTTATTCCTTTTGTGCTGCGGTCTGTCCACAATATAGGGGTCTTATTTAATTTAGGGGGAAGCTGTAGCCTACCTTTGAAGTGTCTTCAGTGATTATTCCCTTTTATGTTTGATTCCACTAGGTTTCTGGTGGCAATGTGGCCTGTCTGCTCAGAGGGAAGGAGCCTGTGAGGCTCTGGTGGGGGCCCAGGCACCTGATTAAGGGGATCGTTATTCTGTGATTTGGGGTATTGGGACTGTATGGTCAGGGGCCCAAGGGGACAGGGGGTAGGAGGAATGGGACAAAGCTGCCTGGTGTTGCCACTGGGTTGTGGAGGGGGCGGGAAGGATGGGAATGCATGGTGGTTGCCATGCTGAAGGGTGAAGGGATGTAATAGCAGGTCACTTGGGAGCCTGTAGCAGGGGATGGATGGGACTTGTGTGTCCTGAGGCAGGGCAGGGAGGGGATATGGGACTGCTGTGCATCAGGTGACGTGAAGGGGGGCAGTGGAGCTTCCCTGTGGTGGGAGAGCCTAGGGAGGCGGGAACCCTAGCCTGTGGGCCTAGGTCCATGCATGGAGGGGC
Organism: Dipus sagitta; assembly: GCA_036346955.1. Taxonomy (NCBI): domain Eukaryota; kingdom Metazoa; phylum Chordata; class Mammalia; order Rodentia; family Dipodidae; genus Dipus; species Dipus sagitta. The sequence goes on from CM070792.1 coordinate 561,041, forward strand.
AGTGGCGTGTGGAGGTCCCTGGCTGTGGTGGGGGGAGTGCTAGCCTGCCGACCTGTGTCCACATAGGGCAGTAGGGGGGTGGCAGCGGGTGGGAAGGCCTTTGCATGTGGAGGTCCCCTGGGGGTACACTAGGCTGCTGGCCTGGGCTCATGCACAGGGGTAGTGGGGGGCAGCATATTTCTAGTGTGGAGCTCTGCAATGGCGGGAATGCTGGGAGGATGCTAGCCTGCTGGCATGGGTCTGCCCACGGGGGTGAGGGGCAGTGGCGAGTGGGATAGCATTCACGCATAGATGTCCCCTGGGGAAATTCTAGCCTGCTGGCCTGGGTCTGTGCATGGGGGTGAGGGGTGGCCGCCAGGTGGATGGCAATCATGAGTGGAGCTATGCTAGACTGCTTGCCTGGGTCCTCTTAGCCTGCAGTTAGTGCAGGAGCAACCTGAAGCTGGGACTATGGCCAGGATGGATGCTTGAGTGGATTGGGTACTGGTGGGCTACCCGAGAGTATGGGAATCAGCAGATTCCTTTCTTTGCTCCTCTGCACCCTCCTACTGGAGGTCTGTTAGAGTCTGCTTACCTCTAGATGACCCAATGAGCCCTGAACTTCTTGCCTTTCCTTCCCAGGGAGGTGCTGCATGGTTAGGTGGATGCCATCTTGTCTGGGAAGTCCCAGAAATTCTTTTCTATGTGAAACCCATGAACTGTGGGTGTGTCTTAATATAGGTCCATAAAATGTTAGCACCTCACAGGCTGATGAAAGTAAAGGTGTTTGCTTCTGAGTAGACTATCACTCTAAACACCCTCTAAATTACTGTGTTAATAGGAATATGTCAGTCAGAAGTCCAATGAAGTTGACTTACAAAGAGTTCTTCCACTCTATGCCTTTTAAGTATGCTGTAGGCTTCCCTCCTGATTCCTGCTGGTCCAGCTATCCTGTTTCCTAGTAAAATCAGTTAACAGAATATCTGTGTATTGCATGGATGAGTAATGTTCTTCTGTTGTGTAGTTTACACTGTGGGGAGCATCTGGTCAGTATCCAAGTCCTATGACCGAGACACTTTAGAAAGAGTCTAGTTCTACAGGGTGTTTAAAACTCTCCTGAGTTTCCAGACCTCTGGCCCAACTTGAAGGTGGTGTGGAAGAAGTGGTGGCAAAGAGGGACAAAAGTAAGGACCAGCCTCAAGAGAAGGATAGGTACCCTGAAGAAGGGAAGTTCTGAGGGGCAGAGTTGTGTGTAGCTGGTACTTCCTGGAGACTGCAAGATTCTAAGTCTCTTGAGAGTCTATGCTATTATGGTTGTCCATGTGGGCAGTTTTTTTTTTTTTTTTTTGAGTGACAGCATGGAGCAGGGAGGGGATGGTTTGCTGTATCCTCCATATTGTCTTCTTGATGAAGATGGCCTTCAGCGTTAGCATGTGCCACGGTCTTCCCTAACTCTGCCCCTACATTTGCTAAGCCCCTCCCAAGGTGGAGCCAGCTACCAGATGCTGACTGAAGTATTCATGGTACTTCTCTTTCCTCGGAGACACAATGGTCACATCTTCTCTACTTGCCAGAATAATGCCTAGAATAGCAATCAGGGATAAGTGTGGAAGAAGTCAGAGAAGGCAGGGGGAAAGTGCATCACTTGGGGTCCAGCTAGAAGTGATACACCTGTCTTCTGGAAGTAGAGAGATATGATCACCCCTATGCCAAGAGAGAGGAGGGGTAGTAGCGGTAATGTGGTATAAAAGAAGCTAAACGTTGAGCTGATTCACTGAGTTACTGTAAGAGTTCATTTGCTGAGGAGCTAAAACTTATCTTTGTCCATTTACAGGGAGCTACTGTCCTCCTTCTCACTGTGCCAAAGTAGTGCGGGCTTCACCCTCTTGCTGCCCACTGAAAACTTCCCTCAGCTCATCAGTTTCTGATCATATCACCAACTCTTGCTGTCCCAGAACTTCTTGACCACACTGTGTAAAATAAGAAAATCTGACTCTATCACTAGTTTCCCCATTACTTCGTAGGGGTTTTACCACAGCAGTTATCATGATATGCTTTCTTTTTTGAAAGATTCTCCTGCCCTATTCCAGGGTTAGCTGTATGAAAGCAGGGATACTATGTTGTCAACCAATATAAACTCAGAACCTAAAGCAGTACTTAAATACAGAAGGCACTTAGGTTATTATAAGTGTGGAATAAGTCAATGTGACTTATCTACACAATAACAACCAAACCTAGGATGGAAATAATTAAAAATACAGGCGATACACCAGGTGTACCAGCCATTACATACAAAATCACAAGGTGTTATGATGATACAGAAGAGGGAATGTGGTAGCAAAGAAGCTAAAAGTTGAGCTGATTCTCTGAGTTACTGGAAGAGTTCATTGCTGAGGAGCTAAAACTTATCTTTGTCAGCAGATGGAAAAAAATCCCAAAGAAGGAACTGTCCAGAAAGGGCCCAAAGGGAAGATAAGAAGGAAAGACAGTTTAGGCTAAAACAAAGTACAATGGAGCTCCTTGCTAGGGTGGCCTGGCCGCAGAAATGACTGATATGCAAACCGACACATCTTGTTTGTTCACTTACCCCTCCCCTTGGCTATGAAAACTATAAAATGGAAATAAAATCTCAGCTTGAGGCTACAGATTTTTTTTGGAGGACTACCTCAACCTCCTTGGCCCCTGGGAAATAAACTCCTCTACTTTCAACTCATACTGGCATTGGAGTGATCTTTCCAGAGAATTCCTACATCTCTGGATGTTCCAATGATAGTTTTTCTTCATCATGACCCCAGCTGGTCAGGACGGCCTGCTGATCCTGGGCCTCACAGCCTGCCGAAGGTCCCGGGAACTGGGAAGTGCTTGCCCCTGACATGACTGCAGGGTCCCCGTGAAACCCCAGACCAGAGTTTCTGAGTGGAAGGAGATGAGGCTGAGTCAGATGTCTGGTCCAGGTAAGACTTCCCTGGGGAAACTGGAGATTGGGATTGTGACTAGTCAGGGCTGGAGGAGCCTGTGTGGACTGATCCCCACAAGAAGAGAAATCTTAGAGCCGTGGTGCTTCTGTGAAGTGATAACCTTCTTTTCATCGGGTCGAGCAATGGTATTCTGGTCTGGGTAACTAGCTAGATAAGGAATGACGTTGCTCAGGTCTCCGTAACCAGCTCCATCAGGGTTATGAATGGGAGTAGATAAGAAAAACTGTTTAAAATCTGGATGAATGAATGTGCGAAGGGGAGATGATCATCTAGAGTCTGCATGAAAAGTACACATGATGTGAATGTTTGTACAAGAATACATGTGGGGTGGAGAGATGGCTTAGCGGTTAAGCGCTTGCCTGTGAAGCCTAAGGACCCCGGTTCGAGGCTCGATTCCCCAGGACCCACGTTAGCCAGATGCACAAGGGGGCGCACATGTCTGGAGTTCGTTTGCAGAGGCTGGAGGCCCTGGCGCGCCCATTCTCCCTCTCTCTCTCTATCTGCCTCTTTCTCTCTCTGTCTGTCGCTCTCAAATAAATAAAATAAAATAAAATAAATATTAAAGAATACATGTGGCTCACAGCCCCATGCATTTGTCTTTGTGTCTGTTCTGCAGCACTAACACAGTGAGAAATTCACTGTGGGGGAAGTCTTCCACCAAGCCCACTGTTTTAGACTGCATGGTCACAAACAAACCATACTTCAGGATGGAATATTCAGGAAATTATAATACTAAGATGACACCAGAAAAAATTAAAGTCCCCTGTAATTTAGGAAGGCCCGCTTTTAATGTTGAATGGCCCCCAGAGGAAACACTGAAAGTAACTAAGATTATAGACCGGGAAAAATATGAGATTCTCCTGCTCTTAAAAGTTATAAAATGGCAAGATCAGGTTGCTTCCTTGTAGCCCAGAGAGCAATCCAAAACTCTCCCTGGGGAACAAAAGGAAAAATATATATATATAAAAGAACACTCAACTAGAGTCAGAACAGAAGCTTCCAGGCCAGAGATCTCCCCACACAGCTGCCTCCTAACACACTCTCCAGTAACGAGGTACTGGCTGGCAGAATTTTAAACTGGCAAAACTCAAGGCCACAGAAAAGGGGGTGGGCAGTAAAGGGAGATAATGTCTGGGCTACTGGGAAATTCCACCACTCCAGGGCCTGACACGGAGGAAGAAATTAAGTGACAGAAGAGACAAACCAAGATAAAAGCCTCACCGCAGGGTTTTGCAAATGCTTCTGAGTTAAACGAATGTGATGAGAGTCACTCAATCCCTAAACCCAACCATACACCTACCAGAAGAGGAGGGAGATCCCCTCCACACTTTCAGAGAAGGGTTATGCTGTCCTGTTGTGTTCCCCAGGGGCAAAAGGTCAATCGGCAATAGCTAAATTCTGGGGTGAATTCCCAGGCAAACGCTAGAAACCTGTGGAAACTCTGTTTGTCTTGACCTCACATGGTGCAGCTGGGGTAGCTCTCCAACGGCCGATGGCCCTGGAATAGGAGGGGGGACCTGACACACATGTCTCGTTGTTGGAAAGGCACAAACCTCTCTGGGCTTATGCCACCCCCCAAAAAGAATCTCTGATGGCTCTGCTTTCTTGGATTCCTTGCCTTGCAGAGCCAGGGGGATCTACAGGCACAGGGGATGTCAGCATCCTGGTCCCAACATAATGATGAGTGAGTCTCGAATTGCTGCAGACAGAGGGGGACTTCTTGTAAGAAATGTGTAACTGTTCTAAGTTTACTTTATCTCCCTATGCTTCTGTGGAACTGCTAGCAGACAACAGCCCAAAGGTCTGTGTTTAGATTGAAAAGTAATCAATACTGAGTTTCTGAGAAATTTTCTGAACTTCTAACAACGTTCTAATCTGCTTTCATATTTTTTTTAAAAAAAAATATGTGTTTCAGAAAGCTGATAAAAACAGGTTTCCAAAAATCAACAAATGGAGGCACTTCTTGGTAAGGTGGCTGCATAGGGGTCACACCCATCCAGCCTAGGGAGGGATTTGAGCAAAACCACAGCAAGATACACTCTTTGTCTGAAGAGTGAAGGTTTGTAGGTTTTCATCGGCCACAGCAGAGAGGCAGGAGAGACTAAGATCTATCAGAAGGGAGGAAATCTGGCCGGAATCACACCTGCGGACCCGGACCTGACCCGCGTGGACCCGCGTGGATCCACACCCACACCAGGGGACACAGGACAGACAAACTGACCATTTCCAGTACAACTCCAGGCTTCCTGCACTCTCCCATCCCCCCCCCAATGGAAGCACCACGACTCTCCAGAGAATGCATACAGCTCCCTGTGGCCGGGCATCCAGCACCACCGTCTCTTACATTTTTTAGGGCCATAGGTTTAGATTTATCACCATTAGCACTAAGGCAAAGTTTTCCATCGTATAAGCATTAAGTGTTAATGAGAGTCACAAAAAAACATTTGGAAGTTTTCTACTAAAAAACACCACAAGTTCTTTTCTTAAAGCTTAAAAAGTGAAGGTATAGAAATGTTTCTTGGCTTTCCAAGATTAATGGCTTTCTCAATGAGGTAATGTCTTGTTAAAACAATTTTAAAAACCCTATATAGTATGAATATTTAGTAGTTACTTATAAAATTTTAAAGTTTTCAAGTGGTCTTAAAAACGCACAAAAATAAATTCCAACAGAGTGAGTATCTCAAATGTAAACTCTCTGATATTTAAAAGTTAATTTAAAAATCTCTATACACAATTTCATACAAATTACATTAGGTCTTTATGAAAAGAATGGAGAAGTACATTTATGACTCTGGTGCATCATAAAAGCCAAGTTGTACTGTTAATAAAGATGTTGTTTCTATAGGAACAGAGAAAACCACCAAGTTGGTTAATCAAAATGAGTTTGGGAAGAATTCCTTACATAAATAGCTTGCTTTCATCAGATGTGTAACTCTACCAAAGTAGAAGGTTAGGTGTTAGAAAGGTGTTTCTACTGTGAATCAGTCATCAGTAATGGAGCAAGTATTTAGGGTGGACAGAAATGCGTGTACACGACTCTTGACCTCGGGTGCCTTGCCTCCTGCTGTTTGGAAGAGAGATAAACTCAAACTTCAGACACAACTCTGAGGGAGATGGAAATGGCAGCCAATTTCCTTAGCTATACAAACAATGTCAGCTATGCCCAAACTAAAATTAAAGGCTGCTAGGCCACCCATGAGAGAAAGTAATGCAGACACATGTCAATTCAGCTGTTAAATGGAGAGGTGGTGGTGTTCAGACTCACAACACAGCACAAGCAGACTCTCCTCACGCACAAGGAGTGGGAGAAAGCAAAAAGAATCAGACATACCCCACGTCAAGTTACAAACTATCACAGGACAGACAACAAACTATCACAAGCCTGGCCCCAGACATTGGCCAGAGTGTGCCTGGTTTAGAAACATTACTGTTTTAGAAACTCTCTGGAAAGATCACTCCAATGCTGGTACGAGTGAAAGTAGATGCTCAAGGTAGCCCCCCAAAGAAGCTCTGGCCTCGAGCTGAGATTTTATTTCCATTTTATCATTTTCACAGCCAAGGGGAGGGGTAAGTGAACAAACAAGATGCATCGGTTTGCATATCAGTCATTTCTGCGGCCAGGCCACCCTAGCAATGAGCTCCATTGTACTTTGTTTTAGCCTAAACTGTCTTTCCTTCTTATCTTCCCTTTGGGCCCTTTCTGGACAGTTCCTTCTTTGGGATTTTTTTTTTTTTCCATCTGCTGACAAAGATAAGTTTTAGCTCCTCAGCAATGAACTCTTCCAGTAACTCAGTGAATCAGCTCAACTTTTAGCTTCTTTGCTACCACATTCCCTCCTCTTTATCATCATAACACCTTGTGATTTTGTATGTAATGGCTGGTACACCTGGTGTATCGCCTGTATTTTTAGTTATTTCCATCCTAGGTTTGGTTGTTATTGTGTAGATAAATCACATTGACTTATTCCACACTTATAATAACCTAAGTGCCTTCTGTATTTAAGCACTGCTTTAGGTTCTGACTTTATATTGGTTGACAACATAGTATCCCTGCTTTCATACAGCTAACCCTGGAATAGGGCAGGAGAATCCTTCAAAAAATAAAGCATATTGTGATAACTGCTGTGGTAAAACCCCTACGAAGTAATGGGGAAACTAGTGATAGAGTCAGATTTTCTTACTTTACATAGTGTGGTCAAGAAGTTCTGGAAGAGCAAAAGTTGGTGATATGATCAGAAACGGATAAGCTTAGGGAAGGTTTCAGTGGGCATCAAGAGGGTGAAGCCCGCACTACTTTGGCACAGTGAGAAGGAGAACAGTAGCTCCCTGTAAGAGGACAGAATAGGAGGAAGCAGGAAATAGGGCCAAAGGAGGATGCCAGAAAGGAGCTGTCTAGCATGCAAGGAGGCCCCCACTAGATACAGCAAGAACTCTGGAAGTTTCTCAGCAGAGCCGTGACAAGATGTATCTTAAACAGCAAGAGAATTATTTTGGCTGCTGGGTGTAAAACAGATTCCAAGAGGGCAAGGATGGAAGCAAGGGATCTGATCAGAAATGGGGAAAGATGGGATGGAGGGATGGCTTAATGGATCAGGCATTCACCTGCAAAGCCAAAGGACCCAGGTTCAATTCCTCACGACCCATGTAAGCCAGATGCACATGGTGACACATGCTTCTGGAGTTTGCTTGCAGTGGCTGGATGCTTTGGAGCACCCATTCTCTCTCTATCCTCTCTCTCTCTCTCAAATAAATAAAATAAAATAAATACAAAAAAAACTTAAGAAAAGAAATGGGGAAGATTAAGTGCAGTCAGGGGAAGAAAGAAGTAGTAAAAATTAATGTATTTCAAAAGTAGAGCTGTAAGAATTTTTTTTGGCATTTTTAACATAAGATTAAGAGAAAGGCTGCAAATTACCAAAATATCTTTGGTTTGAGCAAAGGGAAGGAAGAAATGGCTATTTACTGAAGTGAGGAATAGTATGGGAAGGATAAACTCAAGGAGCAATGAACTGTTTTGGATATGTTAAGTTTGAGATGTGTCTGAGCAGAATGTGAAGTATGCAGCTAGTTAGAGGTCAGTGGGTTAGGCAAAAGGACTGATTTATTTATATACTTCCTGTTCTATCGCAACACCAGACAAAACTTTGTAAGGGAAACAAGTATAGATAAAATATGGAATGTGTAAATATATTTTATTCCTCCATAGCCTATGGTATCAAAAATATCTTTTATAGAACAAAAGAAGAAAAGCAAAAATCCATTTTCTATAATAAAATCACCCTCATTTTTATTTTTAAGTGTGTGTAAAGATAATACATTTAACTAACATGTATGAAGGCTTGAAATGTAGCCTATGTTAATGACATAAAATCACTGTCTTATGTTGAGGATCCCCAGGGAGAACCACACGGACACTAAGTAGTAAGAAAGGAATCTTTATTAGCCAGCTGACGACTATATCCAGGACTCGGATGCCTGAATGCAGTACCAGGCTATACTTCAGGGCTCCTGTTAAAGGAGAAATCCGTAAGATTGCACATCTTACTTTTACAGTTCAGAAGCTCAGTACTCACAATCTTACAAAAACCAAGAGTTAATTTCAGTTGATTTTAGACAGAACAGAAACTTTTCTGAAATCTCCCCCTCCCTGCTTTTTCTTCTCCTGCAACTGCAAGCAGGAAGCTAAAAATTACATTTAGCACCAGCAAGGAAAACACCTTATCTTGGGGTCATCCACTGTGTTAAAGCAAGCTAAGCACAAAGTTCAAGTGTATGTGAGACCGTATCCTGCGGTACCCACCTAAGCTGAGCTTCCTTGTATAAGTTCACAGAATGGAGTCACTCCTGTCCTTCTCTAGGTTAAGGCCCTCATCACAACTATTCCAATACATATTTGATAAACTTCTACTTTTCCAAGGCTCCATGTCAAAGTAAAGTATAACGTGAAACAGAGCCACGAAAGGCGAGAAAGCAAAGGAATTTGCGACGTTACAGCAAATGACAGATTCAGCACACGACTCATCAGACACAATCAGATAATTCAGGTTGGAACTGTGTAAAGCTAGACATACTACGTAAGCTATAAAAAAAAAAAAGCTTATCATTCTTATTGTTAGAACAATACTCTTGCTCCAAGGTTCAAATTTTGAATTACAAGCTGTGACTTTGCCCACAAAAAAAATTTTTTCTCTTACGTTTATTTTCTGCGAAATTCCTTCCAGGGTGTACTGTCATCTCTATTACAACACAGAGCCAGCAGGTGACACTAGATAACCATCTTTGGAAGTATCTGTAGCTATATTGATTTCTTTTAATTTTATGTGTATTATTATTAACAAGATGTTGATTCATATGGATACATCATGTGTTGGTGCCTTCTTTTCCCTCGTCCCTGACCCCATTCCGTTGGGGAGGCTCCTCAGTAGGGTTGCAGGTATTCCCCACAGGGTTGTGGTTTATCCTGTGGGAGCAGTAGTCACTTATTTTTTTTGGAGGGAATGCCTCTGGGCATGATGTCTCATCCTGTGGGTGGCTCTTACAATCTTTCCCTCCCCTCTTCCGCGACATTCCCTCAGCAGTGGTGGGTGAGTTTTAAGTCTACTTCAGTGATCAGCTCTTAGGAGTGTCTGCATCTTTGCTTTGGTAGGCGGCGTTGCATGCACACACACACACACACACACACACAATCACACAGACACACATAGGGAAAATGACTTGGAAGACAAATTATAACACCAATGGCTTCCAACAGTGTTAAGCATCAGTCCTTCAACAGATGAAATGAAACACTGCACTGTTATCATTACTGAGCTGTACTTCATAGAAGTAACATAATTCATTTGACAGATTTTAATGGCCAAGGGTGGGGGAAAGGGTGGGGAAGGTGAAATTATTACTCTTTATAGACATGAAATTTTTTAGTTGGAACAAAGATAAGCCTGACTCATCAAGAGCATATGTAGGTTTAACATCCGTAACTGTAAACGGTAAGATACAAGCCTGGGTGATCTGTATTATGTCCAGTACTATATAAATTGGCTTGTCCTCAAGATAAATATTTCTTCTTTATTATTCTGATTCATGAAAACATTCATTTTTAAAAATATATTTATTTATTTGACAGAGAAGGAGGGAGAGAGAGAGAGAGAGAGAATGGGCGTGACAGGGCCTCCAGACCCTGCAAACGAATTCTAGATGCATGCACCCTCTTGTGCATCTGGCTAATGTGGGTCCTGGGGAATTGAACCTGGGTCCTTTGCCTTTGCAGGCAAACGCCTTAACCACTAAGCCATCCCTCCAGCCCCAAAACATTCAATTTTTGCTCAAAGACAGAAAGATTTCAATTAAATCTTTAGTTATGTGCCTACATTTCATATAGATAATTCAGAATTCTCCTACTCATTAAATGTATGTAAAGAGATCCTACATGACTTTCCTGGTATCTTAATGAACATTCTACTGAAATGAACAAACTGGGAAGATGCCCAATGAGAAATAAACTAAGTATATGTGAAGATCACTGATTTTTTCTGCATAGTGTTTAAGACCAAGACTACAGGATAAAATATAATACAGAATTCCCTGAGCTCCTCTTTAATCTGATCAAGCCACTGAAAGCTATATATATTTAGTTGTTGTTGTTTTTCTAGGTAGGGTCTTGCTCTGGCCCAGGCTGACCTGGAATTCACTATGTAGTCTCAGGATGGCCTTGAACTCACAGCGATCCTCCTACCTCTGCCTCCCGAGTGCTGGGATTAAAGCTGTGCACCACCACGCCAGGCTGAAAGCTACTTTTAGATCAAGTATGACTTCCAATTTTCTTTAAATAATTATATTGAAATGATAGCTGATTAGGTGTTTAAGAGAACATATGACAATTTTATTAAATATATTACTTTCTAGAAGTCTTCTGAACCCTATTGAAATTTGTCAAAAGTAGTATTTAATGAGTTGGGATGAAAGAAATGAAGAAGGAAAGTAAAAGCAAGCTGTGAAGAATAATATATTTTATTTATGTGGTATATGGCAATATGGCTCCTGAAAATAATTCAAATAATTATTCTCTTTGAGTGACAAAGAAGCCCAGTGTTCTTCACGGAAGATAGGATCATGATCTGATTCACACCACAGCATCTGTCTTGGAATGGGTTCTAGGGGTCTGAACTTAGGTACTCAAGCGTGCATGACAAGGGTTTTTGAATATTTTGTCATGCTGGAGAGATGGCTCAGTGGAACAAGTTGTAATAAAGTTATACCATCAGAATATAAAGATTCAAACATCTTCATTGCTGGGTCTGGATCACCGTGAGTTCGAGGCCACCCTGAGACTACATAGTGAATTCCAGGTCAGCCTAAGCTAGAGTGAGACCCTACCTTGAAAAAAACAAAACAAACAGACAAATAAGAAGAAATCTTCATGGCCAGTTGTGTAGGAATGGAAATGTCGGCTCTGGCTAGATTTCTCACTACTGGTGGTAAAGTGAGCACGAAATTATTTGCTCTGCTCTAAAGTTCTTCCTTTCCAAAGAACTGACCTAAGTGTGAAACATCTTATGTGTGGAAAGGAAATGAACTATGAGCAAATGCTTCAGCTTCACATGGCTGTTTTCTGTGAAGTGCATATGGTCACAGACGATCACTCCCTACCATATAAGTCATTTCTCAGAAGAACAGTTGTGGAATGCCAACAATACTTTTTTTTTTCCGTACATCTAATATAATCCATTTTAATCTATTATTTAGATGCTAGAATATTTTTAGACTTATAATTAAGTAATATTGTAGTTTTTCACTAGACAGAGCAAGAGAGAGACAAGAGGCACACCAGGGCCTCCAGCCACTGCAACCAAACTTCAGACACATGTGCTTCTATCACTTTGTGTGTCTGGCTTACATGGGACCTGGAGAGTCGAACATGGGTCCTTAGGCTTTGCAGGCAGATTCCTTAACTGCTAAGTCCTCTCTCCAGCCCAATACTGCAGTTTTTATACTATGAAAATTGTAACCAATAGCTAAGCTCTCCTATATATTTTTTTTATTTTGTTGGGAATAACATATTTTTCTGTTAAGATTGAGTAAGATAAAACTTACCATAAATTTAAATCTAAACATGATCCTACCAAATTGAAATAATTTAATAAGTTAAGTATAAATAAATGCAATCTAATATGTTAAAAGGAAAAAAATAGAAAATAATGTTCTTTTCGAAAAGAAAAAGCAGGGCTAGAGAAATCGCTCAGCGGTTAAAGTGCTTGCCTGCAAAGTCTAACAACCCGAGTTCAATTCCCCAGTACCTATGTGTAGCAGACAGCTTCAGGTTCGCTGAGATGAACTTCCAGACCAGGCAGAGTTGTGGAGGAAGGGATTTATTGAAGCTTACAGATCCAGGGGAAGTTTCATAATGGCAGAAGAAGCTGGCCTGCCTTCACAGGGCTAGACACACACACACAGAGAAGCACAAGCCTAAAAGCCAAAAGCCAAAAGTCACAGCACACTTCAGGAACTCCAGCTAGGCACACTTTGCATATCTTTAGATTGAAATCTCAAACCCACCACCACACCTTAAGTGACACTGCCTCCAGCCAGGTGGCTGCAGATTCAAAGCACAAACTAACAAAACACTGAATATATTGGGGGCCATCTATTCAAACCACCACAGTGTGTAAAGCCAGATGCACAGTGACTGATGCATCTGGAGTTCAATTGCAGTGGCTGGAAGCCCTGGCATGACCATTCTCTCTGTCTCCCTTCTCTCTCTCTCTCTCTCCCCCTGAAAATAAATTTAAAAAAAGAAAAGGTACATGCACTATCTTAAATTAGCCTAGCTATGATGAAAATGGAGAAGCACTGTTTTTTCTTTCTCCATATAAGTCATATTAATTACCAAAAGCCAATAGTATATCATATGGGAAAACTTATATGTATATTTGATAAACTTTACAATTTTCAAAGTTAATAATTTAAACATGTTATTGTTTTATAGAATAAATAGTTGGGCAACTCTTGTGTGGTGGTTTGATTCAGGTGTCCCCATAAACTTAGGTATTTGGGTATTAGGTTCCCAGCTGATGGAGATTTGGGAATTAATGCCTCCTGGAGGAAGTGTATTGTTGGGGGCGGGCTTATGGGTGTTATAGCCAGTTTCCCCATGCCAGTGTTTGGCACACTCTCCTGTTGCTATTTTCCACCTTATGTTGGCCAGGGGGTGATGTCCACCCTCTGCTCATGCCATCATTTTCCCCTGCCATCATGGAGCTTCCTCTCGAGCCTGTAAGCCAAAACAATTTTTTTTCCCAGAAGCTGCTCTTGGTTTGGTGATTTCTACCAGCAATGTGAACCAGACTGCAACAAAAGGCATTCATTTACTTTTTAAAGTGAACATGTTTTCTATTATAATTTTTTTTGTTGTTGGTTTTTTGAGGTAGGGTCTCACTCTGGCCCAGGCTGATGTGGAATTCACTATGGAGTCTCAGGGTGGCCTCGAACTCATGGCAATCCTCCTACCTCTGCCTCCCGAGTGCTGGGATTAAAAGCATGTGCCGCCATGCCTGGCTCTCTATTATACATTTTTAAATGATTGTATTCTTTAATCTTTATGCCACTCACACTCATATCTGTTTAATATGAGAAAGTCAGGTATAGCATTAAGTATCTTAGAGATGGGTCTAACTAGGTAGCCTAGACTAGCCTTGTACTTTTTATGGGGTCCTGTGTCACACAAGTAAGACCACTGACTCATGGAATGTGAGGCAAAGTTTTACTGGGTAAAAAGAAAGAAAAGGAAGAAATCTGATGCACCAGGTCTGCATCCCGGAGTTTGGAATCTTAAGATGCAGCCCTGATATGTTCAGAGTGTCAGCTTTTATTGGAAATAACCACATGGTGTTTATAGTAAAAACGGGATTGGGAGTTAAACCACAAAATCACATACAGTTAAACAAGGGGAGGGAGCTATTACGAGAAGTCACAAGGTTACATAGGCCACATAGGCAGAACTGAGGCAAGAGACATTCTATGCTATGTAATCACAAAGATATTTAGGAACAAAGAGGTACAGGGAGGTCGTGGCCCATTGCACAGAGGGATCATCCATTCCTTTCACATTTCATATTCCAGCGCTCACGGTGATTCTTCTGCATCAGCCTCCCAAGTGCTATAAATACCGACTATATCAACATGTCTGGGTAGAATTTTATTAAAAATTTTTTTCAAATAGTTCAAAAATTCAACTTTATATTCTTTTGTATGTATATATATTTATGTATATAAATATAAATACATAAAAAATATATAAATGCATATATATAAATTTTGTATATATAAAGTATACTTATATGCTTTATATAATTTTAATTAGTATATTAATCAAGGACAGCTTTAAACAATTCTGGAACCCTAAACTTTGGTTATCAGGCTACCTCACTCAGTATGAAACCAATTCTTATATGTCATTAAATTCATGAGAAATATTATGTTGGTGTTCCAACGTGAATCAAGGCTATTTCTAGGACTAAACTGAAATTAATTGTAAAAGTTTTCATGATGGCAGGTTTTTCATCACTGCAGATGTTTGAACTATATATTATTACGTGCATGGACTTTGCCATTCCCACAGAATCTAACAAGTCATATATGGTCTCTTTATGTGTATCAGGGTAAATATGCAATTGTGGAATTTTTTTAACCTCTACTGCATTTTAAGCTAACTGCTATCTCTAATCTCGGGCAACAATGATACTCAGTAACAAAGAAGGCAATGATTTTTCAAATGTAAAGTAATAGAAAATGGAATTTGGTGTAAAAATATGTTGGATCAATAACTCTAGATCATCAAAGAAATAGAAATGAAATAGCATTCTGGTATCCTTCCAAAATCCAGAAATTCTGTTAAAAACATTCAAAAATGCTTCATTTATTTCAGTTAAGATGATTGAGAAAGTGCTGGGCATAGTGGACCCTCCCCTAAAATTTTAGCACTCAGGGAAGTTGTAGCTTGAAGATCTTGAGTTGAAGGCCCTCCTGGGTCTACCTACATAGTGAGATATTACCTCCAAATTAAAAAGGAAATTCTTGCCAAAAAGGGCAAGTTTCTTTTTTTTTACCTCATGACTTTCAAAGAAAAATAAATTTTTAGAGTATAACATGTAATAGTAAAGAGTTCCATTCAAAGGACCAGTGTCTGGACTTGACTTTGTATGGAGAAATGTCTAGGTTTCCATCTTAAGAGTTGCCTTTTGCAACTGAATAGTTAGCCACAGTGTCTGATCACTAAATATCTTGTGCAGCGTGTCAGAAAGGAGTACACAGTTCACCATTTACCCAGGTCTCTTCAATATGTGGTTTTTCCTTGTTGTTATTGTTGTTGCTGTTGCTGTTGTTTGTTTGTTTTTTTGAGGTAGAGTGTTACTCTATCATAGACTGACTGAGAATAGAATATGTGGTTACAGGATAGGCTGAAACTCATGGTAACGCTCCTACCTCTGTCTGCTGACTGAGTGCTGGGATTAAAGCCATGTGCCACCACATCCAACTGCAATTGTAATTTAACTAGTAAATGCCCATTCATTAGTGTTTAAAGCCATCGTAGAGGCTATGTACTTAAAAACACACGCACACCCAGAGCTATAATTTGGCATCATAAACTGAAAGAAAATTGGGTCTATAATGCTTTAGGTACAGTTAGGTCTTATTACCATGGGAAGACACAGTGAAATGGAATTGAAACACTTGTGAAAGATTTTCAGTTACTTCCATATCCACCTATGAATGCAAAATTTCAATATGAACATACCCTTCCAATTGAAATTCACTGCATTATCAATGATTACTAAACACAGATTGCCTGTGGTTTTTTTTTCTTTTTTTTTGTACGCACAGTAACAACATCAAAAAAATGGAATAATTCAAATGGATACCATTTGAAGTAAAGGGAAAATAGTCCTTTCCCTGTCAAGCTTTTCTTCTTTTTCTTTGGAGACAGTCTCATGCAGCTTTGTCTGGCCTTGAATTCCTGATCCTTCTGCCTCAGCTTCCCAAGTGCTAGAATTACAGGTATGGGCTACCATGCCTGGCTGTATCAAGCCTTTTTTCCATGGTTCTGTACCATGTGTATGTACACGTGTGTGCAGATGCATGCCCTGTGCACATGCATGCAGAATATGGAGAAGGTTGCGTGTCCTCTGTTCATCTGCACGTTTTTGTTACATGGATTCTCTCGTGGAAACTAGATCGGCCATTTTCAGTCAGACTTGGCTAACCAGTAAACCCCGGCAAATTTTTCAGTCTCCACACCTCAAAAGGACTTGGGATAAAGCTGTGCATGGACATACCCAACTGTTTATGTGGATTCTGGGGGTACCGGACTCAGAAAATCAGGCCTTTAGGCCGTATGTGGCAACCTGTTCTTACTCACTGAGCCATCCCCCCCTCCCCCCAGGCCTCTGTAGCAAGCTTCTTGGCATCTAATTTAGTGACCTCATTTTTTTGGGGAAATGAAAATACTTCAAAAGGGAGATATTTAAAGGTAGTCATCTATTGACTCAAAACTTGTCTCAAGTAATAATAAAGACTTAAAGGGAACTTGGATGCAGAAGTGACATTAGAAAGTTTGTACCAGGGGCTGGAGAGCTGACTCGGTAGATACATGCACTTCCTGTGCAGACATGAGGAGTCCAGTCTCTAGAATCCATTCTGAAACGCAGCCAGTGCCGAATGCAGCAGGATCCCCAATATTCTGCTCCGGCCACCATCGCACGGGCTGCAAGTTTGTATTAAATAAGGTCACAATATCTTGGGTATTCTTCATGTAGAGAAACGGTTTTGGAGACCGTCTCATAGTCTACTCTGGCCTGTGGCTCATTGTGAAGCTGAAGATGACTTGTAATTCCTAATCCTCCTGTCTCCACTTTCTAAACACAGGAATTGAAGGTATGTACAACCATACGTGGCTTCTGCATGTAGAAATTTATAAGGGTAATATGATATGATTATAGATCCTGTTTGCCCAGTATTGCCTAAGATGTTTAGGAAGACATCTGAATTCTATTACTTTTTTTTTAAGCGTAGGACTGTTTATAATGCATTTGTTCAGACAAAAATTGGACTCTGTTTGATAGGCCAGGATACCCGACCATCCCTACCACTTCAGAACTTGGGCCAGAATCACAGCTGCTCACGGGAACGCTTTTGGAGGACGTGACTCTCGCCCAGGGTTCCTGGTGGCCTCTTGATCTTCTGTTCCTTTGGAGCATTCATCTACTCAGTGCCTTCCTCCTCCTCTGGTGAAGTGAAGGCTCCTGACAATTCCCTCAGTCTGTTGTTTGCTTGTTTCCTGGTGCTGATTGGGAGGGGGGGGTGTCAAGGTGTCAGAAAGCGAGTTCACGGGAGATCATACCTTTTCTGTATCTGACAAATCTAGTTGTTAAGTTAATATCATTCCAGGACATTCCAGGATCACCTTTCAGCTCACTACAGAATTCACCATTTTGGTAGTTCAGGTTCTCCACATGCCCAGTTTTCATACGAAACCTGTATTAGACATGCGATACTTAATCTCAGTCAAAGGCTCTACCAGAAACGTGACATTGCAGCTACTGACTATTGATGTCACACCGATGCCAATCATTTATTCATATAGGAAAGGATAGGTTTGCCTTTTTATCCATCTACTTAATTTTTACTTTTAAAGTCGTTTTGCTTTGAAAACACATTTTATGAATAGAAGTGAGAAAGAAAGAACTTTTTGAAGCCAAGTGCGGTGGCGCGTGTCCTTAGTTCTATTACTCAAAACATGAGAGAGGGGGGCTGGAGAGATGGCTTAGCAGTTAAGCGCTTGCCTGTGAAGCCTGAGGACCCCGGTTCAAGGCTTGATTCCCCAGGACCCACGTTAGCCAGATGCATAAGGGGGCGCACACATCTGGAATTCGTTTGCAGTGGCTGGAGGCTCTGGTGCGCCCATTCTCTCTCTCTCTCTCTTTCTCTCTCTGTCTGTCACTCTCTAATAAATAAATAAAATAAATAAATAAAAATGAACAAATTTTTTTTAAAGTTGTGTCCAATTTTATTGATTTTTTCAGAAGGCTACAGAACACCCAGTTGTCCTATTTTGTGCAGATTGGAGATACTTTAAATCAACTGGTGAACTGAGGTTTCACTCTTTCTTTTTTCCATCCACTCAAGCCCAGCTATGCTTGTAGCACATCAGGCAAGGCTGGACAATGTGTCCGCTTCTGCCCTTTCTTTGTAATTGTGTTTAGTTTGCACCAAAAAAATGTCTCTAGCTATCATGATGATATTTCTGTGCTACAAATGTGGATTAAGCGAACGATCACATCAAAATGAAACACGTTGTGCTATAAGAAACGGTGTGTTTAAAATGACTCACGGGAGAAGCATCAGTCCAGGGACAAGCCTGTGAGGGACTTCCACAAGTCAGTCCCAACCAAAACAGCTCGTGATAGCTTCCACTGGCCCTACAAATATGAAGAAACTAGAGACTTAACCGGCTGGAATGAATTCGGGTCACCTGTAAAGACAAGCGAGATTTAAACGTTACCTCTGAAGCACAAACCAAGTAGTAGTCCAGGGAAGAGAGCAGCAACTACATGGGCTATGCGACACATGTGTACCCGCCAACCATAAATATCCTAAAAACAGGTCACCGTCTGAGAAAAGACATTGCAAAGCATTAAAAGTGTGTTCATTCACTCATGCAACAGCTAGGTGTTGAGTGCCTTGTAGTTTTCCAGAGCGATTCATTGTACCTGCACAATTAGAAGATTTTGAACTAAGTTTGGGACATGGTACATAGACATAAAAATGTTTCCTTCGCATCATGTGAGAGAAATGTGCATCATACAGAAGAAAGACTTACATGACGAGCTGACATATCGTTTGCTGCTCATCTTCATTACTGATGCTCTGCAAAAGTCTCGAGATTCGAACCATGTTTTCATCTCGTGTTTTCCTTTCGCATACAGCTAAAGATATCATTTGGGAAAAATATATATATATATATTTTACAGTTTGTTGCCTTTCAACTCAAGACAAAACAATCATTCACTTTTGAAGAGAATCCATTTGCAGAAAAACTAGGTTTTACAAAGACTCCAAACTGTGTCATGCTCTTGTGTTGAAATCAATTTAATTTTTTTAAAATTTTTATTTATTTATTTATTTGGGAGACAGACAGAGAGAAAGAGACAGATAGACAGAGAGAGAATGGGCACGCCAGGGCCTCCAGCCACTGCAAACGAACTCCAGACACGTGTGCCCCCTTGTGCATGTGGCTAACGTGGGTCCTGGGGAATCGAGCCTCGAACCGGGGTCCTTAGGCTTCACAGGCAAGCGCTTAACCTCTAAGCCATTTCTCCAGCCCTTGAAATCAATTTGTATCTGACTATTTAAGTTAGAAAAACTTGGAGAATGATTTTCTTGTTTTAGAAAATGAAAGTATTTTAAAATATAGAAGAACTGAAATTCAAATCTTAGAAGTTGAAGCTGTATGGATTAATATGGTTCATTTTGGGAGGCAAGAGTAATTCAGTGAAGTATAAAAAGCAGTATTGAGGTACAAAAAAAACAGCAAAACTTTGATACATGGAAAATAAATAGGAATTTGGGAATTTTTTTTTTTTTTAAGGAAAATGACCTCCGTAGAATTTTGTGATTGTTTCTTATCCCGTTCACCTTAAATGGTAAATAACCTGGCTACTGTTGGTGTCATTCCAAACGATGTTGCCTTTTCTCCTTACAGTAGCACATTTTGACAAGTACATGCATTAACATAACTGTGGCAGAAATGGGTTCAAAATTAAACTAAATTTGATATGTTGTATATGATTTGGGCGCTGGGAACTGTTACCCAGAGGACTGCACATGGAACCCACATTGACGCTGGGACATGCCAGCCAGTATGCCAACAGTGTAAGAGGTAATTTAGAGCTGCTAACTTTTGCAATTTTCATTCCTCGTGAGTCATGGCCCCCCCACCACCACACAGGCACGTGGGGAAGGAGGTTTACTTCCCATGGACTGCGTCTCCCCAGGTTGTCGGCAATGTAGATTACCTTCTAGTTGACCTGTGCTAGACTTGAGCTTTATGAGAAACGTGTCAAGAATAAGTTTCCTCATTGGTAGATGCCCAAAATCCCTACCTCGGGCTGGAGACATGGCTTAGTGGTTAAGCGCTTGCCTGTGAAGCCTGAGGACCCCGGTTCGAGGCTCGATTCCCCAGGACCCACGTTAGCCAGATGCACAAGGGGGTGCACACATCTGGAGTTCATTCGCAGTGGCTGAAGGCCCTGGCACACCCATTCTCTCTCTCTCTCTCTCTCTCTCTCTCTCTCTCTGCCTCTTTCTCACTCTGCCGCTCTCAAATAAGGAAATAAAAAATAAACAAAAAAAATTTAAAAAAAAATCCCTACCTCAGCTTTCTACACTCTGCTAGCCAATTTTGGTTTCTTAAATAAGTGAACTATTGGCTGAACCTAATTAATTCTCCCATCTCGATGCTTATAAGATGGTCAGTGCATTTCTAAACGAACTCTAATTCAAGCGTTTCTAAAGCCACATGATTTGCAGGGAGGCACAGAAGTCGAACTAATGCACATCAACCTGGACAGTCTCTACTAAGAATCCCTCGTCCGTATGTCGGCTCCGGACAATCCTCTTTCCCTTGGAAAGCTGAGGCTAACCTCCATAGCCTGGCATCTTAAGGCAGAGCTGTTTACAGCACGAATTCGGCCATTGTAGTCATAATGCAAACACTCCAGAGACAATAATAAAATTCCTGACTTGTTTTGTGCTAGTCCTTAAGATAGCACCTCACAATAACACCTGGTTTTGCAAAATCTCCCGTAGAGTCTCTTGTGAGTAAATTGTGTTGGGAACCCTGACTAACCAATCTAGATCTCTCTCTTTTTTTTTTCTCAATTTTTATTAACATTTTCCATGATTATAAAAAATATCACATGGTAATACCCTCCCTGCTCCCCACTTTCCCCTTTGAAATTCCATTTTCCATCATATCCCCTCCTCCTCTCCATCAGTCTCTCTTTTATTTTGATGTCATGATCTTTTCCTCCTCTTATGATGGTCTTGTGTAGGTAGTGTCAGGCACTGTGAGGTCATGGATATCCAGGCCATTTTATGTCTGGAGGGAGCACGTTGTAAGAAGTCCTACCCTTCCTTTGGCTCTTACATTCTCTCCACCACTTCTTCTGCATTCAACCCTGAGCCTTGGAAGGTGTGATCGAGATGTTACTCAGTACTCCAGTCACTTCTTTCCAGCACCATGATGCCTTCTGAGTCATCCCAAGGTCACTGCCATCTGAAAAGAGAAGATTCTCTACCCAAAGTGAGAGTAGCATTAATGTAAAGGTATAAATATTAAGAAAAATGCTTACTGGGCAGTTTGATAAGCATAGTATATGCATTTTTCCAGACAGCAGCAGACGTTACACCCCTAGGGCTCATGACGACCCCTGTTTTAAGTTTTCAGTGGATAATGAAGATATGGCACATTTATACAATGGAGTTCTACTCAGCGGTAAAGAAAAATGAAGTTATGAAATTTGCAGGAAAAAAAGATATCTCTTGAGATTCAGTGCAGTGGCCCACTGAATTGGCCATGTTCTTCTGAACTGAGAGAGCAAACTTAACAACTTCATGGTCACACAAGTGCTTTATCTTCCTGACTTATTTGAAATGTTGGGAATGGAACCTAGGGCCTCTCACGTGCTGATCACATGTTCGACCCCTGAGCTACATACCTAGGGTTTTGACGCAATTTGTTCATCAGTCATACCAAGCTATCTGTCACAGCATGTCTCACTGAAACATACTGAACATGCTGAATCAAAGAAGTCCTATCACTAGGCGGTCTAACTTTTTAAATTTTTTTTTGTTATTTTTATTTATTTATTTGAGAGCGACAGATGGAGAGAGAAAGAGGCAGAGAGAGAGAGAGAATGGGCACGCCAGGGCCTCCAGCCACTGCAAACAAACTCCAGACACTTGCGCCCCCTTGTGCATCTGGCTCACGTGGGTCCTGGGGAATCGAGCCTCGAACTGGGGTCCTTAGGCTTCACAGGCAAGCGCTTAACCGCTAAGCCATCTCTCCAGCCCAGGTGGTCTAATTTTTGTCTAGAAAACATATACGAGAAACAGGGGGGGGGAAAGTACTTAAATTCTTAATTCATTATGCTTTTTGTTTATTTCTGGTTTTGTTCCTATCTTTGGCTGCTTGTTTATTTCAGTCAATTTGATTATATAAGGGCCAAATAGATGGTCCAACCAAAGAGTGCATGAAATAGTGGTAGAGTGTCGAATTCTTGTTTGAAGGACTGACTGCGTGTCCCTAGCCATACTGCCTTCACCTCCCACCACCTCAGTCACTGCTATGAAATCAGAAATAAAAGAGAGCAAGCCCTCGCAACGCGCAGGGCAGTGCGGAATATTAGTTTAGAGAGCGAGTCAACCAGGTGCCCCGGTTTCAAGACGCGAGCTGGGAGGAAATGCCTGAGCTTTTCACACAGCATGAGGAGGAACAAAATTTTTCATCAAGATGACGAGCTCCGAGCAGGGCTGGGGGAGTGCCCCGGCCAGCGGGGAGTTAAACAAGGACCCCAGGGGAAAATAACCTGGATGAGAGACAAGAGACACAAAGAAGGAGACCAAGCCTAGAGTCTGATCAGGGTCTCAGATGTATTCAGGCAAGCACAAGCTCATATACAGAAAATAAAACTTTCCAGACAGTGCCTACGTGCCTAAAGTCTGCTCCACAAATGCCCCTGTGTCTGAAGACTGTTTGCCAAGGCCATACGACAAGGTCTCGGTGCCCGGAGATCCCAAAACAACTGCAGTTCTCATGGTCAAAGAGCAGCCACGGCTCCCAAGAGGGGAGGAGCAGGCTCAGAGAGCCCAGGGGGACGACAGACCTGTATTGCTGACTGTCTGTCGTTCTCAGTTTAACAGCCGTTGGCATGCACCCACGGGAACGGACCAGTGACCTCGGAAAAGAGTTTCTGCAGGGAGAGCCTGAGCGGTGTAGTTGGTCACTTATTTACTTTTAATTCCCGAGAGGTAACATGTCATACATAAAACATGTCAGATTCTTAAGCCGGGTGTGGTGGCGCTCACGCCTTTCATCCCAGCACTCGGGAGGCAGAGGTGGGAGGATCGTGGGCCGTGAGTTCGAGGCCAGCCTGAGACTCCGTAGTGAATTCCAGGTCAGCCTGGGCTAGGGTGAGAATCTACCTCGAAAAACCAATAAATAAATAAATAAATAAAACCTTTAATCCCAGCACTTGGGAGGCAGAGGTAGGAAGATCGTGGCAATGAGTTCGAGGCCAGCATGAGACGACATAGTGAATTCCAGGTCAGCCTGGGCTAGGGTGAGAACCTACCTTGAAAAATAAATGAACTAATAAATAAATAAATAAAATAAAATAAAATAAAATAAAACCTTTAATCCCAGCACTCGGGAGGCAGAGGTAGGAGGATCGTGGCTGTGAGTTCGAGGCCAGCCTGAGACTACAGAGTGAATTCCAGGTCATCCTGGGCTAGGCTGAGAACCTACCTCGAAAAAGCAATAAATAAATAAATAAATAAAACCTTTAATCCCAGCACTCGGGAGGCAGAGGTAGGAGGATTGTGGCTGTGAGTTCGAGGCCAGCCTGAGACTACAGAGTGAATTCCAGGTCATCCTGGGCTAGGCTGAGAACCTACCTCGAAAGACCAATAAATAAATAAATGAATAAATAAATAAATAAAACCTTTAATTCCAAAAATTGGGAGGCAGAGGTAGGAGGATCGTGGCCGTGAGTTTGAGGCCAGCCTGAGACTGCAGAGTGAATTCCAGGTCATCCTGGGCTAGAGTGAGACCCTACCTCGAAACACCAATAAATAAATAAATAAAATAAAACCTTTAATCCCAACACTCGGGAGGCACAGGTGGGGGGATCGTGGACCATGAGTTCGAGGCCAACCTGAGACTACAGAGTGAATTCCAGGTCAGCCTGGGCTAGAGTGAGACCCTACCTCGAAAAACCAAAACAAAAAAAAAAAAAAGACAAACAACAAAAGAAAAAAGTCAGATTCTTTATTAGCCTAGGAACGATACTTACCTTGAAACGCAGACTGGTTTTACTGGTAGCACCCCACTCCTCTGGACATTGGGGTTCGGGAGTTGTGGTGGGCTCTGGTGGGCGAGTGACTACTCCTGCCCAAAGCTTGCAGACAAATTTGTCCTTTGCATCACATTTCAAAACATCCCACAAGCCTCCAGCGATCCCGGTTGTCACGGCAACACATCCGGTCTTCCGTCCTGCACTGGACATAAAGTAGGTAGATAGATACCTTTGGAAGGCCGGCCTGGGCCCAAGGGCTGGTTCAAAGCCCTGTGACCGTGGGCGCTGACCACTGCCCGCGGACGTGGGAGACGTGCCGACGCCACTACCCCAGCAAAGGAGCCATGCGCTTTCCTTCCATCAATACCTGTGGACATGGGAGGAGGCCACAGGAAAATCTCAGGGGTCACTCCTCATGAACATAGTCTCTCCTTGAGACAGGCTCTCCCATTGGCCTGGAGCATTACAGTGAGGTCCAGGGATTATTAATACATGTCCCTACACCCAGGACTTTATGTGAATGGTGGAGATCAAACTCATGTTCTCATAATTGCGAGAGCTATCTCACCAGTTCCATTTTGTGCTACTTCTTTTCCTTCTTTCCCTCCTTCTCTCTCTCTCTCTCTCGTTCTCTCTCTCTCTTCCAGGACTTTATGTGAATCGTGGAGATCAAACTCGTGTTCTCATGATTGCCAAAACTATCTCGCCCCTTCCATTTTGTGCTATTTCTTTTCCTTCTTTCCTTCCAACTCTCTCTCTCTCTCTCTCTCTCTCTCTCTTTCTCTCTCTCTGTCTTCCAGGACGTTATGTGAATGCTGGAAATCAAAGCCATGTTCTCATGCTTGTGAGAACTATCTCGCCACTTCCATTTTGTGCTATTTCTTTTCCTTCTTTCCCTCCTACTCTCTCTCTCTCTCTCTCTCTCTCTCTCTCTCTCTCTCTCACTCTGTCTGTCTTCCAGATCTTTATGTGAATGGTGGAGATCAAATCTCCTGTTCTCATGATTGTGAGAACAATCTCCCCACTTCCATTTTGTGCTGTTTCTTTTCCTTCTTTCCTTCCTTCTCTCTCTCTCTCTCGTTCTCTCTCTCTCTCTTTCTCTCTCTCTCCCTTCCAGGACTTTCTATGAATGGTGGAGATCAAACTCCTGTTCCCATGATTGTGAGAATCATCTTGCCACTTCCATTTTTTGCTATTTCTTTTCCCTCTTTCCCTCCTTTTCTCTCTCTCGTTCCCTCTCTCTCTCTCTCTCTCTCTCTCTCTCTCTCTCTCTCTGTCTGTGTGTGTGTCTCTCTCTCTTCCACGACTTTATGTGAATGGTGGAGATCAAACTCATGTTCTCATGATTGTGAGAATCATCTCGCCACTTCCATTTTCTCATATTTCTTTTCCTTCTTTCCCTCCTCTCTCTCTCTCTCTCTCTCCCTTTCTCTCTCTCTCTCTTCCAGGACTTTATGTGAATGGTGGAGAACAGAACCCTGTTTTCATGATTGAGAGAACTATCTCGCCACTTCCATTTTGTGCTATTTCTTTTCCTTATTTCTTTCCTTCTCTCTCTCTCTCTCGTTCTCTCTCTCCCTCTCTCTCTCTCTCTCTTTCTCTTTCTCTCTCTCTTTCTTCCTGGACTTTATTTGTGTGAATGGTGGAGATCAAACTCATGTTCTCATGATTACGAGAACTATCTCCCCACTTCCATTTTGTGCTATTTCTTTTCCTTCTTTCCTTCCTTCTCTCTCTCTCTCTCTCTCTCTCTCTCTCTCTCTTCCAGGACTTTATGTGAATGGTGGAGATCAAACTCATGTTCTCATGATTGTGAGAATCATCTCGCCACTTCCATTTTGTGGTATTACTTTTCCTTCTTTCCCTCCTTCTCTCTCTCGTTCTCTCTCTCTCTCTCTCTCTCTCTCTCCCTTCCAGGGCTTTATGTGAATGGTGGAGATCAAACTCGTGTTCTCATGATTGTGAGAACTATCTCGCCACTTCCATTTTGTGCTATTTCTTTTCCTTCTTTCCCTCCTTCTCTCTCTCGTTCTCTCTCTCTCTCTCTCTCTCTCTCTCTCTCTCTCTCTCTCTCTTTCTCTCTCTCTCCTCCAGGAAGTTATGTGAATGGTGGAAATCAAACTCATGTTTTCATGATTGTGAGAATTATCTCACCACTTCCATTTTGTGCTATTTCTTTTCCCTCTTTCCCTCCTTTTCTCTCTCTCGTTCTCTCTCTCTCTCTCTCTCTCTCTCTCTCTCTCTCTCCCTTCCAGGGCTTTATGTGAATAGTGGAGATCAAACTCGTGTTCTCATGATTGTGAGAATCACCTCGCCACTTCCATTTTGTGCTATTTCTTTTCCTTCTTTCCCTCCTTCTCTCTCTCTCTCTTTCTCTCCCTCTCTCTTCCAGGACTTTATGTGAATAGTGGAGATCAAACTCATGTTCTCATGATTGTGAGAATCATCTCGCCACTTCCATTTTGTGCTATTTCTTTTCCTTCTTCCCTTCCTTCTCTCTCTCTCTCTCTCTCTCTCTCTCTCTCTCTCTCTCTCTTCCAGGACTTTATGTGAATGGTGGAGATCAAAACTCCTGTTCTCATGATTGCGAGAACTATCTTGCCACTTCCATTTTGTTCTATTTCTTTTCCTTCTTTCCGTCCTTCTCTCTCTCTTTCTCTCTCTCTCTCCTCCAGGACTTTATGTGAATGGTGGAGATCAAACTCATGTTCTCACGATTGTGAGAATCATCTCACCACTTCCATTTTGTGCTATTTCTTTTCCTTCCTTCCTCCCTTCTCTCTGTCTCCTTCTGTCTCTCTCTCTCTCTCTCTCTCTCTCTCTCTCTCTCTCTCTGTGTGTGTGTGTGTGTGTGTGTGTGTGTGTGTGTGTGTGTCTCTTCTCCATCTTTCTCTCTCTTCCAGCACTTTATGTGAATGGTGGAGATCAAACTCCTGTTCTCATGATTGTGAGAATTATCTCGCCACTTCCATTTTGTGCTATTTCTTTTCCTTCTTCCCTTCCTTCTCTCTCTCTCTCTCTCTCTCTCTCTCTCTCTCTCTCTCTCTCTCTCTTTCTCTCTTCCAGGGCTTTATGTGAATGGTGGAGATCAAACTCATGTTCTCATGATTGTGAGAACTATCTCACCAGTTCCATTTTGTGCTATTTCTTTTCCTTATTTCTCTCCCTCTCTCTCCCTCTCTCTCTCTCTCTCTCTCTCTCTCTCTCTTCTGGGACTTTATGTGAATGGTGGAGATCAAACTCGTGTTCTCATGATTGTGAGAACTATCTCTCCACTTCCATTTTGTGCTATTTCTTTTCCTTCTTTCCTTCCTTCTCTCTCTCTCTCTCTCTCTCTCTCTTCTGGGACTTTATGTGAATGGTGGAGATCAAACTCGTGTTCTCATGATTGTGAGAACTATCTCGCCACTTATATTTTGTGCTATTTCTTTTCCTTCTTTCATTCCTTCTCTCTCTCTCTCTCTCTCTCTCTCTCTCTCTCTCTCTCTCTCTCTTTCTCTCCCTCTCTCTTCCAGGACTTTATGTGAATAGTGGAGATCAAACTCATGTTCTCATGATTGTGAGAATCACCTCGCCACTTCCATTTTGTGCTATTTCTTTTCCTTCTTTCCTTCCATCTCCCTCTCTCTCTTTCTCTCCCTCTCTCTTCCAGGACTTTATGTGAATAGTGGAGATCAAACTCATGTTCTCATGATTGTGAGAATCATCTCGCCACTTCCATTTTGTGCTATTTCTTTTCCTTCTTTCCTTCCATCTCCCTCTCTCTCTTTCTCTCCCTCTCTCTTCCAGGACTTTATGTGAATAGTGGAGATCAAACTCATGTTCTCATGATTGTGAGAATCATCTCGCCACTTCCATTTTGTGCTATTTCTTTTCCTTCTTCCCTTCCTTCTCTCTCTCTCTCGTTCTCTCTCTCTCTTCCAGGACTTTATGTGAATGGTGGAGATCAAAACTCCTGTTCTCATGATTGCGAGAACTATCTCGCCACTTCCATTTTGTTCTATTTCTTTTCCTTCTTTCCGTCCTTCTCTCTCTCTTTCTCTCTCTCTCTCCTCCAGGACTTTATGTGAATGGTGGAGATCAAACTCATGTTCTCACGATTGTGAGAATCATCTCACCACTTCCGTTTTTTGCTATTTGTTTTCTTCTTTCCCTCCTTCTCTCTCTCTCTCTCTCTCTCTCTCTTCCAGGACTTTATGTGAATGGTGGAGATCAAACTCATGTTCTCATGATTGTGAGAACTATCTCTCCACTTCCATTTTGTGGTATTACTTTTCCTTCCTTCCTCCCTTCTCTCTGTCTCCTTCTGTCTCTCTCTCTCTCTCTCTCTCTCTCTCTGTGTGTGTGTGTGTGTGTGTGTGTCTTCTCCATCTTTCTCTCTCTTCCAGCACTTTATGTGAATGGTGGAGATCAAACTCCTGTTCTCATGATTGTGAGAATTATCTCGCCACTTCCATTTTGTGCTATTTCTTTTCCTTCTTCCCTTCCTTCTCTCTCTCTCTCTCTCTCTCTCTCTCTCTCTCTCTCTCTCTCTCTCTCTCTCTTTCTCTCTTCCAGGGCTTTATGTGAATGGTGGAGATCGAACTCATGTTCTCATGATTGTGAGAACTATCTTGCCACTTGCATTTTGTGCTATTTCTTTTCCTTATTTCTCTCCCTCTCTCTCCCTCTCTCTCTCTCTCTCTCTCTCTCTCTCTCTCTCTCTCTCTTCTGGGACTTTATGTGAATCGTGGAGATCAAACTCGTGTTCTCATGATTGCCAAAACTATCTCGCCCCTTCCATTTTGTGCTATTTCTTTTCCTTCTTTCCTTCCTTCTCTCTCTCTCTCTCTCTCTCTCTCTTCTGGGACTTTATGTGAATGGTGGAGATCAAACTCGTGTTCTCATGATTGTGAGAACTATCTCGCCACTTATATTTTGTGCTATTTCTTTTCCTTCTTTCATTCCTTCTCTCTCTCTCTCTCTCTCTCTCTCTCTCTCTCTCTCTCTCTCTCTTTCTCTCCCTCTCTCTTCCAGGACTTTATGTGAATAGTGGAGATCAAACTCATGTTCTCATGATTGTGAGAATCACCTCGCCACTTCCATTTTGTGCTATTTCTTTTCCTTCTTTCCTTCCATCTCCCTCTCTCTCTTTCTCTCCCTCTCTCTTCCAGGACTTTATGTGAATAGTGGAGATCAAACTCATGTTCTCATGATTGTGAGAATCATCTCGCCACTTCCATTTTGTGCTATTTCTTTTCCTTCTTTCCTTCCATCTCCCTCTCTCTCTTTCTCTCCCTCTCTCTTCCAGGACTTTATGTGAATAGTGGAGATCAAACTCATGTTCTCATGATTGTGAGAATCATCTCGCCACTTCCATTTTGTGCTATTTCTTTTCCTTCTTCCCTTCCTTCTCTCTCTCTCTCGTTCTCTCTCTCTCTTCCAGGACTTTATGTGAATGGTGGAGATCAAAACTCCTGTTCTCATGATTGCGAGAACTATCTCGCCACTTCCATTTTGTTCTATTTCTTTTCCTTCTTTCCGTCCTTCTCTCTCTCTTTCTCTCTCTCTCTCCTCCAGGACTTTATGTGAATGGTGGAGATCAAACTCATGTTCTCACGATTGTGAGAATCATCTCACCACTTCCGTTTTTTGCTATTTGTTTTCTTCTTTCCCTCCTTCTCTCTCTCTCTCTCTCTCTCTCTCTTCCAGGACTTTATGTGAATGGTGGAGATCAAACTCATGTTCTCATGATTGTGAGAACTATCTCTCCACTTCCATTTTGTGGTATTACTTTTCCTTCCTTCCTCCCTTCTCTCTGTCTCCTTCTGTCTCTCTCTCTCTCTCTCTCTCTCTCTCTCTCTCTCTCTGTGTGTGTGTGTGTGTGTGTGTGTGTGTGTGTGTGTGTCTTCTCCATCTTTCTCTCTCTTCCAGCACTTTATGTGAATGGTGGAGATCAAACTCCTGTTCTCATGATTGTGAGAATTATCTCGCCACTTCCATTTTGTGCTATTTCTTTTCCTTCTTCCCTTCCTTCTCTCTCTCTCTCTCTCTCTCTCTCTCTCTCTCTCTCTCTCTTTCTCTCTTCCAGGGCTTTATGTGAATGGTGGAGATCGAACTCATGTTCTCATGATTGTGAGAACTATCTTGCCACTTGCATTTTGTGCTATTTCTTTTCCTTATTTCTCTCCCTCTCTCTCCCTCTCTCTCTCTCTCTCTCTCTCTCTCTCTCTCTCTCTTCTGGGACTTTATGTGAATCGTGGAGATCAAACTCGTGTTCTCATGATTGCCAAAACTATCTCGCCCCTTCCATTTTGTGCTATTTCTTTTCCTTCTTTCCTTCCTTCTCTCTCTCTCTCTCTCTCTCTCTTTCTCTTCCAGGACATTATGTGAATGGTGGAGATCAAACTCGTGTTCTCATGATTGTGAGAACTATCTCTCCACTTCCATTTTGTGGTATTACTTTTCCTTCCTTCCTCCCTTCTCTCTGTCTCCTTCTGTCTCTCTCTCTCTCTCTCTCTCTGTGTGTGTGTGTGTGTGTGTGTGTGTGTGTGTGTGTCTCTTCTCCATCTTTCTCTCTCTTCCAGCACTTTATGTGAATGATGGAGATCAAACTCTTGTTCTCATGATTGCGAGAACTATCTCGCCACTTCCATTTTGTGCTATTTCTTTACCTTCTCTCCTTCCTTCTCTCTCTCTCTCTCTCTCTCTCTCTCTCTCTCTCTCTCTCTCTCTCTCTTTCTGTCTCTTCCAGGACTTTATGTGGATGGTGAAGATCAAACTCATGTTCTCATGATTGTGAGAATTATCTCACCACTTCCATTTTGTGCTATTTCTTTTCCTTCTTTCCATCCTTCTCTCTCTCTCTCTCTCTCTCTCTCTCTCTCTCTCTCTCTCTCTCTGTTCTAGGACTTTATGTGAATGGTGGAGATCAAACTCATGTTCTCATGATTGCGAGAACTATCTTGCCACTTCCATTTTGTGCTATTTCTTTTCCTTCTTTCCCTCCTTCCTTCTCTCTCTCTCTGTCCCTCTCTCTCTCTCTTTCCCTTTCTTTCTTGACCATGTCATGTATCCCAGACTGGCCCTTGACCTTGTTATGTAACTGAAAATGACCCTTGGACCTCTGATCTTCCTGATTCTATGTCCTCAGTGCTTGTTTATGATGTACTGGGTTGGTAAGCACTCTTCCAACGGAGCCACATCCCTGGCCCTGGCCCGTGCGATTTCAAAACATTTTTTTTTTTTTGTCTTTTATTTGTGTGGTCTATGTCCCTAACAGAATTATGACCTTAATGGAAGGGAATCTGGTTAATTTTTTTTTTTCTATTTCTAACATCCATCTGACAAGATGGCCCTCACATAGGCATTTAATGATATTTCTGCCACAATGGAAAAAATAGTAGTTTGATGGATTTTCCTTCCCTTCTGCCTGT
Source organism: Dipus sagitta (assembly GCA_036346955.1). NCBI lineage: Eukaryota > Metazoa > Chordata > Mammalia > Rodentia > Dipodidae > Dipus > Dipus sagitta. Next base: position 592,541 of record CM070792.1, read on the forward strand.
TGGCTTGCCTTCTTTCCTTTCTTCCTTGCTTTTTTAAAAATTCTTTGAGATCTCCACCATCATCCACATACATATAGATCTCCAAAGACCAAAGTTTTGGGTTTTTAAAAAATATTTATTTTTATTTATTTATTTGACAGAGAAACATGGGAGGGAGAGACAGAGAGATTTAGAGAGAGAGACAGAGAGAGAGAATGGGCGCACCAGGGCCTCCAGCCACTGCAAATGAACTCCAGATGTGTGCGTCCCCTTGTGCATCTGGCTAACGTGGGTCCTGGGGAATCAAACCAGGGTCCTTTGGCTTTGCAGGCAAATGCCTTAACTGCTAAGCCATCCCTCCAGCCCTGGGTTTTGTGTTTGTTTGTTTGTTTGTTTACAAATTTCCAATCAGAACACTCCTAATTTAGAGAAGTTGGGTAAGCTACACAACCATTCTGAAATTGCTTTCTTATTTTCAGTTGCAAATAGCAAGGCCTAACTTATAGGGTTACAAAATAAGTAAGTAAAGAAGTACACAAATAAATGGCTATTCTATGTCAATAATTTATAACTCTATTTTGCAGCCATGGCCAGTTTCAAATAGCTAAGACAGGAGGTTGAAAATATCAGGATTTTCGGGCTGGAGGGATGGCTTAGTGGTTAAGACGTCTGCCTACAAAGTCAAAGGACCCAGGTTCAGTTCCCCAGGACCCACGTTAGCCAGATGTACAAGGGGGCACACGCGTCTGGAGTTCATTTGCACTGGCTGGAGGCCCTGGTGTGCCCATTCTCTCTCTCTGTCTCTCAAATAAATAAAGAAATAAAAACAAAATATTTAAATAAAAAAATCAGGATTCTTTACTGCTAAGAGCTAATATTTTATTTATAGTATTTTAAGGGTTATTAAATGCCTGGAACTCATTCCCACAGTTCTAAAAAAAAAAAAAAAAAAAAAAAGGTACGTCATTTCCAGAAATGTTTTCTCTAAAACCCAATTTCCTTAACCGCTAAAGACTTTTCGGATTCCCTGGTGGAGGCTGGCTGTCCCGATTCATTTTTGCTTCCCCATTGTTACCTCAGGATCCATCTCTCAGAGTTCTATGGCTCAGTAAGTTCCAGAAACAAAGGGAAACTTGAAATTAGGAGTTACCATTCTTTATCATTTAAATCAACAGTAACAAAAGAAAAATATTCATTTAGCCAGGCATAGTGTCTCACAACCTAAAAGCCCAGCGCTCTAGAAAGGGGAGGTTGGAGGATCACTCACAGTTTGAGAATCACTCACAGTTTGAGGCCAGGGCTACAGATTTAGTTCCAGATCGGTCCAGGCTACAGGAAGACCATGCCTCAGAGAAAAAAATAAAATAAACACAAAATCTGTGCATTCAAATTTTAATATTCTACGCATTTATTTAAAAACATTCTACGGAACATCATGACTACTTTCGTAAAGATTAGTCATTTAATAGCTGAACAATCCATAAGCTGATTTATAAGGTCTTTTTTTTCATTGAAACATGGGGATTCAAGTTCAAATAACTCCTGGTGAGGAGGATTGCATTAGGCCAAAGGGTCAATTCATGCACTTGTGGTAGTGATTGTTACTATGTCACTGCGGTGCAATGTTTTGTGTTCTATAATGGTGATGAATTCTCTGGGTATTGTCACATTGAAACGTGTCACACGCCAGTTGGCGTCAGTGTAGAAAGAAAACAAAAACTCTCCCGCCGTCCGCTTCAGAGACCATTAACAGTTTCTAAGAAGGGAAGACAAGGCAAAATTAGCAGGGAGCCTGGCTAGTATATAATAGACAAGGTGGCTCACATTTAGAAACTGCACAGTTTAGTCTAAATCCACGCTCGCATATTTCTGAGACCCATGAATTCTGAGTCCCCAAATTTTCCATTTCTTAAATAAAGATACCTAAAAACATCCCTTGTGTGGTTCACAGAAGGTAAAATAAAATGCAGCTGATAGAAGGACAGTTTCTAGCAACGGGAACACTGAGTTTCACATACGCACTGTCCCGTGTCCGACCCCTCAAGCTAACATGTGTTTATTTTTATTTTTATTTATTTATTTCAGAGCGACAGACAGAGAGAGAAAGAGGCAGAGAGAGAGAGAATGAATGGGCGTGCCAGGGCCTCCAGCCACTGCAAACGAACTCCAGATGCGTGTGCCCCCTTGTGCATCTGGCCAACGTGGATCCTGGGCAATCGAGCCTCGAACCGGGGTCCTTAGGCTTCACAGGCAAGCGCTTAACCGCTGAGCCATCTCTCCAGCCCGCTGACATGTATTTCTATTCGTGCTACACTGAAAAGTTTAGAAATAAATCAGTCATTCAGAGCATTTATGTTTGAAATTTTAAAGGTTTTTGTCTGTCTCTCTCTCTCTCTCCCTCAAATAAATAAATAAAACATTAATTTGGAAAGGTTCACAGAGGAGCACCAGGCTTTCTGGATGGCTGTGGAGGGTGACTGAACCCCTAAATTGCAGCAGTCACCTACCTGACATGTTTGAATTCCAGTGGGTAAACTCAACTTGTTCCTCTGAAAGGTCCCTTTGCTTTTGACATCTGAAAGTCCTGTCCAGAAATTATTTTTCGGGACCTCAATCCAACCAGACTAGTCAGGAACGCTTGCTCATATCTTTCAAAAAATAAAACCAAATTCAACTGAACTTTAGAAACATTTATGCAGGTTTTTTTTTTTTTTTAATTTGTCAGCATGAAGACTACTTTGGTGCACCATAGTTGAGTTGGTCATTCACAGACAATGCATGGCTGTTGTGTAGGTATTTCCTCGGAGGGGAAACATTCCCTCCTGAAGATAAAAGGAGGTTCTTGAGATCCAAGAAGCTAAGGAAAGCCAGGAAGCTCGTGAAATTCAAGACGTAGGAAACCCAGAAAGGGCCAAGACTCACAGTCCCCCTCCCTCAGCTTCCGCGAGCGTCAAACAAACACTGCGAGGCAGAAGACACTCTTCTGTGGATGTGCCCGTAAGTTGGGCAGGAAGCCCCAGGAATTCAGCCTTGGTGACTCTGGGGTGGACATTTTGGTGACCCAGCAACCCGTGATAACAATAGATTCATTTGCTCTCCAGGCTAAACTTGGATAGGATCATTTCTTTGGTCTGTCCTTGGTGTCCAATCTAGGGTGGGTAAAATTTTATTCTCAGCTCCCCAACAAACATCACACAACAAATATATCATTATACATTTATATATAAATAGTATAATATATTTTACTAAGAAATATAAGCTCATGGAAGAAAATATCGTATTATTAAATTAATCAAGTCATTCAAATATGCCCAAATCATTGCTCTCTGGGTCTCACTGCACTCTCAAAATTAAAGAGAATTTTGAAAGGAGAAAATTAAAAGCAACTAAAACTTGTTTCAGGGCTCGGGAGATGACTTAGCAGTTAAGGTGTTTGCATGCAAAGCCTAAGGACCCAGGTTCAACTCCCCGGGACACATGTTCAGCCAAATGTAGTGCATGGCACATGCATCTGGAGTTTGTTTGCAGGCTGCTGGAGGCCATGATGCACCTGTTCTCTATCTACCTCTCTCTCTCTCTCTCTCTCTCTCTCTCTCTCATAAAATAAATAAAATATTTTAAAAATAAAATAAATAAGAATAAATTGTTTCAAATCCACTTTTTACAGGCCACATCCTTTACCCAGCTCTTTTTGTTTTTTTGGTATTATAACATTTATTAAAATAATGCTATGGGTTAATAGAAACAGCAAAGAACCAAAGAATTAAGATGCAAGCTATGTAAAATCCCAACCAAAACCCAGAACTGTCTAATGTATTCGTTCATTAGCTCTCTAAAAGCCCAAGAAAGACAAGACACCAAATATAATAAAGTACTGCAAAACAATTGGCAATTTTCAGTTATCAAAATTGTGGATTTTGCATTTTTAAAATTAATTAGTTTTGAACTCAGTGAATACAGTCAATTTGGTGCCATTGTTAGGCTCATCCATGTCCTACCCCTCCCCCTGGCCCCTCCTTGTTGAGGTATATGGGTCATGCATTGTGGAGTTAGCCCACAGTTATGGGTAAGATAAATGTCTCTGCATATCATGACCCAACATGTGACTCTGACATTCTTTCCGCCCCCTCTTCCGCAAAATTTCCCTGAGCCATGTTGGGTTCATTTTTGGTCTGCTTCAGTGATGAGGTGTTGGGGGCCTCTGAGGCTCTGGCTCTCTGATTTGGTAGGAGTTGATTTTTCTCTGTGTTGATCTCCTTCCCCCTTGTGTTGGTATCCGGTTCACCAGGAAAACAGCCCCCTTGCTTGTTTCTCCAATTTTTCTTGGTTTCAGCCAGGGCCCTTTTGAGGTATGATGGGGTGGCTTTCTCCTTAGAATCTACATCTATCTGAAAAAGAGAAGCAGATTCTCCAAAGGAGAGTAACTTAGCACCAGGACAAATGAGATAACCCTTACTTTTTTTTTTTTTTTTTGGTTTTTTTTTTTGTTTGTTTGTTTGTTTGTTTGTTTTTTCTAGGTAGGGTCTCACTCTAGCCCAGGCTGACCTGGAATTCACTATGGAGTCTCAGGGTGGCCTCGAACTCACAGCATTCCTCCTGCCTCTGCCTCCCAAGTGCTGGGATTAAAGGCGTGTGCCACCATGCCCGGCAACCCTTACTTTTTTAATAGAGAATTTAATAGGTGTAGGCCCTCTTGTAGTCCATGATTGATGGTAGCTTGATATTGGCGAGTGGGCTTATGTTTGGATATGGTTCTGACTTGTTTCCCAGCTCCAGCTATGGGTCCCATACCACTGAGGGGATCAGTTAGCCAAATCAAGAGCAGTTGGTTTCCCACCATGGCATAAATAATTTCATAACCTAAGTAGAACAGACTAAAATTTCCAAATGTAATTTACTGTTTTAAATGCCTGGAAAACAAATCAGACAAGAGTTAATGAGCTAGAAAGACCACAGGAAAGCTAGGGGTGGAGGCACGTGTCTTTAATCCCAGCACTCCAGAATCAAAGGTAGGAGGATTGCTCAGAGTTCGAAGCCAGCCTGGAACTATAGAGTTAGTGCCAGGTCAGCCTGGGTTAGAGTGAGACCTCACCTTGAACAAAAAAAACAAACAAACGAAAAAGACCACAGAAAACACAAAGAAAATTATAAAATATCTGCTGCCGGGCGTGGTTTGCTCATACATTCAACCCCAGCGCTCAGGAGGCAGAGGTAGGAGGATTCCCATGAGTTCAAGACCACCCTGAGACTACTTAGTGAATTCCAGGTCAGCCTGGGCTAAAGTGGGACCCTACCTCAAAAACCAATATATATATGACGTCACACTTTCTTTTCTTTTATTTATTGATTTATTTTTATTAATTAGTTCTGTATTCAGCAAATACAGTCAGTTTGGTACCATTATTACGCTCATCCGTGACCTACCCCCTCCCCATGGCCCCTCCTTGTTGAGGTATATGGGTCTTGTATTGTGGAGTTAGCCCACAGTTATGGGTAAGCTAAATGTCTCTGCATATCATGACCCAAGATGTGGGAAGGAGATCAACACAGAGAAAAATCAACTCCTACCAAATCAGGGAGCCAGAGCCTCAGAGGCCCCCAACACCTCATCACTGAAGCAGACCAAAAATGACGTGAGATTTTTAAAAATATTTTAAATATTTTATTTGAGAGAGAATGGGCATGGCAGGGCCTCCAGCCACTGCAGAACTCCAGATGCTTGTACCGCCTTGTGCATCTGGCTTTATACGTGGGTCCTGGGGAACTCAAACCTGGCTCCTTTGGCTTCGCAGGCAAGCGCCTTAACCGCTAAGCCATCTCTCCAGTCCGTGTCATGAGATTTTAAAAGTATCTGCGCTCAGATTTTCAGATGTTGGCATTGATGTTGTCAGTGATGTGTTAGCATTTTGGAGTCCGCGAGAGGAAGACGTAAGCGGAAATGCACTTCTTTTATATCTATGCTCTTGAATGCTCTTGTATATATGGTATGTATGGTATAGTATGGTGTGTGTGTGTCTGTGTGTTTACACACATATGGGAGCCAGAATCAGATGTCTTCCTCTATCAGTCCTGCACATGCTTTCTTGAGATGGAGTCTCCCACTGAACTTGGAGCTTCTATTTTTTTTTCTTTTGGATAGATTGGCTGACCAGTGAGCTGCAGTGAGTATCTTATCTCTGCCTCCCTGAGCCCTGGGTTCCAGGCATGTGTGGTCACACCCAGCCTCTTACACAGGTGGTCGGGGTAGAACTCGGATCCTCTCGGGCCATCACGTTTGGACTGCGAGCACTCTTACCTGCTTGGTCATCTCTCTAACCCCTACATCTATATTTCTATGAGGATTTTTAATATTAATAGGATCCCACAGATTTTCATTGAGTCTACCTTGAAATAATTAAACCATGATTTTTTTAAAAAAAAATTCCTCTTTACTGCAAATAAACTGAATATTTTAAAGTCTCTTGAGTGGCTAATCCAAGCATTGCCAATGATATGCAGAAACATTTAGCTTACTCATAACTGTGGGCTAACTCCACAATGCATGACCCGTATACCTCAACAAGGAGGGGCCAAGGGGAGGGGGTAGGTCACGGATGAGCCTAATAATGGTACCAAACTGACTATTAAAAAAATTAATTAATTAATTTTAAAAAAAGAGTAACTAAAGAATAAGAAGAAATCAATCTCAGCCAGGCGTGGTGGCGCACACCTTTAATCCCAGCACTCGGGAGGCAGAGGTAGGAGGATCCCTGTGAGTTCAAGGTCATCCTGAGACTACATAGTGAATTCCAGGTCAGCGTGGGCTAGAGTGAGACCCTACCTCGAAAAGCAACCCCCCCCGCGCACCTAAAAAAGAATAAATAAGTGTCAAAAGTTGATGAGGCCTTATAGGTTAAAATTACATAATATCCTCTATATTCATTTAATGTTTTTGTCCTATTTATCAGTCTAGTAACCAAGCCAACAAAGAAACCAAGATTAATTTTTAAATTAACTAAAATAAAGGAAGAATGCAAAGAATAAATAAATCACTGACTATGACATTTTGATATGTATTTCAGGTGGTTGTTCGTAGGTAGAGATTTATAACTCTGACTTTTGTTTGTCCAATAGCAGGTCCTAAGACATTCTAGCAATTCTGGGGCGGGGGGGTCCCTGCTGTGGGCCTTGGAGACAGGAGCACAGCCTTGAGAGGCCCTGGTGCCTCTTCTCACTCAGTCCATTATCACGTAGGCCAGGCAATAAGCTTTCCATGAAAACACAGAGCAAACGGTTCAGAAGGCCAAGAGCTGGACGGGCGGTGAGTCGGAGACGGTGGCAGAACAGACCAGATGGACCCTCCGGGCATCTCCTCCCCCACAGTCCTTTACATCTGAATCTTCTTCCAGCTTGACTTAGTGGACGGGAGTGCTTTGCTGAGTCCTCTGACTTGTTCAAATAAATGGGTGGGATCCCCAAGTGCTGGTTGGGAGGGTGCCTTCCTACACAGAAACTCAACTGAGAATCACAGGAGAAACAACTTAGGTCCTCCAGGGCTACGTGATGTCAGTGGAGAACCTCGCTGAGACTGAGCTCTGGCCCTGGGGGAACCTGAGGCCACACAGACAAGCGTGAGGACTGAGCAGACTCAAGGACAGTCCGGCTGGAATCACTGAAGAACTCTTTGCTGGCTGGTAGGAAGAAATCCCGAGACCTTTCAAAGTTGCTAAACCACCTGGGTGAGGATAAATTAGGAGAAACAGTGGGACTCGTCTCTTCCTCCTTCAGTCCCCTTCTTCGGTGCAGGGAATGGTAACGTAGAAAGTGACAAATCATACTCACTTCTCGTACTTTAAAATTCTTGGCATGTAGAACAGAAAAAAAAAAAAATTAGTTATAAAATATATTTAGTCCATCGTTAATAAACCTCTGAGTACTGCCTTAGAGTACTGAAAGTAGCCAATTATTTTACACTCTTTCCAATCAAAAGGCCAAATTGTAATAGTATCATTAACATTTCCTCCTTTATAAACCAAGCCTCAAGATCACCTGCGATTAATATCAAAATTTAGAATATGCTGCTACTACTTATATATATATATGTAATATATATAATATATATATATATATTATATATATATGTAATATATATATAATATATATATATATATTTTTTTTTTTGGTTTTTTGAGGAAGGGTCTCACTCTAGCCCAGGCTGACCTGGAATTCACTATGTAGTCTCAGGGTGGCCTTGAACTCACGGCCACGATCCTCCGACCTCTGCCTCCCGAGTGCTGGGATTAAAGGCGTGCGCCACCACGCCCAGCTTATTTGATATACTTTTAAGCAAGATGGAAACGTTTACGTACCTGTCTTTGACGGCTGTTAAATAAGCCTTTTCACTTTGGCATGTTTGGTTTGCTTCTGAAAACGTTCACAGTGTGAGTCCCACCAAGTAACACTAAAAAAACCATGCCTTTTCCAGCCCTGTGTCATGAAGCAACGAGCGAATGGTCAGATTATCAGAAATATCTGTTAGGAAGTATCATTCGAAAACTTATCCTGTCATAAGAGGCAAATAATCTGTAAGCGGTAGAAATGTGTACGGAGCGCAAGCCTAAAGAGCATCAATGCTTAGTGCACATAGAAATGAATAAGGAAGAGAGTACTGCATTGCTCTGCATATGACAACTGAGGACCCCAAGCACAGAGAGGGGAGCCATTCTCTTCAATTCCGAGGCACCCCCAAGAAAGACTATTGCGAACTGATCTCCCTGAAGAAAATGAACCAAATGGTTCGAGGAATTACAACCTTAGATGTCTATTGATGTCCGTGGTCGATGATGAATGTTAATAAACTTCTGAACACTGCTCTAGAGTACTGAAACTAGCAAGTTATTTCACACTGTTTCCCACGAAAAGGCCAAATAATAATAGTATCATTCACGTTTCCGCCTTTATTAACCATGCCTCAAGATCGTGGGCAGTTAATTTCAAAAATAACGAATAAAACCATATTACCTGGCCACAGAGAATGCTCGTCAAACCTCAGGTCATGTGGCTACATTTCTCTTTTCTCAAACTCCAGACACACGCAAACACCACAGTAAGTGTCCTATTAAATGAAAAGTTCATACGAGAATTTGAGAGAAAGAAGAGAAGCTCTCCAGGTAAAAAGTAAGTAAAACACTAAAAGCTGGTGAGAAAACACACAAGCTAAGAGTATGGTTGACTGAGACGTAAAGGGGAGGGTCTTCCTGACCATTCAGAACCCAGGGGTGGGCCTTCAAGCCCACCTGAAGCCACGGGCTGGGGTCCTCTGTGCACAAGTGTGACAGGGGAAACTGAAGCAAGAAGATCATGAGTTTGAGACCAGCCTGCGCTACCCAGTGAGAGAATGCCTCAGAAAAGCAAGGGTAGGGGGTGGGATTTAGGTCAGTGGTAGCTTGCTGGCCTAGCATGTCCAAGGGTCTGGATCCCAGCAGCACCGAAACACATGCAAGTTTGAGACTCCATCACTAAAAAGTTAAAGCAAGGGCGGGAGAGATGGCTTGGCGGTTAAGCGCTTGCCTGTGAAGCCTGAGGACCCCGGTTCGAGGCTCGATTCCCCAGGACCCACGTGAGCCAGATGCACAAGGGGGCGCATGCATCTGGAGCTCGTTTGCAGTGGCTGGAAGCCCTGGCGCGCCCATTCTCTCTCTCTCTCTCTCTCTCTCTCTCTCTCTCTCTCTCTCTCTCTGTCACTCTCAAATAAATAAATAAATAAGTAATTTTTTAAAAAGTTAAAGCAATACACGGTCACAGAAAGTCCTCATGGGCGAGGAATACAAAATGACATGACAGAAAGGTTTCCCCACACCAAGTCACTGGAGATAGGGAGGAGAGGGGAAACAGACACTAGCTCATAACCAAAAACTACAACCTAGGTGGCAAATGTCCCATTTTAGAAGGAGAATGGCTGAGTGAACCTAATAGAACAATCTGGAAACTATATCATAAACGTAATAACCAAGCCGGGCGTGGTGGCGCACACGCCTTTAATCCCAGCACTCGGGAGGCAGAGGTGTGAGTTCGAGGCCACCCTGAGACTCCATAGTGAATTCCAGGTCAGCCTGGGCTAGAGTGAGACCCTACCTCAAAAAAAAACCAAATAATAATAATAATAATAATAACCAAAACAAACGTAACAAAGGCAAAAACACCAAAAACAGGGTGATTTAATTTAGAGACGGTGTTTAAAGAATAAAAATAAATACACCAATGAAGTTGAAACTCAGCAGAGATGAGAGAAAAGGATTTCAGAGAGACCTGGTGAACCGGATCACGGTGGCAAACATGCACTGTTTTAACTGATAGTCGAGGGAGCACAGAGGTGGCCCGGTGGTTAAAGGCACTTGCTTGCAAAGTCTGACGGCCTCAGTTCAATTCCCTGGTAGCTCGCATAAGGAACTTTTTTTTTTTTTTTGGTGTGCTAATAGTACGTTTTGTACGTGTGTGTGTGTGTGTGTGTGCAACATGTCTGTATCACATGTGTGGTGTAAGCGTGACGTTCCCCTCAGAACTGAGGTTACAGTATTAATACTGTAATTATATATTTATATTATATTATATTATATTATATATGTATTAATACACCCACTGCATCACCTCCACAACCTCTGAAGCACTGTTCAAGATGGGGATTCCTGTGTGTATCTGTTAGGCAATTTGGAATACCAGGGTCAGGTCATGTTGATATCTAACGTTTAGCGCTCCTCGCTCAGGAAGACCCCCCTCGGTGCCACGCGTGTCCACGTACAGAGAGGGCCACGTCCTCCCATATTCTCCTCACCTGCTGAGGAAGCCACTACCGATTACGGGTGTTTTCAAACTGCCAAACTATTCACTTTCTCTCAGCGTTGGATTCCTGTTCTTGCGAGTGAGAAACTACAACGATCTTCCCACGAGTTTATTAGAACATAAAATCACTGCAGCTCACAAACATGTAACTAACTTCCTTATTTTTATTATATATATATTTTTTTTTTTAGTTCTGTGCTAAGATTAAATTGATTATCAGGTTGCAGCCATGTGACAATCGATAGGAAAACTATATAAAATGTAGATGAGTGCTGGGAAGGTTCCCAGTGGTTAAGGGACCTTGCTTGCAAAGCCTGCCAGCCCAGGTAAATTCCCCATTAGCACATGAAGCTAGATGTACAAAGTAGTGCATATGGGGCTGGAGAGGCGGCTTAGCGGTTAAGCGCTTGCCTGTGGAGCCTAAGGACCCTGGTTCGAGGCTCGATTCCCCCAGGACCCACGTTAGCCAGATGCACAAGGGGGCACACACATCTGGAGTTCATTTACAGAGGCTGGAAGCTCTGGCACGCCCATTCTCTCTCTCTCTCTCTCTCTCTCTCTCTCTCTCTCTCTCTCTGTCTCTCTGCCTCTTTCTCTCTCTGTCTGTCACTCTCAAATAGATAAATAAACAAAAATTTTTTAAAAAGTAGTGCATATGTCTGCAGTGGAAAGAGGCCCTGGCACCTGGTGCTCACTCTCTCTCTCTCTCTCTCTCTCTCACACACACACACAAATGAATTAATTAAATAGATTATTATGTACAAGTGTGTTCATTACTTTAGAAAATAGCAAAAACACACAATTTCTCCCATATGCATATGATTAGGCATAGCGTACGGCGTGAAATCAACACACTGGCCCGGAGACAGGAGACCTGGCCTCTGTGGGCTTAGAAACTATACAGATTTTCTAAGCTCAAGTCTCTGGAGTTCAGAATGAGAAGAGCAATTCCACTTATTGCTAGATTCTTCTTAAAGCTTTCATATGCAATTTTCCGCTCACTTTTCCTACACCAAATCACATGTTACACGTTCTTAGTCTTGTGGTGTTTTGGCTTAAGACGATGCAGCCACGGCGTAGCGTTCTCGGAAAGACCATCAGTCCCCACTTCACTTTTAATCCAAGAGAAGCGAGCAAAAGACAAAAGAGGAAGACGGCCAACTCGGCAAACAGGAAAATCACCCCTGAACCTGCAAAACTGTCGAACAGCTACTTTGCGCTCTGAAAAACTAGTTCACAAACATTCGGCTTTGCATCCCCACCGACCCCCCCCACACACACACAACGTAAGACGGTGGGTGAGACAGGCACACCCCAGGCTTGCATGACTGTGTTTACGTGAGGTGCTGTCTGCTCCCTGTTCAGGGTCTGGGTGCTCCGCCACCCACCACCGTGGCTTCCCGGGAGGTCTCCCACCAGAAGAACGTTAGCCAAAGACACAATAAATTGGAATAGTGACTGAGGAAGTTCGCTGTCAGCCCTTGAGCTTGTCACTTGGAAATACCACTTGTAGGCTCACAGACCAGATGTGGATGGTATCTTCCCCTGTGTCTCATCTCATCACCTGCTCCATCATCCATTCACTGGCCCATTTTAGTCACCGTTCTCTTTTTAAATTCTCATGACATTCTGAGTGAAGACCCACGTGTGCCCACATGTTAACTGTTGAGACCTCACCCCCACCCCCCGCAAATAAAAAAGATAGTTATGGCAAACCCACTGATCAACTGAACGTTTAGACCATTGAAATATTTGGCCATCGCGACAAGGAAGCATTTTCTCATACAAAAGCAAAGCCTGTTGTGTTAAGTGACACCTGTTGACCCTAAGTCGCTGTGAACACATTCAGTATGGCCATTTTCTGGACGCTCTTCTCTGCCTCCTCTGATCCGGGAACAGGGGCCTTGTGATTGCATCTTGCAAATGTAACCAAGCGACTGCTCCCAGGCCCCATCTGCCCAGCAGCCTTCCTGCAGAGAGCAAAAGGAAAAATGAAGGATTAGCTATGGCTTGACCAAGTGACTTCTTTTTAAATAACGGTGCACAACGGGGCATCGTGTGAAGCTTCTCCTCAGAGCCCGGGTCATCTCGGTCTCCCAGAAAACATCCTCCTCACTTTAAACAAATCTCTAAAGCAAACCGGAAACCCTGGCCATCTTCTCTCCCTCTCCCTAGTTGACGAAAGTCCTATGAGGCCTCTTTCCGCACTCTACCTTCTCTGACTTCCTTGGACATATCATAGTCAAAGCATGTCTCCCTCCTTGCTTTCGTGGATGAAAAGCTTGAACAATATCTTTTTTTTTTTCTTTTTCAGTTTTTCGAGGTAGGGTCTCACTCTAGCCCAGGCTGACCTGGAATTCACTATGGAGTCTCAGGGTGGCCTTGAACTCATGGCGATCCTCCTACCTCTGCCTCCCGAGTGCTGGGATTAAAGGCGTGCGCCACCACGCCCAGCTGAACAATATTTTTCATGCTGTCTGCCCTTAATCATTTGTCTTGGATCCACTGAAACTCAATATCCAGTCCTCTCATGGTAATAAATGACAGCGTATACAACTACCATCCCCAATTTGCAAATGAGGGAAGAAGTCGTGTGTTATCTGTTAACAGAAGAAAATTTGGAGCCGGGCGTGGTGGCGCACGCCTTTAATCCCAGCACTCGGGAGGCAGAGGTAAGAGGATCGCCGTGAGTTCGAGGCCACCCTGAGACTCCATAGTGAATTCCAGGTCAGCCTGAGCTAGAGTGAGACCCTACCTCGAAAAACCAAAAAAAAAAAAAAAAAAAGAAAGAAAATTTGGTGATATGATATTCGTTGGTCACTGTGACCATATATAAAATAGGGAGCTCAGAACATGTCCATGCAATCTGAAAAATAAGTCAAGGGCTTCAAGGGCATATTCCAAAATGAAAATAAAAATGGATCTACCTTGGTGCATATCTACTCAGGACAAGCACTACAAGGCACAATCAAAGCTCTTATTTGACCAATCACATCATGTAGATAAAGATACGTATGTATGTGCACGTATATTAGAACCTAGGGTAGGAACAATATATTAGTTATTTTTTTTATTTATTTGAGAGCGACAGAGAGAAGGAGGCAGAGAGAGAGAGAGAGAGAGAGAGAGAGAATGGGCGTGCCAGAGCTTCCAGCTTCTGTAAACGAACTCCAGGTGTGTGTGCCCCCTTGTTCATCTGGCTAACGTGGGTCCTGGGGTACCGAGCCTTGAACCGGGGTCCTTAGGCTTCACAGGCGAGCGCTTAACCACTAAGCCATCTCTCCAGCCCTATGTTAGTTATTGATTGATACTCTCCGTGAACCAACCGCTTCTACTCTTATCTTTCGGCCTTGGAAAATGTGACCTTACCAAAGAATTGAGAGAGAAATCAAGAAACTGAATAGGAATTGTGGTGGTTGGATTCAGGTGTCCCCCATAAACTCAGGTGTTATGAATGCTAGGTTCCCCAGCTGATGGAGATTTGGGAATTAACACCTCCTGGAGGTGGTGTATTGTTGGGGGCAGGCTTATGGGTGTTATAGCCAGTGTCCCCTTGCCAGTGTCTGGCACACTCTCCTGTTGCTGTTGTCCACCTGATGCTGGCCAGGGGGTGATGTCCACCCTCTGCTCATGCCATCGTTTTCCCCTGCCATCATGGAGCTTCCCGTCGAGCCTGTAAGCCAAAATAAATCTCTTTTTTCCCAGAAGCTGCTCTTGGTCGGGTGATTTCTGCCAGCAATGTGAACCTGACTGCAACAGGAATTTTGGTCCGACTTGAATCTATGTCACTTGACCTGCCACAGAAACAGTTTCAGTAGACAGAGAGACAGACAGACAGACAGACAGACAGAAGACGAGCTCCTCTGATGCTGACAAAAGCCAGCACAGCCTTCTCACCGTTCCTTTCGACAGAACACAGTCCTCCTGCCTGTTGTCCTCGTGGTTCGGCTCCCCACGGAGCCATCTGGTGAAAACCACGGGAGTCCCTTCAGGCCACTCGAAGCACGTTTGAATCCTGAGGTCGCTGAGACCAATCCACAGCTCATCATTTGGCTCTACGCGGGAAAGAACGCACGGAGGTCAGGGGAGCTCCGGGCTCTGCCCTCTGAGCTCTGCCCCTTTGCTCTGATCCTACAACGGTGATTAAAAAACAAAAAAAAAAAAGAGAGAGAGAGAGAGAGAGACAATCCTCTTGCATGGGACTATGTCCAACGTGCTATACGATCGTGTCAACTATGTTTTACGATGTTCAGTTCAGGTTGTGCCACGTTTCCTTTCCATCATAGACGTGACTGCATGTTTCGCCATAATATTACATTTTTCTGGGAGTTGTCAGAGAGACACATCCTCACCCTTGACCTTGTGAAGCTGCTCTTTTCTTAATATAATTGATCATGTCAGGCACACGTGGCGTTGGAGATCTGCTGCGATGCACGAAAGTCACTTGACTAACGTTAAATGTACGACTATTTTAAAGTGAAATTCAAATCACTTCTGTCTTACCAACTGTTGTCATTAAGAACAGTCTAGGGCTGGAGAGATGGTTCTGCAGTTAAGGCGCCTGCCTGCAATGCCTAACAACCCTGGTTTGATTTGACACCCATGTAAAACCAGATGCACAAGGTGGTACATGCATCTGGTGTTTACTTGCAATGGCCAGAGGCCCTGGTGAACCCATTCATTCTTATCCTCACTCTTTCTCTCTTCCTCTTTCATTGCAAATAAATAATGAAAAATATTTCCTTAAAAAAGAACAGTCTAGGGCTGGGGAAATAGCTTAGTGGTTAAGGCATTTGCCTATGAAGCCTAAGGACCCCGGTTCGATTCCCCAGGACCCACATAAGCCCGATGCACAAAGGAGCGCATGAATCTGCAGATCATTTGCAGTGGCTGGAGGCCCTGGCACGCCCATTCTCTCTTTCTCTCTGCCTCTTCCTCTGCCTGTCTGTCTCAAATAAATGAAATAAAATATTTTTAAAACAGTATTTTTGAAAGCAAAGAACAGTCTATGTACTTCTATTCAAATCACTATGTAAGGAGTGAACATATCCAAATAGTAAGAGAATGTTAAAGAGACTATTGTATTACTTCTATAATTATATCATTTCTATAATTTGTTATTTCTATAATATAATATATTATTTCTGTAACTATTTCTGACATCTGGCACTTACTTATTCAAACATAGGTAAATACCTAATCATGTTCACTATGAAATGCCAACAAAACTTGAACAGTAAATAAACCTAAGTTCAAAACAACCCTTAGAGATTTAAAATATAATTATTTTGTTTTGAAGTTCATAGAAAGCATTATCATTTTTAAAGTGCTTATCGTTCTTAAATATTGTAAATACTGGCCCTACCAGCATTCTGTCATGGATGGTGGAAGAAAGACAAACGTTCCATCAAAGTGGTATAGCTGGAAAGAAAAATGGGCTCAGTAGAAGGCGAAGGTGGGAGGGAGGACGAGGGAACATAACACAAGAGATATGATCAAAATACATGATCTACAGGCATGAGAAGTGTATTAGTCAGGGTTCTCTAGAGGAACAGAACTGCTAGAATGAATTATTTTAAAAGGGGATTTATTGGATCAGCTTACAGTAGTCCAGGAGCAGTTGCAGGCCCGAGACTCACCGAGCCTGGTAGCTGCTCAGTCCTGGTGTCCAGATGCCTCAGCAGTCCCGACCCGGCACTGCAGATGGTGCAGGAAAGCCTGGAGGCTTCCTGAGGAGCCGCTGGGTTTCGATCCACGGGGGTCTTCAGTGGATGCTGGTCTTTCGTCCGCACTGGTCTTCAATCCACGCTGGAAGGTAGCAAGCAGCTCCGGCAGCCAAAATGGAAGGAAGGAAGGAAGGAGGGAAGGATGGAAGGAAGGATGGAAGGAAGGAAGGAAGGAAGGAGGGAAGGAAGGAAGGAAGGAAGGAAGGAAGGAAGGAAGGAAGGATGGAAGGAAGGAAGGAAGGAAGGAAGGAAGGAAGGAAGGAAGGAAGGAAGGGGGGAAGGATGGAAGGAAGGATGGAAGGAAGGAAGGAAGGAAGGAAGGAAGGAAGGAAGGAAGGATGGAAGGAAGGATGGAAGGATGGAAGGAAGGAAGGAAGGATGGAAGGAAGGAAGGATGGATGGAAGGAAGGAAGGAAGGATGGAAGGATGGAAGGAAGGAAGGAAGGAAGGAAGGATGGAAGGAAGGAAGGAAGGATGGAAGGAAGGAAGGATGGAAGGAAGGATGGAAGGAAGGAAGGAAGGAAGGAAGGAAGGATGGAAGGAAGCAAGGAAGGAAGGAAGGAAGGATGGAAGGAAGGAAGGAAGGATGGAAGGAAGGAAGGAAGGATGGAAGGAAGGAAGGAAGGAGGGAAGGATGGAAGGAAGGAAGGAAGGAGGGAAGGATGGAAGGAAGGAAGGAAGGAGGGAAGGATGGAAGGAAGGATGGAAGGAAGGATGGAAGGAAGGAAGGAAGGATGGAAGGAAGGAAGGAAGGAGGGAAGGATGGAAGGAAGGAAGGAAGGAGGGAAGGAAGGAAGGAAGGAAGGAAGGATGGAAGGAAGGAAGGAAGGAAGGAAGGAGGGAAGGATGGAAGGAAGGATGGAAGGAAGGATGGAAGGAAGGAAGGAAGGATGGAAGGAAGGAAGGAAGGAAGGATGGAAGGAAGGAAGGAAGGAGGGAAGGATGGAAGGAAGGATGGAAGGAAGGATGGAAGGAAGGAAGGAAGGAAGGAAGGAAGGAAGGAAGGAAGGAAGGAAGGAAGGAAGGAAGGAAGGAAGGATGGAAGGAAGGAAGGAAGGAAGGAAGGAGGAAGGAAGGAAGGAAGGAAGGAAGGAAGGATGGAAGGAAGGAAGGAAGGAAGGAAGGAAGGAAGGATGGAAGGAAGGAAGGAAGGATGGAAGGAAGGATGAAGGAAGGAAGGAAGGATGGAAGGAAGGAAGGAAGGAAGGAAGGAAGGAAGGAAGGAAGGAAGGAAGGAAGGAAGGAAGGAAGGAAGGAAGGAAGGAAGGAAGGATGGAAGGAAGGATGGAAGGAAGGAAGGAAGGAAGGAAGGAAGGATGGAAAGGAAGGAAGGAAAGGAAGGAAAGAAGGAAGTAAGGAAGGAAGGAAGGAAGGAAGGAAGGAAGGAAGGAAGGAGGAAGGAAGGAAGGAAGGAAGGAAGGAAGGATGGAAGGAAGGAAGGAAGGAGGGAAGGATGGAAGGAAGGATGGAAGGAAGGATGGAAGGAAGGAAGGAAGGATGGAAGGATGGAAGGAAGGATGGAAGGAAGGAAGGATGGAAGGAAGGAAGGAAGGAAGGAAGGAAGGAAGGATGGAAGGAAGGAAGGAAGGAAGGAAGGAAGGAAGGAAGGAAGGATGGATGGAAGGAAGGGACTCTTCTTACCCACAGCTCCCTTGTATCAAGTCCCCCTCTGGGCGGGACCGCCCATTCTGGGGGAAGGGCTCACCCTGGGGGAAAGACTTCCTCCTTTAGTTGATCCTTCCTAGAAGCAACCTGTGGATTACTAAACAGATCAAGTTGACAACACGTTAACTATCACAAGTAGTCTCAGTAAAGAGTTTTAAAAATAAGGTAGGCCTTCACAAAAGTCAGACAAACTTGTGAGTTAAGATCTAAAACACCCGCCGTGGTTACGTTAGCCTCCTTTAATGCATGTTTTTTTTTTCCAGGCAAGATGAGTGTAATCCTCAGAGTAAGCAACCCTGACTCATTCCATCCTCTTTTCTTCTGCTTAGGATGAGCTTTTTCTCTCTTTCTTTTTTTTTTTCTTTCTTAGAAGATTTATTACTTAATTTATAAATAAAAGCTGAATTATTTGTGTAGAAGAAAATATTTCACTTGGATATGTTGGGCCACCATATTCTGTTTGAGAGAACCTCCCCCCCCCCCCCCCCCCGCCCAACACAGTGGTTTGGGAATGGAAGGGTGGTCAGAGGTACCTGGCCGGGCTCACTGCTACAGGTGGATGATTGTGGTCCCGGCTCCCTGTTGAGCCTGGGTGGGACCACCTGCGTGGTCCTGTGAAGCCACACTTCTCCCGTAAAGCCACACTTTCAGAGGGTGCTATCCACCCCTGGGTCCTGTCCAACTCTTTCGGCCAGCAATAGCGGCGGCTGGGCCGTAAGACTTTGTCAGTGGTCCCTTCAGAGCAGGAGGATTGTCTCAGGACAGGGCTCAGCCTGTTGCTGCAATTCTTCCTTCAATTCCTGCAATTCATAACTCGGTTAGTATGTTCTCTCTGCGTTTTTAAAAATTGCGTTTATTTAAAAGCAGACCACGCGCAACATCGGGTCATGAATTTATTGAAATGTTTGGCGTAGCACCTTTAACAGTGGTTCATTTCTTCTACTCCTTGAACCCTAGCAGTACGAGCTGGATTAATAAAGAAAGGAAAATTCAATGTGTGCTGTGAAATAGTTCGCCTAGAGATATTGGCTTTGCAAAAGAAAATACACACATCCACAGAATTCCAATAAATTAAACAACGTTGACAAGTTAAACACAGACATCTCTTGATCCAGATACGCAGGAAAATATCCACAGCCGCCTAGAAACAGAAAAATAAATTGAAATCCCTTGGTGATAAAAGTTAAATTGCGTCTGTAATTTGCATCTTCTCGGGTTGCTTGCTATGTATTAGGTTGACACTGTTACTTTAATTATCATTTTGAATTCATGAAACAACATTGATGATCATGTTTTCCAGGGACAGACGGACAGGAGGAGAGAGCAGAGAGAAGCTTGTGATTCGTGTAAGGACGCTCACCCATCCTAGCTGAGAGATAATGAAGTCAAATTCCTCTATGCTGTGGATACTTGCGAGGTCACTGCCTTCTTTTCCGGCTGGCTTGCAAAGCATACTGGCCGGCTTGCAAAGCATACCCCTGGATCTTCTTGTTCTCTCTCTGGATCTTGTACTAGTAGCCTGCATATGGCCACCACTGGTTAGGACATTTAACAGACGTGTCAGTCTCTGTAAGTCAAGAAAGGTTTGGAAAACATTTCAGAGAGACGTGTTTACATATTTAATATTATCACATATATATATATCCCATATATATTATGTATACATATATATATATATATATATATATATATATATATATATATATAAATAATCCATACTTACAGGCAATAAAAGAACACTTGCGTCTTTGTTAGAATATGCATCCACACAAGTAAGACTAGAAATATTCTATTTTACTTGTCTTACAGGAAAAAAAGGATTTGTTGTTTCTAAACATTTATTGTTTATTATTTATTTCTAAGCAGAGAGAGAGAGAGAAGGGAGGAAAAGAAAGGGTATATGCATACTAGGACCTCTTGCCACTGCAAATGAACTCCAGACACATGTGGCTTCATATGCATAATGAGGAATTGAACTCGAGACATCGGGCTTTGCAACAGATGCTTTCAAGCACAAAGCAATCTCTCCAGCCCTACAAAAGGGACTATATATATATGTATATATATATATATTACTTTAAAACAAAGTGAAGGGTTGGAGATACAGCTATGTTAATGCACTCACCTAGCATCCATGAGACCCTAGGTTCTATGCCCAATACCACCAAAAAAAAAGAAAAATGCATCCTAATAAATAAAGTCAAACGGGATATCTCTGAAGTGTTGCAACTGCAGTAAACTACAGTGATATGCAACCGATTGTCTAATTTAATAAGTGCTTATCATCAGCCAAACTGCTTTAGGTTTACGTTCTAGAAACCTAAAGGTTTTGATATGTGATCTGTCATCGAACTAACTGTAGAATACCTGTTCTTTTCTCATGGGTGTCAGAGAGACAACCATTCAGCAGCGAACCAGGGATCCTTGTGAGGTGTGAGAACACAGCGAGCGAGGTAGGGAGTGAAGGGGATGGGGACGGGGGGGGGGGGGCCGCGGTGGAGGTCCTGCAGTCGGGGTGCATGAGCCCAGCGCCCTAACCCGTCCACTAACCTTGTTCCCCAAGACGGCATGCGTGATTTTGGCCAGTGAAGAAATTCGGGCTCAAAATCTTTTAGGCAACGCTTGGATTTGCCGCAGGTCATGTGGTTTTCAGCAAGTGACAACGTACGAACCAAAACGGTCACATATTTTGCTTTTTATTTATTTTTTTTTAAAGAATAACGCGCTGACGCTGTTACCACTAATATGAAATTACCCCTCTCCACTGTGTTCCGAGCTCCAAACAAGCAGAAACAACACACTTGTCAATGAGAAACAACCAGTTCAGAGACGACAGCTTCCTCGTGGCTTTACGGATCCTATTTTAAACAACAGTTGGCCACGTTTGCTTGGAGAGGGGCTGAATGTTCTCAAACAAAGGTGAATTTATATACTGAAGTTTAATATCATTCAGTGTTCTCAAACATGCTGCTTTATTAAATGCCCCGTATTGGATGCCACTCTCATTCTTTTATTTAGTGGGGGTTGAGACAGAGTCCCAGGCTACCCTGAAATTGTTTTCCTCCTGCCTCAACCTCCCAAGAGAGAGCAGGATAAAGTAGATTTGGGGAATATATTTTTTTTCGTCCAGTTTTATGAGCAGCACCTACTGTGTGCAATGTTGTCCTGGAAGGCAGCACCTACTGTGTGCGGTATTGACCCGGACTGGCAGCACCTACTGTGTGCAGCATGGTCCCAGGCGGGCAGCACCTACTGTGTGCACTGTTGTGTAGCACTGGAAGCACCTACTATGTGCACTGTAGTGCCAGACGGGCAGCACCTACTGTGTGCAATGTTGTCCTGGAAGGCAGCACCTACTATGTGCACTGCTGTCCCTGGGTGGGCAGCACCTACTGTGTGTGCACAGTCATCATGAGGGACATAGTAAATCACAGTGCCTTGACGCTGGCTGAGCTAGTGTAAAAGGAAAATGCACATTAAAAAAAAAAAAGAAAAAATCCCACCTCCTCGGTACCGTTTCAAGTCTGTATGCCTCCACTGGTTACCAGCAGGGAAAAAAGAAGAATTGTTAGCGTCGCTCTGCAGCCCTCTGCTGGGGTATTTTCACTGTGCTGTCTAGGAAACTGGAAATCATTGTCAGCCACTTTTGAGGGCTAGTGGCACACAGCCATGGTGGGGAACCAGCTGCTCTTGATTTGGCTAACTGATCCCCTCACTGGTACGGGACCCATAGCTGGAGCTGGGAAACAAGTCAGAACCAGATCCAAACATAAGCCCACTCTCCAATATCAAGCTACCATCAGTCATGGGCTACAAGAGGGCCTACACCTATTAAATTCTCTATTAAAAAAAATAAGGGTTATCTCATTTGTCCTGGTGCTAACTTACTCTCCGTTGGAGAATCTGCTTCTCTTTTTCAGATAGATGTAGATCCTAAGGAGAGAGCCACCCCATCATACCTCAAAAGGGCCCCGGCTGAAACTAAGAAAAATTGGAGAAACAAGCAAGGGTGCTGTTTTCCTGATGAACCGGATACCAGCAGAAGGGGGAAGGAGATCAACACAGAGAAAAATCAACTCCTACCAAATCAGAGAGCCAGAGCCTCAGAGGCCCCCAACACCTCATCACTGAAGCAGACCATAAATGAACCCAACATGGCTCAGGGAAATTTTGCGGAAGAGGGGGCGGAAAGAATGTCAGAGTCACATGTTGGGTCATGATATGCAGAGACATTTAGCTTACCCATAACTGTGGGCTAACTCCACAATGCATGACCCGTATACCTCAACAAGGAGGGGCCAAGGGGAGGGGGTAGGTCACGGATGAGCCTAATAATGGTACCAAACTGACTGTATTTGCTAAATACAGAACTGACTAATAAAAAACAATCAGACCAGGGATCCTACCAAGATGTTCTTGGCAGAGGCGCGTCCATCTCACGGGAAACCCTGGGTTCAATCAACAGCACCACACGAAGGAAACCAGCCACAAAAACTTCCGAAACCTGAAATAACCAACCCCGGTGAAGTCAGGGGAGCCACAAAAGATCATTTGTTCTCCAAGAGGACCATCAAAATCCACAAGTGTGAGCCACCACACACATCATTTTAGATTTGCTGCTAGCCATAGTAGAAAAAAGCCAAGTGAAGCAAGTAAATTTTTTTAAATTTTTTTTTTGTTATTTTTATTTATTTATTTGAGAGTGACAGACAGAGAGAGAAAGAGGCAGAGAGAGAGAGAGAATGGGCGTGCCAGGGCCTCCAGCCACTGCAAACGAATCCAGACACGTGTGCCCCCTTGTGCATCTGGCTAACGTGGGTCCTGGGGAATCGAGCCTCAAACCGGGGTCCTTAGGCTTCACAGGCAAGCGCTTAACCGCTAAGCCATCTCTCCAGCCCCCAAGTAAATTTTAATAGTATAAATTATTTGATTCAATAGATCCAAAATATTATTTTTTGTTTGTTTTGTTTTTTTTTTTTTTTTTTTTTTGAGGTAGGGTCTCACTCTAGCCCAGGCTGACCTGGAATTCACCATGTCATCTCAGGGTGGCCTCAAACTCATGGCAATCCTCCTACCTCTGCCGCCCAAGTGCTGGGATTAAAAGCACGCACTGCCACACCTGGCTCAAAATATTATTTTTTTTCAACTAAAAGGAGATATTTTCATAGAGAATGAGTTCTTAGTGAAGTGACCAGACTAGATAGAAGACGACGAGGTACTATGATTTGTATTTTACAAAATGAGGAACTTGAAGCTCACAAGTTACGCAATAAGGCAAAGTTATAGAATCCTGTCTCCCATGCCGGAGAAAATAGAAAACAGCCCCTTCTTCCCTCCAAGTTGCAACTCTCTGAAATGGAACTGTATGCGTTCTCTTAAGACAGAATTGTCTATCCCTTCTGGAGCAGGGAGAGAGGAGATGAGCTACAGGCCTCCCAGCACGTGGGCAAAGTGGCTTCCAATCCTCCTACAGGTCCACTAGACCCTGCTTACATCTGTGAAACTCAAACTGTAAGCATGCACACCCTCTGATCCAGCCATGTCATGTGCACGAATTATCGCCTTGTCAAAATGACGTCTGAAAAGTTTTCAATGCAAAATTTCAGTGTAAAAATGTTATACTTAACCACACCGGAACCCAGCTCTACCTATGTGGACGTAACAAAGACATTATCTTCCAGATGTTTGTTTCCTAGCTTGAATTCCAGTTTGGTCACCTATGAGAAGTATATATCCTATTGCTTTCCTTTTCCTCTTCCAGAACATCATTCCTTACAGGACAGGGAAGATACAGTTCTTCTTTACACCAAAGACTATGCACAATAGTCAAACATTTCTTCACGCCCAGGAAATGTTAAGCAACCACTAGTTGTAACCAACAGAAAGAACTCTGTGGCAATATCATTGCGATTACTCATAAACTTTCAAAAAAAAAAAAAAGCCTCTAGAGAGTCATTTCATGCAATAATGAGTCTATGATGTCACCTTTAATGCTAGCATTTTATGCATTTCAGATTAAGTCGCTTACCAGAGGGAATAATGAAAGAATCCACAGTACTGTTGCCCTTCTTACAAACAGAGCCTAGTTCGTGAGCACGCTCCGTGTTTTCCAATTTTGCATTTTTTTTCCAGGGTTGAGTGACACGCGGCTCTTCCCAGGTTCTCCTGACGGACTTCCTTTAAGAAAAATGAAAGGTTCAGGTGTGACTATCAGAGGTAGTCCAGGTAGATTGCTTCCCTCTGGCATATACCTTCGTCCTGGGGACTTCGTGCTTCCCCGTTCTGTCTTTTGCTCTATTTTCACAAATAAATATTTACTGACAGCGGAGCAAAAGACATAGTGGGAATTTACTTAAGTTTTTTTGTGTGTGTGGTTTGCTCACTCCAATAACCAAAAAATGTAGATCATACAAGTGAACTATGTCGAAATAAGCACCCCTGTCGATTGATAAAACAACTTAGACAGTTGTCACATTGATTATATTGTGTCACAGAAAGCTACCTAACTATGGGGGTAATCAGCTGCTCTCTGCTTGGATATGAGTTCTCGGTAGCCTCTGATTTTTTGCTCTGAGAACTTCCTCCAGGAAGACGGCAGAAGACACTGAGGATCCTCAAAACCCATCAGAGCAAGAAAAAAAAAAAAAAAATCAGAGGCTGCCAAGAGTTCACCACTAAAGGAGACTTCTAACACACCCTCCAAGACTCAGGGAACATTGGTAAAGAGGGAAGAGAAACACCAGAAGACCAACAGGGTGGGAAGAAGTATCCTGAGCAGCTGCATCCCCCCAACACAAAGACTGACTGGTGCATTCATGACCCCACGATGAAAACTGATATCCCCACTGCGGAGGGTCCTCAGAACAATGAGGGGTGTGGGAGTAAGGGAGAATAAGAGGAACGCTCAATGGAAATGTGACCGTTAGTCAATATGTAAATACAAATAAGTTCTTGAGATATATATATATATAACAAATTGTACCTAAGTAAAAAGAATGCCCAAGGTTCCAAACTGACTATAGCATAGGCAATAAAATATAAGTCAGGCTAATGGTAAAAAAAAAAAAAATAGTGCAGAGAATCTCTGAATATGAGGGAACCTCCAGTTGGAGTGGACATGAAGGGACAGATAAGAGGAGACGAGGCAATGTAAAGGACTCCGGAAGCCGACTGACCATCTCAGCACTGAGATCCTCAGTATCCTCCAGCCAGGCCCCTGAGGACCACTTTTAAGAGCTAATCCTTCTTGGTTTCTCTCCAGAAAGTGATTAAAGAGCCACATGGATTCAATATGGTTGATGCAATGGATGCACACATTCACTGCTACGTTTCTCAGTGTTTGTTCCCCTGGTAGATGCGTTTAAGTAGCGTCACCGACCCCCCCCCCCCCGCACCCCAGAAGTCTGCCAAGTGAGCTGCATACGTTGTGTTAACCAACTCTACTTTCTGACCTTTGGCAAGTATTTCCCATGTACCCGAACTCACTCTCTTCCTGCACGGTGGGAATAGTGTCACCTATTTCACAAAATCCTTTTCAGAAAAAAAAAAAAAATTGGAGATTATATAAAAAGCACACAGAGGAAAAATGTTAGTAGTTACTAGGAAAATGCTTTTTTAAAAAAAAATATGCTGATATGGTGGCCAAAATAATAGGATAACTAAACTGACACATTAGGTGTCCTTACTAGAAAAATCTTTCAAAAATAAGAAAGTATTTTATAGCTATTGCTCCTTAATTAGAGTACTCATTAGTAAATCATGTTTATATATCTATATAGTTATAAATGCAACACCTTTAATATCAAATATTATCTTGTATTGCTATAATAATGATATATTTGGATTTATATTTATCAATTATATAAAATACTATTATTTGAAATGTAAATGTGTTTGTTATTACATGCATTACCCAATAATAATTTGGTTTGAACACTTTATTCATCAATTTATATAAAATAAGAAAGCAGGGCTGGAGAGATAGCTTAACAGTTAAGTGCTTGCCTGTGAAGCCTGAGGACCCCGGTTTGAGGCTCAATTTCCCAGGACCCACGTTAGCCAGATGCCCAAGGGGGCGCATGCATCTGGAGTTCGTTTGCAATGGCTGGAGGCCCTGGCATGCCCATTGTCTGTCTCTTTCTATGCCTCTTCTCTCTCTCTCTCTGTCACTCTCAAATAAATAAATAAAAATAAAAAATATTTAAAATAAGAAAGCATTCTACAAGGTTTCTAATTTTAGTTTCAAGAAATTCGTGTGTTATTTAAGAAGGTTGATTTGCTTTGCACCTACTTCTGAGACATTTGATTTAATAACAAAAAGTGTTTCCTGTCTTATTAATATTTCGTTTTCATAGCCTCATCTTCCCCTAGGCCAACCCCCAAATTATCTTACTTAAGTTGCAAGATGTTGAACGTTGAAATCCTTATTTCAAATTCAATAGTAAAATAAAATTAGTCACTTAATGTTGTAGAACACTTACTACTTAAGAGAAGAATAAATTCTGGTGCCCTAATAAATACTGAGGACTGTCTAATGATTTGTTTGAGCCCAGCTGGGATTCTCCAACTTAGTTTGACAGAATGTCGAGGCAGATAAATGATACCTTTACTTATTTTCAAAAAGGCGCCATGTATGTGCATGTGTGTGTATAATTTCCCTTGCAGTCATATTTGCTTCCCGTATTTCAGAAGAAAACAGATCTTATCATCACTTCAAGATGCAATTCGCAGGGATGAGAGTGTAAGGGGCCATTCGTGACTCCAGAACCAAAAAATTCAACAGCCCTGTAGCTATCAGACTCTACAGGAATACATTAAAAGTGGAATATCACTGTTTCACAGTAAAAATCCGACACTGAGCTTTGTCCTTAGCCCCTAGAGCCTAATCCATGTAAACTAACAGCTAACCGCATAATCTCCAAAGAGTTCCCTCTCATGTTTTAGCAATGTTTGAGACATAAAAATAGAAGTCAACCTAGAAAAATCAGAAGCTTGATTTTTTTTTTTAAAACCAAATACAAGCAACATTTGGTGGCTTTAAAAAAAACAAACAAACAAACAAATAAGTCAAGCTGGGCATGGTGGTACACACCTGTAATCCCGACACCTGGGGGCAGAGACATAAGGATCGAGAGTTTTGAGGACAGCCTGTGTGACACGGCTGGACGGCCACTGTACCTTAACTGGCAAGGTGTCAGCCAACGAGAGACCCTATCTTAAAAAAAAAAAAAATCAACATAGATAGTGTTCCTATGTATGACATCTGAGATTAACCTCTGACTTCTGCATACACTGGCCCACACACCCATCCACACACATGTGCACGTACACACACACACACACAAGAAAAAGTAAAAGAAAATAAAGAGCCGGGCGTGGTGGTGCACACACCTTTAATCCCAGCACTCGGGAGGCAGAGGTAGCAGCATCACCGTGAATTCAAGACCGCCCTTGGATTGCATAGTCAATTCCAGGTCAGCCTAAGCTAACGTGAGACCCTACCTTGGGAAAAAAAAAAAAGAGAGAAAAATGAAATTGTGATATCTTTTTTTTTATTTTTTTTTAATTTTTTTTGTTCAGTTTATTTATTTATTTGAGAGTGACAGAGAGAGAGAGGCAGATAGAGAGAGAGAGAGAGAGAGAGAGAGAGAGAGAATGGGTGCACCAGGGCCTCCAGCCACTGCAAACGAACTCCAGACGCGTGCGCCCCCTTGTGCATGTGGCTAACGTGGGTCCTGGGGAATCGAGCCTTGAACCGGGGTCCTTAGGCTTCACAGGCAAGCGCTTAACTGCTAAGCCATCTCTCCAGCCCGAAATTGTGATATCTTAATGAACACCATCTCAGTATTGTCTGTAGCGAAGCCCATAAAGATGTGTTCAATACACTACACTTCTCTCCCTTGCCTATACCCATGGCAGACATTACTAATCACTAGGGACTCTTCCCTAGCAAGTCAGGGGCTGGAGGGGCTGGAATCGCAATCACTAGCTTCCCCCCGGCTACTAACAGCTCTGGGCACTGGTGAAGAGATGCAAACTTTGTCACTGGTCCATTTATTCTCTCTAACAGTCATCTTATATGTCAACTTATATTCATCAAGTTGTCTGCTGGTATGTTGTTTCTTGTATTTTATGACAGTATGAAAAACAATTCTTTCACTTCATTCTCAATCTCCCAGAAAATCAGAAAGCTTTTGAAAGATTAATCATTCCCTGACTGTATTAAAAAAAAAAAACAACGATTTTGTTTATTTTTATTTGTTTGAGAGTGGCAGACAGAGAGAGCAAGAGGCAGCCAATGCAAACTGCATGCAACACTTTGTGCATCTGACTCACGTGGGTCCTGGGGAATCGAGCCTCGAACTGGGGTCCTCAGGCTTCACAGGCAAGCGCTTAACCTCTAAGCCATCTCTCCAGCCCCTGATTGTATATTTTTTGCAATCAAATTGCACATTGTCAAAAGCAGCTAATAAATTTTATGGTAGCATGGAATATTATATATGAGTTAAGCAGTAGTTTTAATTCAAACCTATTAAATTCTGATCACAATGTATTATGCACATGTGAAAAAAAAAGAATATGTCATATTTCAGCCGGGCGTGGTGGCGCACACCTTTAATCCCAGCACTTGGGAGGCAGAGGTAGGAGGATCGCCATGACTTCAAGGCCACCCTGAGACTACATAGTGACAGCCTGGGCTACAGTGAAACCCTACCTTGAAAAACAAAAACAAACAAACAAAAAATATATATATATATACATATATATATATGTGTGTGTGTGTGTGTGTGTGTGTGTGTGTGTGTCATATTTCAAAGCAAGGTAACAAGATATGTTCCAATAACTCTCTCAGCTCTTCTCCTTGACATCCCGATGTGCGATAATGAAGGTCACTGTGGCAGCCAGCCGAATTAAACTTGAACTTATTCAGGCATAAACAGGCTTGGCCTTACCTGGTAGCCAGTTCAGATGTCGGAATGGACTGCCACCCCCTGCACTGCCAACCACTGTTGAAACTCAGGCTGTTAAATCCAATCCACAGGCCTGAGGTCAAGGTGCTCGTTAATCCTTACACACAAATGTAAGACTGGTGTTCAGGAAAGCCAGGGAAATGAAGTTCGGAATAAAATGTGTGAATCGTGTAGCCCTCTCCTTCCAGAACCTGTCTCCAGCATCTGTGAACACTTGGTATTTGCTTTTCATGTTCAGAATTCACTCCAAAATGAAAAAAAAAAAAGGTATTATAAATCCTTTCCTAAGGAATGACATTATATAGGACTGAAGAGATGGTTTAGTTACCTGCAAAGCCAAAGGACCCAGGTTGGATTCCCCGGTACCCACGTACAAACCGATGCACAAGGTGGCACCTGATTCTGGAGTTTGTTTGCAGTAGCTAGAGGCCCTGGAACTCCCATTCTCTCTCTCTCTCTCCATATATATATATATATATACATATATATATATATATATATATATACATATATATATATATATACATATATATATATATATACATACATATATATATATATACATATATCTGCCTCTTTCTCTATCTCTCAAATAAATATATTAAATATATTTTTAAAAATAAATGATGGATGGAGGGATGGCTTAGCTGTTAAGGCATTTTTGCCTGCAAGCCAAAGGACCCAGGTTCGATTCCTCAGGACCCACATAAGCCAGATGCACAAGGTGGCGCATGCATCTGGAGTTCGTTTGCAGTGGCTGGAATCCCTAGTGTGCCCACTGTCACTCTCTCTCTCTCTCTCTCTCTCTCTCTCTGTCTGTCTGCCTCTTTCTCTCTCTCTCATATAAATAAAAATAAAATATTTTTAAAAAATAAAATAAAAAAATAAATGGCATTATTTAGTCTTTTTGCGATAAATATCAACCTCCATTAAAATAATAATGACTTCACATGTAAAGAGAAAACACGCATCTCTGTGCTGAACCTAGGAAATATTCACGGATCAGCCTCATCATTCTATATATTAATAATTATTAATTACTAATGAATAGTGGGTGATTTTTTTTCACAAAATCTTTAGGTTTATATTAAGTTGAATAATTATCCTTATAGTTCTTGGAGTAAGCTTAAGGAAATGCTCTTGAAAGTTGAATTTTAATTTGGGTATGTTGGGCTATGCCTCCTTTATTACCAGAACTCAGGAGGCTGAGGTGGGAAGATCAGTAGGGAGAGGCTCCGAAGGCCCTGTCTTTAAAAAAAAAAATGCAGCTTTTCAAAAATATTAAGTATAGCTCCTTGCCTAAACGAAGAAACCTGGAACTTTAAACCTCTTAATGGCCAGGACGATAAAAGCCTGGAGTCTTAGTACACACCTATAATCCCCAGCACTATGGAGGCTGAGGCAGGAGGTTTACTACAAGTTTGAGGGCAATTTTTGCTATATAGTGAGTACCATACCAGCCAAAGATATATAGCAAGAAGCCATTTAAAAATAGTAAAAAGAGGGCTGGAGAGATGGCATAGGGCTTAAGGCTCTTGCCTGCAAAGCATAAGGACCCATGTTCAGTCTCTATCCAGACCCCAGGTAAGCCAGACACACAAAGGTAAGGCAAGCACAAGGTTGCACATGCCCACCAGGTGGCACAAGCGTCTGGAGTTCGAATGCAGTGGCTGAGGCCCTGGCATGCCAATTCTCTCTCTCTCTCTCTCTCTCTCTCTCTCTCTCTGTCTCTCCGTCTATCACTCTCTCAAATAAAAAAAAGAGTAAAAGAATAATCACAATTAACTTCTCAAAACTATAAAGAACAATTCCCTGATTCAAAATCAAAGTGCATTTTGTCTCAGATTGCTCAAATTACCAGCATGTCTGGCATGAGAACTGCTCAGAGATGTTTAAGGAAACTGTCCTCAAACGTACCTCATCACTCTCATAGATGCTTCTGAACTTACCTTGAAAGCTTCATCGTTTGCGAAAGAGGCCTGCTAGAAGTACCTTTAAAATAAATATAAGTCAATGGGGGGGGGGAATACATTCCTAATACTGAAAACTTAAAACAGGGGTAGTCATGAGCCCTAGGGGTGTAACGTCTGCTGCTGTCTGGATAAATGAATATACTATGCTCACCATACTGCCCAGTAAGCACTTCTCTTAATATTCATACCCTTATATTAATGCTACACTCACTTTGGGTAGAGAATCTTCTCTTTTCAGATGGCAGTGACCTTGGGACAGCTCAGAAGGTATCACAGTGCTGGAAAGAAGTGACAGGAGTGCTCAGCACTGCAATATCTCTATCACACCTTCCAAGGCTCAGGGTCTATTGCGGAAGAGGTGGCGGAAAGAATGTAAGAGCCAAAGGAAGGGTAGGACTCCTTACAACGTGCTCCCTCCAGACACAAAATGGCCTGGATATCCATGACCTCACAGTGCCTGACACTACCTGCACAAGACCATCATAAAAGAAGATCATGACATCAAAATGAAAGAGAGACTGATTGAGATGGGGAGGGGATATGATGGAGAGCAGAGTTTCAAAGGGGAAAGTGGGGCGAGGGATAATCATGGACGATGTTAATAAGAATTGAGGAAAAACATAAAATAAATAAAATAAAAAGATGCGAAACACCAGTGGGAGGCAGTGAGAGGGCTGTGCAGGCCCTGACAGCGGCCGAGTCCGCGTTCTGTCCCTCCAACGGCCTGCTGCCTCTCACAAGGACATTTCGGGAGCAGCCTGTCCTGTCCGTCTGTCCCAGCGTGATGCATCCGGAGCAGCCTGTCCGTCCGTCCCAGCATCATGCATCCGTGCATTTACACACGAGCTACACAGGGCCTTGCTGCGTCTTTGCAATGCTTGCTGTTTTTTAAAGCTACAGTGTCTGCTTCCTCTGCAGCACACGGCTCCTTAGCGTGCCAAGGTGAGAGAGAAAGACTCGGTCCCTGTGCAGCATGCGTGTGACTCGCACACATGACTCACGCTGGGAAAGATCTCCAGCCCTCTGTGGCAAACACTCACAAAGCCATTGCTACGGCACCGTTCCACACCGTTGCCAACACAATAAATATATCTACATATATATATAATTTGAATTTTTGGAGAGTTTAGCTGTGCTGTCAACTTTGGAAAAAAAAAATCCCTGTTTACCATGTTGAGTTGGCATTGCAGAAATTAACAGCCATATTGGTCTAGAAATGTTAAACTTAATTTTTTTTCCATTTGTACAGGGGTAACGCACTGTATTAAATATATAAGGTCTTAAGCCGGGCGTGGTGGTGCACGCCTTTAATCCCAGCACTCGGGAGGCAGAGGTAGGAGGATCGCCGTGAGTTCGAGGCCACCCTGAGACTCCATAGTGAATTCCAGGTCAGCCTGGGCTAGAGTGAGACCCTACCTCGAAAAACCAAATATATATATATATATATATATATATATATATATATATATATATGGTCTTAGCTGCGTGGGTTTGATTACAGAAACTAATAAAGTATTCTCTAACTAAAAAAAAAAAAAAAAAAAGACCATTTCGGCCTGGAGAGGTGGCTTAGCGGTTAAGCGCTTGCCTGTGAAGCCTAAGGACCCCGGTTCGAGGCTCGATTCCCCAGGACCCACGTTAGCCAGATGCACAAGAGAGACACATGCATCTGGAGTTCATTTGCAGTGGCTGGAGGCCCTGGCGCGCCCATTCTCTCTCTCTCTCTCTCTCCTCCTCCTCCTCCTCCTCCTTTCTGTCTGTCACTCTCAAATAAATAAACAAAATAAACAAAAAAAAAAATGACCTTTCCAAGTGTCATTTGACTCAATTGTGCCTAGAAGGTCGGCAGGCAGGCAAGTTTCCTGCGTGAGTGACAGACACCTGGCTGCTTTGGGAGAGAAAAAGAAAGGCACTGTGTGAACAGAGAGCTACTGGGAGGAAACAGTGCCCGTCTGACGTACAAGACGAAGCGTTCAAGTCCCCGTTCTCTCCCTCCTCGGTCCCCTGATGCACCTGACACACAACTCAATAAGCAGATGGAATAAGGGGGCGCTGTCAAAGCCCCTGTGGTGGTTTGAATAGAATAGATGGCCCCCAATATATTCAGTTTTTTATTGTTTGTAGTTTGCATCTGCAGCCACCTGGCTGGAGGCAATGTCACTGGGTGGATCTTAAGGTGTGGTGGTGGGTTTCAGATTTCAATCTAAAGATATGCAAAGTGTGCCTAGCTGGAGTTCCTGAAGTGTGCTGTGGCTTTTGGCTTTTGGCTTGTGCTTCTCTCTCCCTGCTTGGTCCTGTGAAGGCAGGCCAGCTTCTTCTGCCATTATGGAACTTCCCCTGGATCTGTAAGCTTCAATAAATATCCCTTCCTCCATAACTGTGCCTGATCTGGACGATCATCTCAGCGAACCTGAAGCTGTCTGCTATAACCCCCCAAATGCTTTACAAGGACGACTCTGGGGCCGACCTGAAGAAGCCTGCTTTCTCTCATGCTGGGCTCAAGAAAATGCCCAGTAAAGAATGCTTGTAGTTCTCTGAAGCTCCATCCATAGTGGCAAGACTGACTCCTGTGGTCAGAATTCACTTCCGTTCAGGAATGTTGATGCTTTTTCAGTAAAGCAGAGGCTCTCATTCTGTCCAGAGAAACACACCTGCTGTGCACCTGCCAACAGCCCTTTCCTTCCTGCAGCTGAAGGACTCGGGAACCAGAGGGACGCCATGACAGGCTTCAGAGTCACCAGTAGGCCTGAGTTTCTGCTTCCCAGCAAGGTTTAAATAAGAATTTAACAGTTACTGAAAAAAAAAAAAAAAAGTTCACAAACTGCTTATGCCATACATTTCTATAGTCATAAGATAAGTTGCTCAAGTTCCTCAAACACACACAGCCAGTCACAAAAAAGGTTACCTGATCTGCTTGGAATCCCCCTAGCCCCCTGCCCACCAGCTCTGCCCCCCCCCCCAGCATCCTAAGCCTATCAGAAAAATACAAGTGCAGTTACTACTTAAATCTACCAATCATGTAACCATTCCCCCTACTTCTTTGTTCAAATCCCTATAGAAAACCTGCCCCCCTGCTGCTCAGGGCTCTTGTACCGATCCACTGCGCTGGTAAAGTCAAGAGTCCAAGCTTGGGCTGGAAAAAATGGCTTAGAGGTTAAGCACGTGCCTGTAAAGCCTAAGGACCCCGGTTCGAGGCTCAATTCCCCAGGACCCACGTCACCCAGATGCACAAGGGGGTGCACGCGTCTGAAGTTCGTTTGCAGTGGCTGGAGGCCCTGGCGCGCCTAGTTTGCTGATTATTTGCAATTTCCAAAGAGTTACCAGTCCTCATAAGCAGTTGTGATCCACTAACTGAATTGCAATGATTTCAGTAAGCTTCTGACCCTTTCCACCAGTCTTAGATCAATCCGGACTACACTAAATTTATATTATGGGCCAAAGCATGATCTCATCCGTGCAGCTGTAAAGCAATTTCAGCCCCGTCTGCAAGAGCAGAGACATGCCGTATTCACTTTGGTAACCTCATGTAACCGGTGACTCTTCTGCTAACAAAAGGCAAAGGATATCTTTGCTTTGTTAACAAATTGTGTTCCCTGACAATGCTTTTCTGTTATAATCGCCCAGAACTCAGCCGAGGGGAAGAAAAGGTAAACTTCCCATTCCACTCTACCCGTGTTACAAAACAGGGGCCCCCGCTAGCTAGCAATGAATGCTAAGGGAAGATATGGAAGAAAAAGCCACTTTTGACTCTACGATTCTTACGTTTTGTTGTGTAGAAGACCACAAAACACCCAAGCTAGCTTCCAAGAATTCCACAGTAGGCTGTAGGCAGAGCCTTCATCAGTCCATGCAAACTCATCACCAAACTCCTAAGATGCTTTGGAGGACTTACGTTTTAAGGGATCCAATTCTTGTTTACTTAAATAAAAACAAGAGCTGGGCGTGGTGGTGCACGCCTTTAATCCCAGCACTCGACAGGCAGAGGTAGAAGGATCATGGCCGTGAGTTCGAGGCCACCCTGAGACTCCATAGTGACTTCCAGGTCAGCCTGGGCTAGAGTGAGACCCTACCTCGAAAAACCAAAGAAATAAAACAAAAATAAAAATAAAAACAAGGTGCAAAAGGGCTGGAGGGACGGTTTAGCAGCTAAGGCGTTTGCCTGCAAAGCCAAAGGACCCTGGTTCGATTCCCCAGGACCCACGTTAGCCAGATGCACAAGGGGGCACACATGCCTTGGAGTTCGTTTGCAGTGGCTGGAGGCCCTGGCGCGCCCATTCTCTCTCTCTCTCTCTCTCTCTCATAAATAAATAATATTTTATTTTAAAAATTTTTTAAAAATAACGTGAAACAACTCTAAGCAGTTTTGTGCATACTCTCACAAAACAAGGAAAATGATAATCCTCCCTTCAGTTTGGTCAATGCAGCTAAAACATGAAATTTCCAGGTGGTTTGCCTGTGTGCAGTGCTCCTTAACTCCGCTAGGTGGAGCAGGTTTCCTTTTGTTTCAAGCCAAAGGTTTTTGAATTGGGGCTGCTTTTCCTTTAGGCTACAGCAGTTGGGGGCGCGATAGTTTAGCTTTAGAACACACACCTCACATGCATAAGGCCTTGGGTTGGGACTGCAACACCTAAAATCAAGCAAAAAAGCTGCTCAATAATTTTTTAAAAATTTTAAAAATAACGTGAAACAACTCTACGCAGTTCTGTGCTACCTTCCCCACCAAGGAAAATGATAATCCTCCCTCGTTGGTCAATGCAGCTAAAACATTAAATTTCCAGGTGGTTTGCCTGTGTGCAGTGCTCCTTAACTCCGCTAGGTGGAGCAGGTTTCCTTTTGTTTCAAGCCAAAGGTTTTTGAATTGGGGCTGCTTTTCCTTTAGGCTACAGCAGTTGGGGGCGCGATAGTTTAGCTTTAGAACACACACCTCACATGCATAAGGCCTTGGGTTGGGACTGCAACACCTAAAATCAAGCAAAAAAGCTGCTCAATAATTTTTTAAAAATTTTAAAAATAACGTGAAACAACTCTAAGCAGTTTTGTGCATACTCCTCACAAAACAAGGGAAATGATAATCCTCCCTTTTCCAGTTTGGTCAATGCAAGCTAAAACATGAAATTTCCAGGTGGTTTGCCTGTGTGCAGTGCTCCTTAACTCCGCTAGGTGGAGCAGGTTTCCTTTTGTTTCAAGCCAAAGGTTTTTGAATTGGGGCTGCTTTTCCTTTAGGCTACAGCAGTTGGGGGCGCGATAGTTTAGCTTTAGAACACACACCTCACATGCATAAGGCCTTGGGTTGGGACTGCAACACCTAAAATCAAGCAAAAAAGCTGCTCAATAATTTTTTAAAAATTTTAAAAATAACGTGAAACAACTCTACGCAGTTCTGTGCTACCTTCCCCACCAAGGAAAATGATAATCCTCCCTCGTTGGTCAATGCAGCTAAAACATTAAATTTCCAGGTGGTTTGCCTGTGTGCAGTGCTCCTTAACTCCGCTAGGTGGAGCAGGTTTCCTTTTGTTTCAAGCCAAAGGTTTTTGAATTGGGGCTGCTTTTCCTTTA
Source organism: Dipus sagitta (assembly GCA_036346955.1). Classification (NCBI taxonomy): domain Eukaryota; kingdom Metazoa; phylum Chordata; class Mammalia; order Rodentia; family Dipodidae; genus Dipus; species Dipus sagitta. The sequence goes on from CM070792.1 coordinate 629,228, forward strand.
GGCTACAGCAGTTGGGGGCGCGATAGTTTAGCTTTAGAACACACACCTCACATGCATAAGGCCTTGGGTTGGGACTGCAACACCTAAAATCAAGCAAAAAAGCTGCTCAATAATTTTTTAAAAATTTTAAAAATAACGTGAAACAACTCTAAGCAGTTTTGTGCATACTCCTCACAAAACAAGGGAAATGATAATCCTCCCTCGTTGGTCAATGCAGCTAAAACATTAAATTTCCAGGTGGTTTGCCTGTGTGCAGTGCTCCTTAACTCCGCTAGGTGGAGCAGGTTTCCTTTTGTTTCAAGCCAAAGGTTTTTGAATTGGGGCTGCTTTTCCTTTAGGCTACAGCAGTTGGGGGCGCGATAGTTTAGCTTTAGAACACACACCTCACATGCATAAGGCCTTGGGTTGGGACTGCAACACCTAAAATCAAGCAAAAAAGCTGCTCAATAATTTTTTAAAAATTTTAAAAATAACGTGAAACAACTCTACGCAGTTCTGTGCTACCTTCCCCACCAAGGAAAATGATAATCCTCCCTCGTTGGTCAATGCAGCTAAAACATTAAATTTCCAGGTGGTTTGCCTGTGTGCAGTGCTCCTTAACTCCGCTAGGTGGAGCAGGTTTCCTTTTGTTTCAAGCCAAAGGTTTTTGAATTGGGGCTGCTTTTCCTTTAGGCTACAGCAGTTGGGGGCGCGATAGTTTAGCTTTAGAACACACACCTCACATGCATAAGGCCTTGGGTTGGGACTGCAACACCTAAAATCAAGCAAAAAAGCTGCTCAATAATTTTTTAAAAATTTTAAAAATAACGTGAAACAACTCTAAGCAGTTTTGTGCATACTCCTCACAAAACAAGGGAAATGATAATCCTCCCTCGTTGGTCAATGCAGCTAAAACATTAAATTTCCAGGTGGTTTGCCTGTGTGCAGTGCTCCTTAACTCCGCTAGGTGGAGCAGGTTTCCTTTTGTTTCAAGCCAAAGGTTTTTGAATTGGGGCTGCTTTTCCTTTAGGCTACAGCAGTTGGGGGCGCGATAGTTTAGCTTTAGAACACACACCTCACATGCATAAGGCCTTGGGTTGGGACTGCAACACCTAAAATCAAGCAAAAAAGCTGCTCAATAATTTTTTAAAAATTTTTATTAACAACTTCTGATTATAAAAAATATCCCATGGTAATGCCCTCCTTCCCCCCACTTTCCCCTTTGAAATTCCATTCTCCATCATATCCCCTGCATGCATTTTTTTCTCAATTTTTATTGATATTTTCCATGATTATAAAAAATATCCCATGGTAATGCCCTCCTTCCCCCCACTTTCCCCTTTGAAATTCCATTCTCCATCATATCCCCTGCATGCATTTTTATTAACCTTGGGTATCAAATCTCTAGGTCTTTGAGCCATTTATGCCTACAGAGTTCCATGCAAAAGTTTGGCCTGGGGGGGGGAGGGTTGGAGAGATGGCTTAGCAGTTAAGCGCTTGCCTGTGAAGCCTAAGGACCCCGGTTCGAGGATCGATTCCCCAAGACCCACGTTAGCCAGGTGCACAAGGGGGTGCACACATCTGGAATTCATTCGCAGTGGCTGAAGGCCCTGGTACACCCATTCTCTCTCTCTCTCTCTCTCTCTCTCTTCTCTCTCTGTCTCTCTCTCTTCTCTCTGCTTCTTTTTCTCTCAAAATTAATAATATAGATAGCTTTCAAGTTTGAGATGTTGCATTTTGATATTAATAATATAACTATTGCTATAATATTAAGTTTGAGATGTTGCAGACGAGGCTCAGACTGCAGGTAAACTTAAGTGCCTTACAATTCTCTTTGTAACTAGATGCTACAAATAAAAATCATAGTGAGGTTGCTAGCTCAGTGGTGGAGAGTCATAAGTGTGTGGACACAGTCTTCAGAGTTGACAAGGAAGTGGCACCTCACCTGGGAGGGTCACTTCCCGTGCTTCCAGAGGCAGATATCTGAGGTTGCTGGCTTGTAATTGTCTTCTCCAGGAACTGCGGACTGGACCCTAAAAGAAATCTTCATGCACGTTATGACTCACTGCTTGGATTCTCCCAGAATGAATTAACTTGTAAAGGGCCATAGCTACCCATGTGACAGCCTGTCAGAAAACTGTCACCGACTGACTTGGGAAAACATTCCTTAAGATTTAGCAGATATGCCAGTTGCTGCTCCTTTGGTTGGTGGATGAACCTAGACTTATTCTACGTGTTAAGTAAATCAAAATTCTGTGAGCCAACGCTTTCCACGCGCCACGGAAAAAAATGAGTCACGGTCTCACTGACTTGTGACGGTGGTTGTTTCCCCACGTGGCCTGTCTCAATAGTCATCAATCAAATGTCCAAGCCTCAACTCTGTCACCACTACCTACTGACAACTTAAACTCAGGATCTCAAGCAATGCACATAATGAACAATTCTCTGGAAAGCACCTGAAACTGGGTTTGGCTTTTCAAAGGTATGTGCAGGTCAATATCTCACTGCTAGAGAGAAAAATCTTCAATCTTCACAGCTGGCAAAGGAAACTGAATTAATGGTGCGGCGGACCAGGGGGTGCAGGAAACAATTGAGTGCTTCTTGTCTTCCCTTCCTGGTTGCCAGGCCAGTCTGTCTCTCCTCTGTAAGCCCAGGTCTCTCTCCGTTTCATAGACTTGCCCCTATCGCTTAGCCTGGGGACAGAGAAAATTCAGGTGCCTCGTTGCCCTTTGGGTATAACCTTCATCTTGAATAAGTAGCTTTTTGCACCAAAAAAAAAAAAAAAAAAAAAAAAAAAAAAAAAAAAAAAAAAAGCCGAACATCCCGAGTAGATTTCTGTGTCTTCCAGGGCACAGAGAGCTTCCCTAAAACTCAATCTGCCTGCACACTGCAAACTGCTTATTACCACTCTCTCAACAGGTATTAAATTTTTACTGGCTGTGCGGGGGCAGGGGGTCTTGTTCTCGGTGCAATAACAGACGAGAAGATTTCATTATTATTATCCTGAAAGAAACTCATATTGAGGGCATGTAGGTAGACTAAAAATGTCTTTTATTAATGGTTCAGCATAGCTACTTAATTTCTGCATGCATTTTTTTCTCAATTTTTATTAATATTTTCCATGATTATAAAAAATATCCCATGGTAGTACCCTCCCCCCCCCCCACTTTCCCCTTTGAAATTCCATTCTCCATCATATCCCCTGCATGCATTTTTATTAACCTTGGGTATCAAATCTCTAGGTCTTTGAGCCATTTATGCCTACAGAGTTCCATGCAAAAGTTTGGCCTGGGGGGGGGGAGGGTTGGAGAGATGGCTTAGCAGTTAAGCGCTTGCCTGTGAAGCCTAAGGACCCCGGTTCGAGGCTCGATTCCCCAGGACCCACGTTAGCAAGACGCACAAGGGGGCGCATGCATCTGGAGTTCATTTGCAACCGCTGGAGGCCCTGGCACACCCATTCTCTCTCTCTCTCTCTCTCTCTCTCTCTCTCTCTCTCTCTCTGCCTCTTTCTCTGTCTGTCACTCTTAAATAAATTAATTAATTAATAAAACAAAAGTTTGGCCTAGGGACTTCCAGTTAAGATGGCTGCTTAGGAACCACACCAAAGCAGTCTAGGGGAGAAAAAGCCTCCCGCCCCCAAAAAAAAACCCAGCAAAACATACTCTTCTACTAAAAAGTGAGGTGTGTAAGAAACTACCAACAGCAGCAGAGAAGTAGGGGAGATCCAGAGCATCCAGAGCCCACACAGGCCCGCAGAAGCGGCTCCAGCCATGGAGGCAGGTCCACAGGGCCACAGCCGCCAGGCTCGGCTTGAGCCACAGGAAAAGCCAGGTGAGGGGATTTTCCACTCACACCGGAGCTCTCTGCAAACTCAAGGAACGTGAAGGGAGGACCACAGTGAACCACGGAGGAGCAGACCACGAGGTAGAGGATCACGTGGACCAGCGGGAGAACACAGCCTCCCCCCCCCCCACCAGCTCCAGCACCAGCAAGCACCAGAGACCAGGGGAAGGGAGCTCAGAGCACCCAGCACCGGCGACCAGAGCAGCCATCCAACGAGCCGGCCAGCGGACTCGAACCCACGGCACGCCAAAGGGGGACCCAGGCAGGAGCGCAGCATAACCGAGACCAAAAGTTTGGCCTAGTTTTCTACCATCAAATTAGAACTGGAGGTTTTTTTTTAAAAAAAACAACCCTAAATAAACCAGTGTGCAAATATAGAGTCAATATCTTGATTTGTATTTAATCCTATGTTTGCATGCTACTGCCTTTAAACAGTGGCATGGGAGTCCTGGGTCAGACACATGGACAGGATGCAAAATGCTTTCCATTGCTGCCGAGGTCCTGCAGGGCAGAGACCCCCTCCCCTCTTCCCCGTGGCTTGCTGCTCCCTGAGCCTCTCGCTGGACCAACTGCCCACTGGCCAGCAGGAGCCCGCGGGGTGAAGTAGAACACAGAGAAAGAAAATAACTTCAGCTATCCTATTTTTGTAAAGATACGTAAGGCAAAATAACAAACTGGCCAATCATTTCAAACGATGGGAGAGAAAAATATTGCAGAAATATTTGCCATTTGAAATGATTTGTCGTAAAACAGATGTATAAACACACTAGAATCTTTTATTAAGGTGTAGCGGTAGCTAATTTTCATGAACAAACAAAGTCACCAGGTAAAACTGTACCCAATAATTCACAATTATTTCCATTAAGCCGGGACTGATAAATGGTGTTTATTTATATGACTCAAGTAAAATTCTATATATTAATTTAATCAAATGATTTATACATTCTTGAATATTTAATCAAAAGTAGAGTAATGTAAAGAAGTAAAATAATGACTGAAATATACATAGGAACTCTGTGAGATTCATAGGAAAAAATTGAACAACAAAAGAAAATTGAAATCCAATAGACTGTGAGCTCAAAACAAACTGTGAAAACCCACAGAGATGGGTAAAACGTATGAAAAAAAAAAAAAAAACATCAGGTCTAGAGAACATGAGAGGGGTCTTCAAACAAATGCAAGTGATCACTGAGGTCAGAGCCCCTTGGTGCCAGCTTTAGCATTTGAGACATATCGTCCCTCCTCCTCCCCAGCTGTTTATTGGCCAATTTATAATCCATTTCTTTATTGGTTTTATGCCCGTCTCTATCATTCCCTTACCCAGGAGGCTCTCAGACACACCTAACCCTGTATGTTCTGCCTAGAACTTGGAGCCACTGCTCTCTATATGGACTTGTGTTTCAGCCTTAGCTGCACCTTGGAATAATCTAAGTTGTCCCCCACTGACTCGTGTTTGGAATGGAAGGTCCCCAGCGGATGGAAACTGCAGCATTGTTTGAAGAGGTGTGTGTTTGGGGGTGGGCGGATGGATGTCACAGGCAGCTTCCCATCCTTTCTCCTGAATTCTTGGACTTTCCGCTGGAATCTGTAAACTAAAACAAGCCCTTTCATCCCACAAGAGGCTCTTTTTTTTGGGGGGGGGTGGTTTGATTCAGGTGTCCCCCATAAATTCAGGTGTTCTGAATGCTGGGTTCCCCAGCTGATGGAGATTTGGGAATTAACGCCTCCTGGAGGCAGTGTATTGTTGGGGGCGGGCTTATGGGTGTTATAGCCAGTGTCCCCTTGCCAGTGTTTGGCACACTCCCATGTTGCTGTTGTCCACCTGATGTTGGCCAGGGGGTGATGTCCACCCTCTGCTCATGCCATCGCTTTCCCCTGCCATCGTGGAGCTTCCCCTTGTGTCTGTAAGCCAAAATAAACCTCTTTTTCCCACAAGCTGCTCTTGGTTGGGCGATTCCTACCAGCAGTGTGAACCTGACTATAACAGGGAGTCAAGATAGGGTCTTGCTTTAACCCAGAGTGACCTGGAATTTCAAACTCATGTGGTTCCTCCTACCTCTGCCTCCCGAGTACAGGGATTAAAGGCGTGCACCCCCACACCTGGCTCCCCTGAGCTGCTTTGGATGGGGTGCTTTGTGTCAGCAATGAGAGAATTAAGTGCTAACCCTTCGCTCCAGAGACCCCCAACCACGTCTTCCAAGGCCACAGATGAACCTCCTCTTCGCTGCAGAAACCAATGCCTCTGCTTCCGCGATGGCACAGAGCCACAAAATGAGTCGCGATTAATGATCTGCTTCTACCCCTCTTTCAATTTCGATTTGCCCAGATCTCCACACAGCAATACGTGCCGAGTTCCTGGCAAAGGCCTTGGGTTTCATTCTCACCATTTGAAAAGCAGGGGGAGTCTCCGGTCCACCTACACGTTAAATCCTCCAGGAGCCAGAGGTGAAGGACATGGTGCACCATGCTACTGTGTGGGACCCATGGCAACGGAGTCCCAAGCAGTCACTGAGTTTATACTGCTTTTTCCAACTGTAAGTAAGACTTACGTTTCAGTGCCACAACAAACAGTCGTGGACTCGCAGATGTCTACTGCTCCAAGTGGACAGTGCAGTAGCATCCACCCTCTTAGGAAGGAATGACAGCTTTGAGCATGCCCTAAGGGTGAAGGCAAGACATGAGAGCGTGCTCTCCTCAACCCAACTTCACTCAGGTCTTCTACACCCTCTCCTGCAAGCCTTGACCTTCAGCAGGTCCTCGCAAGGCCCGTATGGGCCAGGCTTAGCAGTAATCTGACTGTTGGTTTAGAGACAACCTACCACCCTGGCCTCTCTGCTTGCTCCCCTACTCGATGACCCCTCTTAGCAACGACACCATCCCATGACCATCTTCCCCTCCTTGGCCAGGTAGGCATCTATCGCAATGGTTTTTGAATAAGACACCTTTCCGCGAAAGCTAGCATGTGGTTGTGGTTTTCCCTCGCGCTTAGGAGAGCAGAGATCGGAGGGTTCAGTGGCTACCACCTGTGGGCATGCAAGACAACATCAAGAGACCATTTGATGCTTCAGGAAACCAAACAACCACTTTTGCAGGGAACCTAGTCTTTGCAAGTCAAATATGTCAGGCTGAATCTTCAATTTTTTTTAAATTTTTTTCTTACTTTTATTTATTTATTCGAGAGCGACAGACAGAGAGAAAAAGAAGCAGATAGAGAGCGAGAGAGAGAGAATGGGTGCACCAGGGCCTCCAGCCACTGCAAACGAACTCCAGATGCATGCGCCCCCTTGTGCATCTGGCTAACGTGGGTCCTGGGGAAATCGAGCCTCGAACCGGGGTCCTCGGGCTTCACAGGCAAGCGCTTAACCGCTAAGCCATGTCTCCAGCCCTCAATTTTTTTGTTAAACCTGTGCTTCAAGTAACACAGGACCTCACGCATGCTAGGCAGATGCATGTCTATAACCAGTGTTTCTACGAGTGGTTTCTCCTGCCTGGTTTTTGTTTCAGCTTCAGTAAATCCCCTCAAGTTTGGGGAGCTACCCTCTGCAGCCCCTATGAACCACCCGCATACATGGGTAGCCCGCAAGGAAAAGCGACCTCACGCTAGAATTTTCCTTCTTCAGCCATCTTGTGTGATTCCTCCCGATTTTATCATATTTAAGGACAATGTGGATGTCAAGGATGTGAGAGGAAAGTGGAAAAGATCTATCTTATCATCCAAGTCTCTTCCCTAACCCTTTCGTGTTAAGAAAATGGCATGTATTTCTGGTTAATTCTGCTTCGCTTTTGGTGGTGGTTGGGGGGGGGGTTATATTTGTATTTTCCTCAAGTATGGAGGAAGAACAGTTTACCGTGGTGCCTTGTTACATGCCGTGAGACTGACCCTGTAACTTAATGATCGAGGAAGGTACTGGAATGAGCAGTGTGTGCGGGTCTGTCTACGGTAGGCTGACGTAATACTCTTTCGAGCATATGCCCAGGACTCTGACAGCTGGATCAAATGGTGGTTCTGGTTTTGACGTGAGGAACTTCCATGTTGGTTTCCTCAGAGGCTTGAGCGATTTACATCCTCAACAAAATGCTCCATCGCATCCTCCCTAACATCTGATGCTTTCTTGACAGCCTTTCTAGCGGCGTGAAATGGAATCACGACAGAACAGTCAAGTCACAGAATCGGCCTATGGGCCCATCAAAGGATTAAAGGGTAAAAAGTGAGAAATTTCAAAAGACACTAGGAAACGGAAGGACATCTGTGTTCTTGGATCGAAAGAGTCAATATTGTGAAGATGGCAATCTTACCAAAAAACAGTCTACACGTTTAACGCAATCCCCGTCAAAATTCCAATGGCATTCTTCATGCAAATAGAAAAAGAAAAACCCAGAGATGGCTTAGCGGTTAAGCGCTTGCCCATGAAGCCCGAGGACCCCGGTTCGAGGCTCGGTTCCCCAGGACCCACGTTAGCCAGATGCACAAGGGGGCGCACGCGTCTGGAGTTCGTTTGCAGTGGCTGGAGGCCCTGGCGCGCCCATTCTCTCTCTATATATATATCTGCCTCTTTCTCTCTCTGTCTGTCTGTCATTCTCAAATAAATAAATAATTTTTTTAAAAAAAAAGAAAAACAAACCAAAAATTTCATTTTTAGAAGCACAAAATTCCCCTGAATATCTAAAACATTCTTAAGCAACAAAAATAAGGCTGGTGGTATCACCATACATGATTTTAACCTATGCTACAGAGCCATAGTAACAAAAACAACATGGTACTGGCACAAAAACAGACATGTAAATCAATGGAACAGAATAGAGGACCCAGATGTAAGTCCGCGTAGCTATAGCCACCTGATATTCGATAAAAATGCCAAAAATACTCATTGGAGAAGACAGCCTCTTCAGCAAATGGTACTGGGAAAATGGGATATGTATCTATAGAAGGATGAAAACAGATCCTTAAAAGACATTAGTATCAGACTTGAAGCTCTGAAACTGCTAGAGGAAAAAGTAGGGGAAACTCTTCAACATATGGGTCTTGGCAAAGACTTTCTGAATATAATCCCAACAGCTCAGGCAATAAAGCCACAGATTAACTGCTAGGACCTCATGAAAATACAAAGATTTTGTACATCAAAGGACACTGTGAATAGACCAAAGAGGCAACCTACAGAATGGGAAAAAAAATCTTTGCCAGCTATACATCTGATAGAGGATTAATATTTTAGGATATACAAAGTGAGTTATTTGAACTAAAAACTAAATAATAAGAAATCACACAACCCAATTAAAAAGTGGGCTATAGGGCTGGAGAGATGGCTTAGCGGTTAAGCGCTTGCCTGTGACCCCGGTTCGAGGCTCGACTCCCCAGAACCCACGTTAGCCAGATGCACAAGGGGGCACATGCATCTGGAGTTTGTTTGCAGTGGCTGGAAGCCCTGGCACACCCATTCTCTCTCTCTGTCTCTCTCTCTCTCTCTCTCTCTCTCTCTCTCTCTCTCTCCCCACCTCCTCTCTGTCTGTCACTCTCAAATAAATAAAAATAAACAAACAAAAACAATTTAAAAAAATAAATAAATAAAAGTGAGCTATGGAACTACATTGAGAATTCTCAGAAGAAGAAATACGGATGGCATATAAACATCTAAAAAAAAAAAAAAAAAGTTCTACATCCCTAGCCACAGGGGAAATGCAGATTAAAACTATGTTGAGATTCCATCTCACTCCTGTCAGATTGGCTACCATCATGAAAACAAATGACCATAAATGTTGGCGAGGATGCGGAAAAAGAGGAACCCTTCTACACTGTTGGTGGGAATGCAATCTGGTCCAGCCATTGTGGAAATCAGTGTGGAGGATTCTGAGACAGCTAAAAATTGATCTACCATATGACTCAGCTATAGCACTCCTAAGCATATATCCTTAGGACTCAGCTCGTTACCTTAGAGATACTTGCTCAGCCATGCTTACTGCTACCCTATTCACAATAGCTGGGAAATGGCCTAGATGTCCTCAACTGATGAGTGAATAATGAAGATGTGCCACATTTGCACAATGTAGTTTTATTCAACAGTAAAGAAAATGAAATTATGAAATTTTCAGGAAAATGGATGGATATGGAAAGGATTATACTTAGTGAGGTAGCCCAGGCCCAGAAAACCAAATGTCACATGTTCTCTCTCATATGTGAATCCTAGCTACAAATGATTGGACTTTTATGTGAGTAGGAGTAAAACTCAGTAGCAGAGGCCAGTAAGCTAGAAAGGGGACATAAAGGGAATAGAAAGGGAGGGAGAGGGACTTAATAGGATGGTATTGTGTATATGTATGTAGAAGAACAGATTACCAGGGGGTGAAAAGGCCTAAGTGAGGTCAGTGGAAGAGACTGAGTAAAGGAAAGGTGTAGGGAGGGCTAATCAAAATCTAAGAGAATATAAATAAGTCATATAGAAACCTACTTTTTTTTTTGGACAATGGAACACTCAGGAGCCATAGATAGTCACTAGAAATTTTTCAGTGCCAAGGATGGGATACCTTCCAGAGAGTTGTTGGCCAGGGAGGTCCCTGATGCACCCAAAACATTATAGGCCATTGCTGAGGCTGTTGGTTTCCTACCAGGAATAGATGGTAAGACCCTATTGGTGAAGAATGCACATACTTGGGCTCTAAGGCCGCTGAGAAATCATGCTGGAACTGAGCTGAAAACCTCCTCCATGTACACCAGCTGACAGAAAGGTGGAAGAAGCCACACTGCATGCAGTTCAATGGGAGAGAGAGAAATCACCAGTGGAGATACTCAACAGTGGACACTGCAAGCCTTATATTTGGCCAACCAGGCCAAATGAGCCAACAGGTGCAATAGTGGCACGTCTGTCACGGTCAAAACCAACTGCCCTCTAATTGGACTGGAGGCCCACTCCATGTGGGGGGGGATACATCCCTGATACTGAAAACCTACAACAGGAGTAGTAATGAGCCCTAGGGGTGTAATGTCTGCGGTGTCTGGCTAAATGTATACACTATGCTCACCAAACTGCCCAGTAAGCACTGATCTTAATGTTCATATCCATATATTAATGCTACTCTCACTTTTGGTTAAAGAAGCTTCTCTTTTCAGATGGCAGTGACCTTGGGACGACTCAGAAGGCATCATGGTGCTGAGAAGAAGTGACAGGAATGCTCAGCACTGCAATATCTCTATCACACCTTCCAAGGCTCAGGGTCTAATGCGGAAGAGGTGGCGGAAAGAATTTAAGAGCCAGAGGAAGGGTAGGACTCCTTACAACGTGCTCCTCCAGACACAAAATGGCCTGGATATCCATGACCTCACAGTGCCTGACACTACCTACACAAGACCATCCATGACCTCGCAGTGCCTGACACTGCCTACACAAGACCATCATAATAGGAAGAAAAGATGGTGACATCAAAATAAAAGAGAGACTGATGGAGAGGGGGAGGGGATGTGATGGAGAGTGGAGTTTCAAAGGGGAAAGTGGGGGAGGGAGGGTATTACCATGGGATATTACAATTATGGAGGTTGTCAATAAAAAAATCAATTAAAAAAGATTAATGGATAAGGAGCATACAGTGAAGTGTTATTAACTATAATGATGAGTGAAATTACATTGTTTGCCAGAAAATGGGTGAAACTGGAGACCACACTCAGCACATGAAGCCAAAGAAAAACAACATTTTTGTCACATGTATAGGGGTGGAGGAGACCCTGCTTATGGGATGACAGTGCCTCTACCGACCTCGGGGCTATTGGAAAGACACTCAAAAGATGCTGCTTGCCGAGGAAGGGGGCTGAGCGATGTTTCAGTCTCCCAGTGATGAGGTAGCCGTGTAGAAAGTGTGATCTGAACCTGCAGAAGGAAGGTAGATAGACTTATCTCTGGGACTTAGAAAGGACAGGAGGCAGCAGTTGGCCTAGACTTCACGATGCACTGATGGAGGTGAACAGAGATCTCCCCTGCTAGCAGGGTGGAAGGCAGGGACCCCCATGATAGAAGCATTTAGAAGTTGCTTATGACGTGACACTCGTCAGGTTGCGGAAGAGAGGAGACAGAAGCAGGGCTGGGCTGTAAGCTCTAGCTCACCCCCGGAGTCCTCCTTCCTACAGCTAGGACACATGTGCTAATGTCCCGGAGCCTCGCAGGACAGGCCGACATCAAGAACCAAGCGTGCAGAGACATCAGCCCTGTGGGAGATGGGGTCCATCCAAACGGCCATCACGAGGTCTCTTTGTATTCATGTCTCCGTGACTTTGCCTGTTGACTTGACACTAACTAGTAGAGACCTAGATTCAAAGTTTGGTATTGGCAGAAACTCAAATTATTGGGAGAAACGTCTCGCGTAAAACAAGGATTTATAGCCGGGCGTGGTGGCGCACGCCTTTAATCCCAGCACTCGGGAGGCAGACGTAGGAGGATCGCCATGAGTTCAAGGCCACCTGGAGACGACAGAGTTAATTCCAGGTCAGCCTGGACCAGAGTGAGACCTTACCTCAACAAACCAAAACAAAAACCAAAACATGAATTTATAAAGCACTTAGTAAACCTTGAAAACTATGCAGACATTCAAGCCAACCCAACGACAAACCGATATCTGATGATCAAAAATAAATGAAAATGATAGCATAAGAGTCACACCTAGTTAACTAAATAGAAAGATTATGTTTCACCCTAGTTTCTGTCTCCTTCCCCCTCTTCTTATTTTGAAAGACAGGGTAAGATTGCAGGCTGAACAAAGACGGTTTGTCAACAAAACATAAACAAGTCTTTGAATACGTTCACCTGTTCACGTGGGATCATCTCATCTACTCAAAAGTTCTGTGTCGTCGATACTCACAATGCATACTTTTCCTAAAATTAGCAATGGCGACCAGCCACTTACTTATTCTGCCCCTAGGTGACTGTTAGTCACTATGGATGCATTTGTCGGAAAGCACAAGGAAACAGACACGCTAGGGAATAGGTGCGAACTTGACCCTTGCTTCTGTGTGACTTCCTGCAGGAAAAGCGTGGCAATACATACGTGTGCATGAGAACCCACATGAGCCTTAAGCCGTGATGCGAGATCTCGGTTCACCGAGACGGACGGATCCCATTCATCCGGAGTTCCTTCCGTTCAGCTGACCCTCTCTCTACAGCTTCTCAATAAACCACAGGCTGAAGTCTTTCTTCTTCGCTCCCATCGGCACACTTCAACAATTTCCTCACTTGAGGAGAAACTATTGGATGTTTCCCCTCCCCATGTAAATTTGTATTTGCCAACCACATATACAGAGGTGGGCGTCACATTTCAGTAAGCTCTGTGAGCATCCAAGTTGCTATGTAAGGAAATAAGAACGGCACTAGAGGTATAAGTATAAAATAGGTATTTACAGTGATGTAAATTTTAAAAACATTTATTTTATTATTTGAGAGAGAAAGAGGTAGAGAGAGAGAGAGAGAATGGGCACACCAGGGACTTCAACTGCTGCAAACAAACTCCAGATGCATGCGCCCCCTTGTGCATCTGGCTTACGCGGTCCTGGAGAATCGAACCGGGATCCTCTGGCTTTGCAGACAAATGCCTTAACCGCTAAGCCGTCTCTCCAGCCTAGAATGATATAAATTTTAAACCCAACCAGAAGTTCACTCTGAGACCATTCTTTTTTTTTTTTTTTTTCAAGGTAGGGTCTCAATCTGTAGCTGCAGATTAGCCTCAAACTCAGTGATCCTCCTACCTCGGCCTCCTGAGCGCTAGGATTAATGCTTTGCATCTCCAAGCCTGGCTCGGAGGCCGTTCTTGAAAGAACGAGAAGGGGACAGTAGAAACAATTCCAAAGGGTAGGGTGAGCGTTGCGGTCACACAAGAGAAAATGAGGCACGAATTCAAGGACAGCCTGGATATTGATGTCTCAAAGCCATCTGCTTACAAAGGCAAATGCAGTGATGATTAATTGTAAAGCTTTGTCTTTCCTCCTCTGCCAAAACTAATCAAAACTTTAAAAGTCTTAGTCTAGCCGGGCGTGGTGGCGCACGCCTATAATCCCAGCACTCAGAGGTAGGAGTATCGCTGTGAGTTCGAGGCCACCCTGAGACTATATTGTCAATTCCAGGTCAGCCTGGACCAGAGTGAGACCCTACCTTGAGAAACAAACAAACGAACAAAAAATCTTATTCTATACTTGAAGCTACTACTTACATCAGAGTGCATTAATTAACAGGAACTAATTTAGGATTTAAAAAAAAAAAAAAAAAAAAAAACAAGCCAACCAGGTACCTGATCTTCTAAAGTCAAGCAGTAAAGTAGATAAGTATATTTATCTGTGGAATAGTTTTCTGAGAGTGTGAAAAACGGATTTCACAAAACTACTGGAACCGTGGGGAGGGAGGGTAAATTAATATGAAGAGGATTAAAGCACCTCCCATGCTGGTATGAAAATGTCTCAATGAAGCAGTTCTCTGTACAATTAAGGCGTACTAAAAAAGTGTTTTCGGCCAGGCACGGTGGCGCACGCCTTTAATCCCAGCACTCGGCAGGCAGAGGTAGGAGGATCGGCCGTGAGTTCGAGGCCACCCTGAGACTCCATAGTTAATTACAGGACAGCCTGAGCTAGAGTGAGACCCTACCTCGAAAAACCAAACGAAAACAAAACAAAGAAAAAAGGTTTTCATGTTGTAAGCACAAGAAATAGGGTTGAGTGAAGCAGTTAATCTTTCCTATTATGATTGCTACGTTAAATTCCATAGTGAGATCCTGGAGCTAAACGGTCATCAGTGGTCTCCTCTAGGCCTGACGGTGAGATGCCAAAGTCACAGCCACCTGCACCTCGTGTGGCATGTTCCGGGCACTCTTAGCTGTCACTGCAGTGGAGCCCACGTTTATAGTCTTCTGGTGTCTCAGCAGTCTGCTGCATGATGGGCCAAAACTGCACTGCTGCAGGCTGTTTGCAATCCACAGGAGCTGGTGGTCCTGCCCACTAGAGCATCAACCGAAGGACCCCCCCGTGGCCTTACACAACCACTGTCCTCTGGTTTGAATGAGCACTCAAACACAGCCCATGCCCTGGGGAAGGGATTGATTTTTCCCGAACCAGCACCGGTCAGAGCGGAAGGACTACCAGTGACCGTCCTCCTGCCCAGAGCGCACATGTTCCTCGCAGGGTAATTCAAACAGAAGCAAAAGCTCACCACATGGCTAATGGAGAAACGGTGTCCTCAGAGCACTCTGGGGCTGGCGAGATGGCTCAGGGGTTAAAGGCACTGGCTTACAAAGTCTGACAGACCGGGTTCAAGTCCCCGGCACCCATGTGAAGCTAGATACACAAAGTGACACGCGTGTCTGGAGTGTGTTTACGGTAACAGGGAGGCCCTGGCATGTCCACACCTAATCTTATTCTCATATTTTCTCTCTCTTTCTCTCTCCCCCCACCCTGCAAATATATATATATATATATACATATATATATATACATATATATACATATACATATATATATATATTTTGGTTTTTCGAGGTAGGGTTTCACTCTAGCTCAGGCTGACCTGGAATTCACTATGTAGTCTCAGGGTGGCCTCGAACTCACAGTGATCCTCCTACTTCTGCCTCCCAAGTGCTGGCATTAAAGGTGTGTGCCACCACGCCCGGCTAAATATTTATTTTTATTTTCACTTATTTATTTATTTATTTGACAGAGAGAGAGAGGCAGGGGAAGAGAGAGAGACACACAGAGAGAGAGAGGGAGGGGAAGAGAGAGAGAGAGACAGAGAGAGAGAGAGGGAGGGGAAGAGAGAGAGAGAGACAGAGAGAGAGAGACATGTGCCCCTTGTGCATCTGGCTAACATGGGACCTGGGGAATCAAACCTGGGTCCTTTGGCTTTGCAGGCAAACGCGTTGACCACTAAGGCCATCCCTCCAGCCCTAAAATGTTTTTTTTTTTAAGATTTTATTTTCATTTATTTATTTATTAGAGAGAGGGGGGGAAGAATGGGCACACCAGGGCCTCCAGCCACTGCAAAAGATCTCCAGCTGCGTGTGCCACCATCTGGCTTACGTGGGACCCGGGGAATCGAACCTGGGTCCTTAGGCTTCACAGGCAATGAGCCTTAACCGCTGAGCCATACCTCCAGCCCTGAAATGTTTTTTAGAAAGGTAAATTCTTACAGCTATGAAAGAAATCACATCCCCAGGTCCCAGTGCCACAGTAACTAACTCCACCCCACCTTCTTTGGTCTTCCCAGCTACTAGAAGGCGGCCTTTGGTGTCACAGGAGGGTTCCCTGTGCTGAACGCCGAGAGAACTTCAGAGAGACTGAAATAAAAGACAGAAAGCACTGGATCTTCTACAGTTCACAAGGGTCCATTCAGCAACACAAACACTATAATTTCCAGTAAGGAGAAGCAGCTGTGAGGCATTCAAGAAGACGGGAGATCACAGACCTACCTACACGTTAGCCTGACCAAGGCTGCATCTGAATTCCTGGAACAAAATACCGGAATCAATTTCCACTCACAGCAAAGTGGACCGGTGAACAAATTCATTGCTTCACCTCCACCCCAACAAATCAACATGACTGCCAAGAACTTTCTGTACAAGACATCTGTGTGGTCAGTAAGCAATGACACACTCACTGTGGAAATTTGTAAAGTCACATAACCCCAGGCCTCCCGCCCCTTCTAGAAAGAACTTGCTATTACAAAGCCCCTTCATGAGTGACTTTACCTCTCTTCTTGCCTACTTTTAACAAGTTCTTTGAATATACTATCATTGTATTTCTAAATTTCAGGACCATCAAAGACACTCATACTGAAACCTTTCCTCTGAAGAAAAACTATATAATAGTGAAGCAGACTTTCTTTAAAAACTTACCTAATATTGTACACAATGCATTTAAACAAAACCCTTTATAACTATGCCATATTTCTTTCTAAGGTAGTAAGATGTAGCAAGAATCACTGATCCTGTACCTAAAAAAAAAACCTCATTTGTCTGGGCAGAGAAACAATGCATTTCAAACATTTGTTGTTTGTTTTAAAATACCATTAACTAACGGAACTAAGGTTTAAGATCCTAAGCCAGTTTAATAGTATAGTGGTGTAAATTACTGTATCTTGAATTTCTAACTTATCTGTGGTTTTTTTTTTAAGGTATTTTTGTTTATTTGAGACAAAGTGGTTGACAAAGCAGAGAGAGAAAGAGAGACAGAGAGAGAGTGAGTGTGTGTGTGTGTGTATTTGTGTGTGTGAGTGTGTGTGTGTATTTGTGTGTGTGTGTATTTGTGTGTGTGTGTATTTGTGTGTGTGTGTGTGTGTATTTGTGTGTGTATTTGTGTGTGTGTATTTGTGTGTGTGAGTGTGTGTGTGTATTTGTGTGTGTGAGTGTGTGTGTGTATTTGTGTGTGTGAGTGTGTGTGTGTATTTGTGTGTGTGTGTATTTGTGTGTGTGTGTATTTGTGTGTGTATTTGTGTGTGTGAGTGTGTGTGTGTATTTGTGTGTGTGAGTGTGTGTGTATTTGTGTGTGTGTGTATTTGTGTGTGTATTTGTGTGTGTGAGTGTGTGTGTGTATTTGTGTGTGTGAGTGTGTGTGTGAGTGTGTGTGTATTTGTGTGTGTGTATTTGTGTGTGTGAGTGTGTGTGTATTTGTGTGTGTGAGTGTGTGTGTGTGTATTTGTGTGTGTATTTGTGTGTGTGAGTGTGTGTGTGTGTGTTCCCACCACTGCAAACGAACTTGACTGTGGTTTTTAAACTTTACTCAATCTAATCCCAGTTTGGTGACCAATTTAAGGAAATTAAATTACAGCTAGGATTTTTCAAGAGAATCCATTTTCCTTCCCTTTCAGCCATTTCAGTATCTTACTAGATAATACTGATAGTGTGGGAAGAACTCTCAAACAATCCAGAGTTCACGCATCTCAAATCTTAGTCGCAGCATAACATAGAATGTATGAAATTACCTCAGATGGGTAAACAAGCTGAAAAAAAAAAAGCTCATTTTTGGTGTGAATAAAGGAAAATTGATATTTTTGTTTTAAGTACAAATTTTCTTCAATTATCCGAATGTGACTGAAAACGAAGAGAAAACGATGAGGTCTAGGTGCCTCAGTGGCCGGAGGTCACAGCCTGTTACATAGATAGATGATAGATAGATAGATAGATGATAGATAGATAGATGATAGATAGATAGATAGATAGATACATACATACATACATACATACATACATACATACATATACATATACATATACACACACATACGTACATACATATATACATATACATACATATACATATACATATACACACACATACATACATCGTTTATAGAGACTACAGGGTTAACAATACTCCTTTATGTGTAGAGTTTCTTACATAAGCCCCAAAAAAAACTAGTTTCACTACTTCTAGCCATAAATTATGTGCTTCTCCTTGTATTAATTTTAAGAATGAAATAAAAATTGCCACTATGAGAATACAACATCAAGTTACATATCATGAAGAAACAAAAAAGATGAACTTAGAATATGGGACATTCTTTTAGCCAGATGCACAAGGGGGCACACACGTCTGAAGTTCGTTTGCAGTGGCTGGAGGCCCTGGTGTGCGCTCTCTCTCTCTCAAATAAATAAATAAAAATAATTTTAAAAAATTACTCCTGTAAAAGAAGTCAAAATAATCCGGGTGGTGGCGCACGCCTTTAATCCCAGCACTGGGGAGCAGAGGTAGGAGGATCACTGTGAGTTCGAGGCCACCCTGAGACTACATAGTGAATCCCAGGTCAGCCTGGGCTAGAGTGAGACCCTACCTTGGAAAAAAAGAAAAACAAAAAGTCAAAATAATTCCATTAGAGCTTTGAATTACAAAAAGCAAATGAAAACCAGCTTAAAAATTAACCATAAGTATGTAAACTATTAAGCAAAGGCCAGGAATATCAATAACTTGGAAACACCTATTTATGTCCATTTTAATGAAGAATTAAAGGACACAGTGTGTTAAAGACATATTTAGAAAATTAGTGAAATAAGACAGATGGATCGAATTTTGTTTATATCCTAAACAATCTTAAGAGACTTTGAAAATATAGCGTAAGTCATGTTTTCTTTGCAGTTTTAAATTTTCTATCCACTGCCCCCCACCTTTTGTGACGCTGACACAATAAACCCGGCACACAGCTTTAAATCCTGATTAACCATGTTCAACCGAGAAAAGGTAAATCAACATCGTTTCTTTAAAAAAAAAACGAGATATAAAGGCTGTGAGCCTGCTTCAGTTTGCTTCGTGGCCCCACAATTTCTGGAGTATCATGCCTAAATATAAAAGTTTAAAAGTGGGGCTGGAGAGATGGCTTAGCGGTTAGGCGCTTGCCTGTGAAGCCTAAGGACCCCGGTTCGAGGCTCGATTCCCCAGGACCCACGTAGGCCAGATGCACAAGGGAGCGCATGCATCTGGAGTTTGTTTGCACTGGCTGAAGCCTCTCTCTCTCTCTCTCTCTCTCTCTCTCTCTCTGTTGTTCTCAAATAAATAAATAAAAATAAACAAAAATAATTTAAAAAGAAGTTTAAAAGGGAACATTATTATTTGCTATGAATGCACCAAAATATTCCATACTGTATGCTGCGATGGCAATGTGTAGTAAACAGATGAGCGTCAGAGACATCACGTGGGGAAACTAGCTCACAGGATTCAGTTTAATTCGACGCTGCAGCCAGGACGATCAATGCCTCCCAGTGAATGTGCTACAACTTTGTTCTCTTGCAGCCTAACAGGATAGTGTGTTCATCTCAAATGTACACAAAACGTGAGGAAACAATGGTCGTTGTTCATGATTAAAATAAAACAGCAGGGGCTGGAGGGGTGGCTTAATGGTTAGGGCGCTTGCCTGCAAAGCCAAAGGACCCAGGTTCGATTCCCCAGGAGCCACGTTAGCCAGATGCACAAGGGGGAGGGCACACGTGTCTGGAGTTAGCTGGCAGTGGCTGGAGGCCCTGGCGTGCCTCCATTTCCCTCTCCCTCTTTCTGTGTCAAATAAATAAAAACGAAATATTTAAAATAAAATAGCAATGTCAATTCACTTCACAGGGCGTTAAATACATTCGCAGGGTCACCCGTGTGATCCAAACGGGGGTCACGAATGCGGTCACGTAGCAATATGTGAACATATACGACGTTTGCCCCGACGGTTCTGGCCGGACTGACTGCTTGCAGAGCAGGTGGTTTTAAGGATGAGCAAACCTTAAGGTATCCACGAATCTCGTTCAGCAGACAGACAGACAGACAGACACCCAGCATGGAGAGCAAGGTCTATAGCACAGCCTCCTGAGGGCGCAGCTGGTGTGGGTCAGGTGGCTGTTGGCTGCCTCCTGAGACGAATCAGTTCCTGCATTCTGCTATAAGGTGGCATCGGCAGGTGGCATCAGCCAACAGAAGCAGCACCAGGACAAAGACTACATATTGATGCCTGGTTGGGATGTGCACTTCCTTCAACACAGCTAACCACTGCGCTGCGGAGGGAAAAATAAAAAATTAAAAAAAAAAAACACTTCATTAGCTAAATACTGCATCGGTTCCCCTTTAGACATAAGCACAAAAGCTGCTTATTAAACATTCATTAATAAATCCTGAATTTCCCGGCCGTGGCGGCACACGCCTTTCATCCCAGCACTCGGGGGGCATAGGTAGGAGGATCGTGGCCGTGAGTTCGAGGCCACCCTGAGACAACAGAGTGAATTCCAGGTCAGCCTGGGCTAGAGCGAGACCCTACCTCGAAAAACCCCAAATAAATAAATAAATAAATAAATACTTAATTATATAACGATAATGTTTCAAAACAAACACTTGTTATTTTAGGCACTGGGTGCTATGAAGAAAAACCAATGCTTCCCATAATGGAGTTTACACTGCGGGGGGGGGCGGGGGGTGAGAATAATTAACAACTTTATGTCAATGGTTATAACTGCTGTGCGGAAACGAAAAAAAAAAAAAAACAGAGCACACTAGATTGCACCAAAAGTCCCTGGTACTGACATATGAGGTGTCCATATAAGTTTCTACTTAAGTATTTTTTTAAAAAGGAAAAAATAAATTAAAATAAAAATTTTGAAAGCCCCCCCCAAAAAAAACCAAAGTTACCTGGGCTGGGAGGAGAGAGGGGTGCAAAGAGTTCTGGTTTATGAAGAGTGGAAGGGGAAGGCCTTTCAGAGCAGGTTTGATTCGGGCAAAGAGCTGACGAAGGGAAGGCTGGCCCCATATGGATGATGTAGGCCGGGATCTGTGGCTGGCGCTGGGGGCAAGAGGAAAAGACCCTGGGCGGTTCTGAGCAGGAAGGTAATGCGATATGACCTTCACGTCACCAGGCTCCCTGCAGATAGGTAAGGACAGATGTCACTGTAGGCCATCAAGCTCTCCAGCCCTAGCAGACATGTGAGAATAGATAGGCTCAGACCCTACCCATTTTCGAAGACAGTGCCTTTGAAATTCAGTAGCAGGCCAAGGAGCCCACAGTGCCTAGTTTTTATTAGCTGGTCAAGGTGGGACACTGGCCACTCACTGAAAAGAAAAGACTACAGAAGAAACTACTGTCCACTGTCCAGAAAAGTTATACAGCCAACACTAAGTTGGACACAATTTTATCCCCGTTAGAAACTCGGTAAATAGTTGATAAAATATCTCATGAAAAAAAAATTGTTAAAAAAAAATGAGGAGTGGCTAGGAGGTGAAGGCATCTGCCTGCAAAGCCAAAGGACCCAGGTTCGATTCCCCAGGACGCACATTAGCCAGATGCACAAGGGGGCGCACGCGTCTGGAGTTCGTTTGCAGTGGCTGGAGGCCCTGGTGCGCCCATTCTCTCTCTCTCTTGCAAAAGGGGTGGGCATGTATCTGGAGTTCGTTTGCAGTGGCTGGAGGCCTTGGCATGCCCATTCTCTGTGTCCATCTCTCTCTGCAAACAGATAAAGATATTAGAAGGAGCGGCTGGAGGGATGGCTTAGCGATTAAGGCGATTGCCTGCAAAGCCAAAGGACCCAGGTTCGAGTCCCCAAGATCCACATGAGCCAGATGCACAAGGGGGTACACACGTCTGGAGTTCATCTGCAGTGGCTGAAGGCCCTGGCGTGCCCATTCTCTCTCCCTCTCTCTCTCTGTTTGTCTATCTCTGCCTCTCTGTCAAATAAATAAATAAAAATATATTTTTAAAAACTTTTAAAAAAATAAATGAGCTGATAAACTGTCAAGTCACCTATGAAAACTGAGACAGGGCCACAGGGTCTGGCAGTGTGGAAGTCAGCAGTGTTCTAGACCAGAACGAATTCCATCTCCCTCCCCTCCTAAAAATACAGAAGAGACACCCTATGCAAGCCCCAGCCGCCACCCACGGCATCTGTCAACTACCTGTAACTCCCGTGATCTAGTCCTGAGCCCGTGTCCACGTGAACGGGCCTGAGCTTACATGCAGCGTGAGGGTAACCCTCACCCCTTGAAGGGACTCGTGGGCCTTCTTGTCCTGGCTCACACCTCATTCTAATTAGTCAGCCTCGTTAAGCAGCCTAGCTTCCTTCTCTCTAGGGCATCTTCCCTGCCTTACCTTCCTAACAACCGCTCAGCCTGTGGGCCGGGAGAAGACCCTGCACGTGCGCCTGTAAGTGTTCTCTCTGCTGGCTGACGTTTCATTCATCACTAAAGTTATTCCCATTAAACTGTGATAGCATAAGAGATAGGCCAGAGTCTCTTTCAAGCCCTTTTATAGCCAACACTATGTAGGACACAATTTTAGCCCCAATAGGAACTCAGTAAATACTGGATAAATAACTTTAAAAAATTTTTTTTGTTATTTTTATTTATTTATTTGAGAGCAACAGACAGAGAAAGAGGCAGAGAGAGACAGAGAATGGGTGCACCAGGGCCTCCAGCCACTGCAAAGGAACTCCAGATGCATGCACCCCCCCCTTGTGCATCTGGCTAACGGGGGTCCTGGGGAATCGAACCTGGGTCCTTAGGCTTCACAGGCAAGCGCTTAACCGCTAAGCCATCTCTCCAGCCTGGGATAAATAACTATTAAAGGGTTAATGATAACCGTTTCCAGTACTGTATTAAGCTAGTGAATTGTTGCCTTTTTTTTCCCTCCCTTGCAAAGGCTGTGAGTTAATAATTTACGTACAAATGTCTACTGTGTGCTCATTTATATAAATGCATACGTATAGACCCAGTGGATACGTACTCAAGCGCAGAAAGAAGGAGATGGCTAGCAGAATAAAGGAACAAAAGGCTTCAAGCCAAGACTCAGGGTCAGGCACTAGGCCCTAAGGATTCCGCTTAAGCTCCGGATTTTCCTTGGTTTTGGAAATCGGGTTTTTCTAGTCCTCTTCAGCTAAATAAATAAAAATAAACAAAAAAAATGAAAATAAAAAACAACCAAGAGTGATGTGAGGTGTTTCCATCTGACTTGGGGGGGCTAAGGAAGCTCTTGAAAGTCTCTTCATGGTTAATAGGACAGAATGATTTCGTATGGGCAAGATTAAAAGCTAGACGACTCTGTAGATTAGGGCAGACGTGAGTATCAGACTGTAAAATATAATGATATTACAGGCAAAAAATTACTTTGGAGATTAGTAGTAATTATATATGAAGTACAAAAAGAGATAAATGCTGAAAAGATAAAGAGAAATAAGTTTGTGTAAACTATATATATATATATATATATATATATATATATATATATATATACTTTTTTTTTTTTTTTTGCCCAGGCTACTGGGTAGATGGTAGAACTATAAATTGAAATAATACAGCGTCAGTGCATCTTGCAGATGATGAACAGAGCGGCTGTTTCTGTAAGGCAGACGTAAAGCCTTATTACAGCTGTTCTCACCCTTGGGACTCTGAGGACTTTCTCTTCACCAATGTTTCACTTTATCATTAAAAAAAAAAAAATGAAAGAAAACATGCAACTTCTCTGTTCTAAGTGAAAAAGGCTATGCGATATCTCAAACCAGTGACAATGATCTCTTTCAGAATCCCTTGCTGTTAAGGACTAATGGAACTATAAATATATCATTACATAAAAATATCTATACGTTAAGCACATGGATTTTTAATCTACTTAAGTATAACACTAAAGTTACTACACACCTTTCTCCATGCGTATTTCTTTGTGATTATTCTACCTGAACTCATATTTCTATTTAAATTTCCCCTACAATATTTTATCCGGATGTACTTGACGGTCTGCAGAAAACTGTGAGATTTCTTTGCAGTAAGAACGTGTATATAAGCTGATGGTGCCCAAAGGGTTAAATTCATCTGTATGAGTTCATGATTTATATCGCAATGAAATGGTCAAACAGCAAAATTACAGTTCAAATTTTAAAAAAGATAAGCCAGGACTCAGCACAATTTGCATTCTGCGTTGCTCCCATAACGCAGGCTGTCACGGGAACAATAATATCAAATTATTTCAGTAGTCCGAGTTTCGTGCAGGAATCATAGCGGACTATGATTAACAAGTATTTGTATTATCTCCTAGCGGACAATTTACCGTGGTCAGCCTTTCATTTTCCAGTTGCAAAAGACACAAAACCATCTCAGCACCCTCAGTTTGTGGCTTTGGTCCTTGGGAAGTTTTTTTTTTTTTTTTAAATGATAATCTAACAGATTATCCAGCTTTTTTGTTATTTTTATTTATTTATTTGAGAGCAACAGAGAGAGAAAGAGAAAGAGAGAGAATGGGCGCGCCAGGGCCTCCAGCCACTGCAAACCAACTCCAGACGCGTGCGCCCCCTTGTGCATCTGGCTAACGTGGATCCTGGGGAATCGAGCCTCGAACCGGGGTCCTTAGGCTTCACAGGCAAGCGCATAACCACTAAGCCATCTCTCCAGCCCTGGTCCTTGGGAACTTTTATGTTTGGGAACAATGAACCACAGCAAGGTTCATGTCACAGGAGGAGGCTTTCTTCTGTGCAGTGTAAAGGAAGAAAGAAAGAAAATAAAAAGAGTGGCACAGAGCATTCTCAAGAAAATTCATTTTCGAGCCAGACGTGGTGGCGCACAACTTTAATCCCAGCACTCGGGAGGCAGAGGTAGGAGGATCGCCGAGAGTTCGAGGCCACCCTGAGACTACAGAGTGAATTCCAGGACAGCCTGGGCTAAAGTGAGACCCTACTTCGGAAAAAAAAAAAAAAAAGAAAGAAACATTTTCAATGTACTTATATTTCAAATTTTTTATTTTCATTTACTTATGAGAGAGACAGAGAGAATGGGCACACAAGGGCCTCTAGCCACTGCAAATGAACCCCAGATGCATGTGCCACCATGTGCATCTGGCTTAAGTGGGACCTGCAGAATCGAACCTGGGTCCTTAGGCTTCACAGGCATGTGCCTTAACCGCTAAGCCATCTCTCCAGCTCTTAGTGTACTTATTAAAAGATGAAGATCTGAAAAGATTTTCTTCTTTTAAAACAACCATTTTTATTATTTTTATTTATTTATTAGAGCCAGACAGAGGAACAGAGAGAGAGATAGAAAATGGGCACATGCCAGGGCCTCTAGCCACTGCAAACAAACTCCAGATGTATGCGCCACCTTGTGCGCCTGGCTTACAGGGGACCTGGAGAATTGAACCTGGGTCCTCAGGCTTCTCAAGCAAGCACCTTAACCACTAAGCCATCTCTCCAGCCCCTGAAGAGATTTTCTAAGTGGACATGTAGCAGGGCACTACAAACTTGTTTGTTATCTCTTCTGCAATTTTAACACAAAAGCAGGCAGACATACGTAAACGGCTGTGATCATATTCCAAACGTGATCGGCTTGCTAGCTTCCTCGTGTAACACTACAGTAATTCACAACAATCTGATGTTGCTCCTCACAATAGTAATACTAACAAGTTCCTATGCAAAAACAGAGCTGCAAGTATGCTTTAAAGATGAAAAAGAAATGTCTTAATGTTCTTTTCCTCATATACAGTAACACGAGATTTTTATAAAGCTTCAGAAAACGTAATACATAAACTTAATTCAGGAAAATGCCAAGTTTGGGTTAGAAATAGCTCAGCAGGAAGAATGCTGTACAAATTTTTTTTCAAGGTATGCACTACTACTCTGAGCTTTATTTCTTTTTTATAGTTATTTATGTATGTATGTATGTATTTGAGAGAGGGAGAGAGAACGGGCACACCAGGGCCTTTAGCCTCTGCAAATGAGCTCCAGATGCCGCGTGCATCTGGGGAATCAAACCTGGGTCCTTAGACTTTGCAGGCAAAGTGCCTTAAGCGCTAAGCCGTTACCTCCAGGGCTACGTTTGAATCTTGATAACACATGCTTAGGCCCCACTATCTAGCTCCAAAAAGCACAGCTTACGTTTTCCCAAAAGTGAAACCTTTGCTTTGCAATGGAATCACTGAAATGATTATTTCACGTGTGACGACGACGTCTGAAGACACTGGCCACAGAATTAGCATAATCCTTTCCCAAATCCTGGAATGCCCAGCAAGGAGGAGCCACGATTCATTCTCATGAGCCTGTTCATGTCGTAGCGATTCAGTGCTATTTTATGTTCAGAACCCACCGTTGGTTTTGTTCTTTCCACGGAATGCAGTGTCCTCAGTGAAGAACAAGCAATTTTAATTTATTTGCTGAGCTCAGGAAGCTCAAGTTCTTTCACACAGTATTGATAAAACGTAAACTCAGTCAATCAAACGATCCAGCAGTACCTATGAACAAGGAGAACACAAAAAGAAGATCCTTCCCTTCCGAAGTTCCGTTCCTGGATGTCTACTCCGAACAAAAGATACGTGTTTGGGGAACTGTTCTCACTCTAATACTGCCTGTGATATCAGTCAAGCATTTTTAACCACTGAGCCATCTCCACTGCCTGTCTGTGACTTCAATTCTCTACCACCTGTAATCAGCCTGAGGGTCCAACACTACAACGACCAGAGAAATCATCATAAGTCCATTCTGTGAGCACCAGATGACAACTCATGTGGCCTGCCTGCCTAACACTGGCATTCGAACTCAGGGCCTCACATACGAGGAAAAGGATCTTACAAGTACTGTAAGCATATTCCTCGTCCTTATCAGGACATATAAGTGATGAGCTCCTGACAGGTTAAAGACGAGACTAAGGAGGAAGTTGTAACAGCAATCTACACTTTGTATATACCTGAATATTTGGAACAGGGGAAATACAAAAGCACTTAAGCAATCACTTTTAATATGTGTTGGGAAGAGAGAATGGGCACACACCAAGGCCTCCAGCCACGGCAAGAGAAGTCCAGATGTTGTGCATCTGGCTTTACATGGGCACTAGGGAATTGAACTCGGGGTCATTAGGCAGGCAAGCGCCGTAATTGCTGAGCCGTCTCTCCAGTTCCAATCAATTATTTTGAAAGAACAAAAGAGGGCTGGAGAGATGGCTTAGCGGTTAAGCGCTTGCCTGTGAAGCCTGAGGACCCTGGTTCGAGGCTCCATTCCCCAGGACCCACGTTAGCCAGATGCACAAGGGGGCGCACGCGTCTGGAGTTCGTTTGCAGTGGCTGGAGGCCCTGGTGCACCCATTCTCTCTCTCTCTCTCTCTCTCCTTCCCTCCCTCCCTCTTTCTCTCTGTCTGTCGCTCTCAAATAAATAAATAAAAATACACAAGAAAATTTAAAAAAAAGAAAGTTCAACTTTAAAACAAAGAATCTATTATTGTCATCAGGGAATTTACCTACGTCATCAACAAAGGCCGGCTAAGGCTCTGGCTCTATGGTTTCTACATGAACTTCATCTCTAAAATGTACCGTCTTCTTCTCTGTTTTAACTGGAAAATATATGAAGATGATCTTTTCCTCAAGATGAATTTAACATGTGTAAAAGTTTCTCTCTTAAGAATTTGGACATAATTCCCATCAAGCTGAAATGACTCAATTTAAGGACAGCAGACTTAGAAATGCCAAACCATTGTAAAATTCTGTTGAAATTTCGTCACATTCTTGTACAAAGAATGTTAACCTTTCCGTGAAAGAAATACACCTCCGAAACAAAAATCAAGCATCAATTTCAGAGTCCAATGAGCCATTACAAAACTTGAGTTTAACAATGGCATAAGTAAATTCTGTAATTTAAACAAATCCTCTTTTGAAATGACCTTTCAATTCACAAATCTCCTTTGTTTTGAAAATCATCTATATTCTTTTTTTGTTTTTCCTTTCCCCCGAGGTAGGGTCTCACTCTAGCTCAGACTGACCTGGAATTCATTACGTAGAGTCAGGGTGGCCTTGAACTCACGGAGATCCTCCTACCTCTGCCACCCGAGTGCTGGGATGAAAGGCATGCGCCACCACGCCCGGCTCTCATATATATTGTGATGCAGTACCCAGATCTCCTGCCAAGGAAGGACATGGAGGTTAGTCAAGAACTTCACAAGTGGCCTGGGCAAGGATCTGAACCAACGGCTTTTCTAGTTCAGTTATGCCTTGAAGTGGCCCACTAGGCGACCAACAACCCACTGGCCAGAAGCGAATTTCCCTTGTGCACTACGGTAATCTTTGAAAACAGTTTGTCTCCAGCAAATATAAGGTGTCTTTTTAATAGAGAAACTTCCGAATAATACTCAAAAGCCCAAGGCAGCTCTAAAGCTGGGAGTTCCTTTGGTGTTTTTCATCCTTGTATCAGTGAGATTAATCAGAATTCACAAAAACGCAGAGAATAAAGGTTGAAATGGAGATGTCAAAGCATGAGGATCTGTCAGGGGAAATGTCCTCTGTGAAGCTAGTCAGTTGTGCTTGCAGGATTTCCCCCGGCGAATTCCTACAACAATAAAATCTGACGTGCCAACTTGGTAACTCGGGAAGATCGAAAATCCTTACCCAAGAGAAACCAAGTAAACGCCACTCTGTCTATTATTCCGCTAGCCTAGATCGCTGGAATGTGACCTGTTAGTTTACCCTGAGAAAGCTTTATCATTTATGTCTTTGGGTGCCGTGTGTTTAATTTCAAACACAAGGAATATACATTCATCCATTGCAATCACCATAAATACATATACAAAAAAAAAAAAATAAGTCGGCTGATTAATCTTTCCAAGGGGCAAAAGACATCTGTCACAGGCAGAGAATATAAAGACAGTGCGACGCTTTCCAGCCACTGACACACGGACTGACCCCTGACAGTGAAGAACAGCACCAACGGCCCAGGTCAGGAAAGTCAATACGCCCTGCAACGCCGTTCAAACAAGGCTCTGCCTGCTTGTAAGCTTTAACACTTTTACACGTCTCATCTAAGAGAACTGGGTTGACACAGAATGGCCTGGATATCCATGACCTCCCAGCGCCTGACACTACCTACGCAAGACCCCCATAAGAGGAGGGAAAGATGATGACATCACAATAAAAGAGAGACCGATGGAGATGGGGAGGGGATATGATGGAGAATGCAGCTTCAAACGGGAAAGTGGGGGGGAGGGAGGGTATGATCATGGGGCATTTTTTATAATCATGGAAGTTGTTAATAAAAATTTGAAATAAAAAAGAAAGAAAGAAAGAAAGAGAACTGGGTTGGAAGAACGGTTAGCAGGAGTCTGTGTCCATGAAGTGATACAAGACAATCCGGCAGGAACTAGGAGAGGGATCCACCCTGTTACAGATGTGAGAAGTGAACTCTCCTTACTGTTCACACACATGGGTGCATATGACTTATTCTATGATATTCATGTTTAATGTGTTGTGGGTAAGAATAAGTCCAATGTGGGCTGGAGAGACGGCTTAGTGGTTAAGCGCTTGCCTGTGAAGCCTAAGGACCCCGGTTCGAGGCTCGATTCCCCAGGACCCACGTTAGCCAGATGCTCAAGGTGGCACACGCATCTGGAGTTCGTTTGCAGTGGCTGGAGGCCCTGGGTGCCCATTCTCAGTCTCTCTCTCTCTCTCACTTTCAAAAAAATAAATAAAAATAAACAAAATTTTTTTTTAATTAAAAAAGAATAACTTCAATGTTCACACACATGTGTACCTATCACTCATTCTGTGATATTCATATACTATGTATTATGGGTAACAATCAATGCCATTTTCTGCTGAAAAAAAAAACATGGCCAAGACAAGGATTCTTTCTTAAAATTATTGTCAGCTTAAACAAAACAAACAAAAAATTCTGATGATCTTGTGATAGTTAACTTCTTTTTCCATTGTGGAAAAACATGATATTCTGCCGGGCGCGGTGGCGCACGCCTTTGATCCCAGCACTCGGGAGGCAGAGGTAGGAGGATCGCTCAGAGTTTGAGGCCACCCTGAGACTACATAGTGAATTCCAGATCAGCCTGAACTAGAGTGAGACTTTACCTTGGGGGAAAAAATAAAAAGATAGTCTGACATATAAATGCAATTTGCCAACTTAATATTTAAAAACCGTTAAAACTCTGAGTCTTTCAGTCACTGACTGGGATACTCTAGGCTGCAACAGATTTTTTTTTTTCCTGCTATGTTAACTAAGATTATGACTTTGACATTTCTTCATTGCTCTCACTCATTACTATAAGAATCCGTTATAGTATTTTGTAAAAGCAAAGCATGTTGAGATATACTCTACTTTGGCTGTATAGCGACAACTGACAGCTTTTGCAAGTATTCCAGTTGCCTTTAATCCTACTTTTCTTCCATGTCGCCACGTTCTTTTTGTCCTTATAAGCAAATGTTTAGAGATCAAACAAAAAAAAATCTTTATGTTAAAGCAGCATTTTATTTTATTTTATTTTATTTATTTATTTATTTATTTATTTATTTTTATTTATTTTTTTTTTTTTTTTTTTTTTTTTTTTTTTTTTTTTGGTTTTTCGAGGTAGGGTCTCACTTTGGCTCAGGCTGACCTGGAATTCACTATGTAGTCTCAGGGTGGCCTCGAACTCACAATGGTGATCCTCCTACCTCTGCCTCCCGAGTGCTGGGATTAAAGGTGTGCGCCACCACGCCCGGCTAAAGCAGCATTTTAGGGCTATCACACTGCTTATAGGCAACTTCAGCCAAGTCTAGGAGAAAACACCAAAAAAAAAAAAAAAAAAACCTGACCCCACACTTGGTAGTAGAATATATAAAATGCATATATATAAGCCTTTCCTCAGCTGGTAAGAAAAACTCACCAGGTGTACACTCCTAATACTCTTTCAAAAACATCTGTATAGACAGATACATATATATAATGCAAACACCAGCAGTCTGTCTAAAGTTAGTCTTGACAGAGGACTTTGATTTTTACCTAGGGTAAGTAACCTGCCTACAGAATCGCTTTTCTTTTGAAACAGGGTCTCTCTGTGTCGCTCAGTGTGGCCTGGAAGTCAATGCGTAGCCTCCCTTGGCCTTCCAGGTACTGGGATGCGGAACGATTCCATACTTGCCACGCAAGCTGCGCTTTTAAATAAACACCTAGAAGCACTAAAATTTGGGTGCCACTGGTCTAAAGACATCAGCTTCTTCCATTTCCATGAAGAAGGTGATTGTGAAGAATCTATCCCATAGCTGGAGCCGGGAAACAAGTCAGAACCATATCCAAACATAAGCCCACTCGCCAATATCAAGCTACCATCAATTGTGGGCTCCAAGACGGCCTACACCTATTAAATTCTCTATAAAGAAAAAAAGTAAGGGTTATCTCATTTGTCCTGGTGCTAACTTACTCTCCGTTGGAGAATCTGCTTCTCTTTTTCAGATGGATGTAGATCCTAAGGAGAGAGCCACCCCATCATACCTCAACAGGTCCCCGGCTGAAACTAAGAAAAATTGGAGAAACAAGCAAGGGGGCTGTTTTCCTGATGAACCGATACCAGCACAAGGGGGAAGGAGATCAGCACAGAGAAAAATCAACTCCTACCAAATCAGAGAGCCAGAGCCTCAGAGGCCCCCAACACCTCATCACTGAAGCAGACCAAAAATGAACCCAACATGGCTCAGGGAAATTTTGCGGAAGAGGGGGCGGAAAGAATGTCAGAGCCACATGTTGGGTCATGATATGCAGAGACATTTATCTTACCCATAACTGTGGGCTAACTCCACAATGCATGACCCATATACCTCAACAAGGAGGGGCCAAGGGGAGGGGGTAGGTCACGGATGAGCCTAGTAATGGTACCAAACCGACTGTATTTGCTGAGTACAAAACTAACTAATAAAGAAAAGAAAAAAAAAAAAAAAAAGAATCTATCAGCAGAGGAAAGCACTTCCTCATTTCCGGTTCAGAATGTGAGGTCTGCAGTCACAAAATTAGAAGGAAACAGCCCTGTGCCTGGTTTCACTTTTCCAACAGTTGGGATCACTGTAAGAAACAAAAAAAAAAAAAAAAAAGAATGCTTCAGAGAGCTGGAGAGTTGGCTCAGCAGTTGAAGGTACTTGCTTGCAATGTCTTCCAGCAAGGGTTCAATTCCCCAGCCCAACAGGAGTTCACTGGCAGTACCAAGAGATCCTGGCACACCCACACACACACACTCACACACACACACACATGCACAATTTATTTTTGTTTATTTTTATTTATTTATTCGAAAGCATCAGACAGAGAGAGAAAGAGGCAGATATAGACAGAGACAGAATGGGCGCGCCAGGGCTTCCAGCCACTGCAAACGAACTCCAGATGCGTGCGCCCCCTTGTGCATCTGGCTAACGTGTCTCCTGGGGAATCGAGCCTCGAACCGGGGTCCTTAGGCTTCACAGGCAAGCGCTGAACCACTAAGCCATCTCTCCAGCACCCCCCCCACACACACACACACACATTTTTAAGACTTTTTTTTTTCCCTTTAACTCAACCTTTCATAGTATTTAAGTTGTATTAACCAGATAGGACTCCCAAAACAATCTAATGAAAAGAATCTAGCAACTATCTTTACTAGTGATTTAAATAAAAAGATGTCCTGTAAAGAAGCAGTTAAACACATGGTTCTTATCCTTGAGGGTCAGCAGGTGCTCTGAGAAGCTAATGGAAAGCCATGTCCTCTTATCTACTGTCAGGTGCTTCCTAGGTCTCGACATAAGGACTCTCTGTAATATGAAACAGGCTTTCTCAGTGTTTGCACTCCTACATCATACCTCTCTGTGGCACACAAGTGTTGTTTTACCCTGCCTGTCCTAACACACAGGAAAGATAGTGCCACTAAGCACAAACTTTGAAGGAGCACACTCCTTGAAGTCTCCCCAGTCTCCCCAGCACGGTCAGCGCCAACTACGTGGACAGCTAGCGAGGGCTCAGAGAGCACTTTGATTCAAGGAGTGAATGACGAGGGTTGTGAGTCATTTCCAGCTAACCAGCCCAAATTTCACATCATCTTTGCCCCCCCGCTTCAAGAAAACTTCACGTGATGGTCTGGATGTGCCTTTGTTTCCCTAAAAAAATGAATGTAGTGAATTCCTAATCCCCATGGTGATGATAGTCCTGGAGGCTGGAAGGTTAGAAGACTCTTGAACGAGCTCAGTGGCCTTGTAAAATGCACTCCGGAGAGATCCTTCTCACGTGTAAAAATACAGTGAGCTAGCCGGGCGTGGTGGCGCACGCCTTTAATCCCAGCACTCGGGAGGCAGAGGTAGGAGGGTCGCCGTGAGTTCAAGGTCACCCTGACACTCCTTGGTGAATTCCAGGTCGGGCGTGGTGGCGCACGCCTTTAATCCCAGCACTCGGGAGGCAGAGGTAGGAGGGTCGCCGTGAGTTCAAGGTCACCCTGACACTCCTTGGTGAATTCCAGGTCAAGCCTGGGCTACAGTGAGACCCTACCACAAACAAACAAACAAAAAACTATTCAGAATTTGATCCACAGGACACACTTAAACACTAAAACAATGAGTGATTCTATAAAAAATAACCTGCAAGTCGGGCTGGAGAGATGGCTTAGCGGCTAAGGCGCTTGCCTGTGAAGCCTAAGGACCCAGGTTTGATTCCCCAGGACCCACTTAAGCCAGATGCACAAGGTGACACATGCATCTGGGGTTCATTTCCAGTGGCTAGAGGCCCTGGCGTGGCCATTCTTTCTCTATCTCAAATAAATAAAATAAAATAAATAACTTTAAGTCAGTCTTTTTTTTTTTTTTGACTCATTACCACCATAAAGCTCTAGTTTGATACATTTTAGTGCTCCTTCTACTAATGTAAATATAAAATATTTAATTAATTTAATTAATATTTAATATAAAACCCTTACAAAGTCATTTCCACATAGACATACTGTGTTCTGTACATCACAGGTGTTTGTTTCAAATCTATTATATTTTCTAAAACTATTTTTTTAATTAAGTTTGTATTATTAGATGGCCTCGGAAACAAATGTAAAATGCTACTTAAATAATCTAAATGAGAAAAAAATTACATTCCAAAATAAGATTTTTACATAGCATGAGA
Organism: Dipus sagitta; assembly: GCA_036346955.1. Classification (NCBI taxonomy): domain Eukaryota; kingdom Metazoa; phylum Chordata; class Mammalia; order Rodentia; family Dipodidae; genus Dipus; species Dipus sagitta. The sequence goes on from CM070792.1 coordinate 663,359, forward strand.
TAAGCAAGGAACCATCACCTAACTGTGTGTTCAATATTTTAATCACATTTGGCAATTACACTTAACAAGAATAATGAAACGTAAAGGCATCACGTTACAGATTCTCACCAGAATATTCAATGTATAATTAACCATGACCCGTCATCAAGGTCCCATACTCAGGATCACAAAAAAAATACTGGACACGTTGGCACATGCCTGTTTTCCCCAACATTACTGAGATAGAGGAAGGAGGATCAGAAATTCAAGGTCATCCTCAACTACAAGTCTGAGATCTGCCTGGGACCCTTAACACCTTGTCTAAAAAAACAAAAAAAAAAGAAGAAGGAGGAGAGGGCTGGAGAGATGTCTTAGCATTTAAGGCGCTTGCCTGCAAAGCCAAAGGACCCAGGTTCGATTCTCCAGATCCCACGTAAGCCTGATGCACAAGGTGGCACATGTGTCTGGAATTCATTTACAGTGATTGGAGGTCCTGGTGCACTCATTCTCAATCTCTCTCTCTCTCTCCTTCTTTCTCTCTCTCTGTCTCTCTCTCAAATAAATAAATAAAAATGAAATAAATTTCTTTAAAAAGGAAGGGGAGAAGAGAAAGGGGAGAGAAAAATTAAAAAGTGCTGTTATTTCACAGTGTGGCTCGACACTAGAACATGTTATAATAAACAAGGTCATTTTGTCCATTGCATTCCTCATCTATTATTGATTATTGTGAATAATAAAAAAAAAAGATATAAGTTCTTAAGTACTTTTAAAATAGTTAGCAACAGATCTTCATCTTTTCTTTACCCTTTTCATGTGTTCTTATGGCTTAAATCCCAAAAATGATAATCAGAACTGCAGGGCAAGGCAAGTGCTCACTTCATCAGACAGAGCCTCATCGGTAATAGAAGGTGACCTAGATTTCATTATGGCAAAGCCAACGCAAGTCCTACGCAATCAGTCACAAAACTCATGGAACACATCCTCCAAAGTAATTGCAAATGTAAGCCAGGCGTGGTGGCGCACGCCTTTAATCCCAGCACTCGGGAGGCACAGGTAGGAGGATCGCCATGAGTTCGAGGCCACCCTGAGACTCCATAGTGAATTCCAGGTCAGCCTGGGCTAGAGTGAGACCCCACCTCGAAAAAACAAAAAATAAATAAATAAATAAAAAATAAAGTAATTGCAAATGTGGTTTCCTCAGTCTCCAGCTGTGGCCCATCATCCTGTACCATAATGCCTCCCTGCTCTTTTCATTCTTGTTCTAAACTGAAGAAAAAGCTAATGTGAAAACAAAACTATTAAGAGAAGACAGGATAGGAGAATATCTTGTAGGGGTTGCGGGTACAAAATGTATACTAGACAAGTAAGGAAAAGTAAAAATCCTATCAAAAATCAACAAAAGCTCGCCGGGCGTGGTGGCGCACGCCTTTAATCCCAGCACTCGGGAGGCAGAGGTAGGAGGATCGCCGTGAGTTCGAGGCCACCCTGAGACTCCATAGTGAATTCCAGGTCAGCCTGGGCTAAAGTGAGACCCTACCTCGAAAAACCAAAAAGAAAAAGGACATCAAAATTTAAATGTTTTTGTTTTGGTGCTAGAAACAGAACCCAGAACCTTACATATGCTCTAACACTGACCAAAAGCCCTAGCCGCTAAAACTCATACCTGATAAATCCCACCATTATTCAAGTCAAGATATAGGACAAAAGCCAGGGCGTTATGTTTATAATAGATTAACAATAACAGGCTAAGGTCTTAATGACTTCTACGTGTGACTATTTAAGAAAACTCAACAGAAAAAGACAATTCACCCCAGAAACCATCGAAACGGTCAATCTCCAACAGAAAGAACGCGACCTCAGTGGCAACCCTGGGAAAAATTAAAATCCTCGGGCATGCGTCCGAACCCGTCACTTACAAAAATTAAACTCAGCCAATGCCAAGTGCTTTCAGGTGGTTACGAATAATCACAACCACAACTCCCATACACTGTGAGCAGGAGAAAGACAAATCCTACCAGCATTTCAGCAAAATAGACAACAATAGACAATCACACACAGTAGTCACGTTAGATCAGAGAGAACGTACACGGAGATACAGTAGAACTACTTTCTACAGGGAAAAAAAAAATCAAACAACAGTAATGTCTATCAGTTGTACAGTAAAGTACACTTCGGTGGCACATTGGAACATCAGGGAAGCAAATGAATCCAATCTCCTCAAACAGATTCAAGCAAAAAGCAAGTTTCAGGTAGAATGTACTGCTTATGAATCTATTGGATGAAAAAAAAAACCACTTGACTTTAGTTTTTGGATATATATATAGCATAGTGAAAATATTACAAAATCTGTATTGAAAGGTCGCCTACGATTGTTTCCTCTCAAGACAGGAAAGATACTTAAGAGGGAAGCAAATGGGCTGGAGAGATGGCTCAGCGGTTAAGCGCTTGCCCATGAAGCCTAAGGACCCCGGTTCAAGGCTCGACTCCCCAGGACCCACGTTACCCAGATGCACAGGTGGGTGCATGCGTCTGGAGTTCGTTTGCAGTGGCCGGAGGCCCTGGCATGTCCATTCTCTCTCTCTCTCTCTCTCTCTCTCTTTCTCCCTCTCTCTATCTGCCTCTTTGTCTGTTGCTCTCAAATAAATAAATAAAATTTTTTAAAAAAAAAAAGAGGGAAGCAGATGAGTATTTTAAAAACAAGTAGCATTCAAACTTTTCACATTACTTTCTTCCAAATGAAAACATAGAATGTTGTCTTTAGGAAATTAAGTTTACAAATGATAATATAAATAGGCAGAATGTTGTCTTTAGGAAATTAAGTTTATAAATAATAATACAAATGGTGTCAAAAACATTCTTTTTTTAAAAAAAGATTCTATTTTTATTTATTTATTTATTAGAGACAGAGAGAGAGAGAGAATGGGCGCACCAGGGCCTCCAGCCACTGCAAATGAACTCCAGACGCATGTGCCCCCTTGTGCATCTGGCTTATGTGGGGCCCGGAGGATCGAACCGGGGTCCTTAGGCTTCGCAGGCATGCACCTTAACCACTAAGCCATCTCTGCAGCCCTCAAAATCATTCTTTCACAAATCAACATACGCAGTTGATTTTGGTGTGTTCCTGACTATGAGACCTGTCTTGTAAACAAGCACACGTATGCACACGCATGAGGAATCCAGAGGCGGTCACTTGGCATGTTCAACTCTCCCTCTCCTGCGTGTTTTCTTGAGACAGAGTCTCTCCCTGGACCCAGAGCTGCGATTTCTAGTCAGAATGGCTGACCAGCAAGTCCCAGCAACTCCATAGCTTCTACGCCATGAATCAAGCCACCAACTAAGAAAAACGAAACTCTAAAATATATTCAAACTGCCACACATCCAGTCCGTAGAACTGAATGTCAGAAATAGCCTTTGTCATTTATATGAATTTTTTTTTTCACTATCTGGTGAATTTAACCACACCTATGTTGATCCTTTGCAATCTTTGAAGGATTTTTTTTTTTTTATTGATTGAGAAAGAAGTGAAAAAATCTGCTGTATTGGGGCTGGTGAGATGACTCAATGCAAGAGGACTTGTTATGCAGGTATGGGGACCTGAATTCAGTCCCTAGAGCTCCCACGTATAAAGCCAGACAGTGGGCTGGAGAGACAGCTAGGTGGCTGAGGCACTTGCCTGCAAAGCCTAAAGACACAGGTTTGACATTTGGGACCGTGCCCACCTAAAGCCAGATGTGTACGCAAAGGCCAGAAACCCAGGCATATCCATTCTCTCTCTCTCAAATAAATAAAGTATTTTTTTAAAAGCCAGACATTGTCGGGCATGGTGGCACACGCCTTTAATCCCAGCGCTTGGGAGGCAGAGGTCAGGAGGATCGCCATGAGTTCAAGGCTAACCTGAAACTACATAGTGAATTCCAGGTCAGCCTGGGCTAGCAAGACCCTACCTTGAAAAAACAAAACAAAAAAAAATAATAATTAAAAATAAAAATAAAATTATATTGCAAACTCTGTATTGAAAGATCGCCTGGGATTGTTTCCTCTCAAGACAGGAAAGATACTTAAAGAGGGAAGCAGGTGGGCTGGAGAGATGGCTTAGCAGTTAAGTGCTAGCCTGTGAAAAATAAAAACCACGCATGCCTGTGAACCCAACTCTGAGAGGTGTAGAAAAAAAAGAGGATCACTAGGGCTCCCTGGTCAGCCAGTTTTTAACCAAAAAAAATGGTAAGATCAAGGTTCACTGAGATACCGTCTCAAGGAAATAAATCACGTACACGTGAGCACATACGCGTATAACAAACACACACGCGTAGCACACACACTACACAGTTCCTTCCTATCGTGACTGTTCTAAGTCATCAACTATTCCAACAGCACAGCAAAGCCAGCCTAACTTCCACCGTGGCGCCAAAAGGAAGCACTAACAGAAACGCATCCACACGAGTGAGGTGCGTTACTAAAATGTGGATTTTCCTCATACGCCCCCCCCTCCCCAAAAATCTGTATATTTTCAGGGGCTTTTGTGATGTTTTTCCCTTCAAACTGAGAAAAGCATTACGTTATATTCTAAATATTTTGGGTAAAAGCATAAGCTGATTCGGGGGTAGGAAAACGGCTCAGTGGCTAAAGGCCGCTGCTGGCCGAGGCTCGATTGATTCCTCAACCCCCACGTAAAGACAGATGCAGGCCGGGCTCGGTGGCACGCGCCTTTCATCCCAGCGCTAGAGAGGCAGAGGCAGGAGGATCGTGGCCGTGAGTTCAAGTCCACCCTGAGACTACGTGTGAATTCCAGGTCAGCCTGAGCTAGAGTGAGACCGTACCTTGAAAAACTGGAAATAAATAAAACACAGATGCACAAAAGGCCACGTGGGTCTGAAGTTTATTTGCAGCAGGAAGAAACCCAGGCGAGCCCATACGTACACTCACTCTGTCTTGTTCTCTCATCTCACAAGTAAAAATATATATATATATTTGGTTTTTCGAGATAGGGTCTCACTCTGGCCCAGACTGAGCCTGGAATTCACTCTGTAGTCTCAGGGTGTCCTCGAACTCACAGCAATCCTCCTACCTCTGCCTCCCGAGTCCTGGGATTAAAGGCGTGCACCACCACACCCGGCCTCTCTCTCCCTCTTTCTCAGTCAAATAAAAAAATAAAAATAAAATATTAAAAAATATATGTATGGCTGAAAGCCAGGTATCAATTATAAATGAATACTTTCTACAGTGGAAAATGACAGTATACTAAATTACCACAATTGAATCCCTCAAGATTAGCTGAACAGGGGCTGGAGAGATGGCTTAGCGATTAAGCGCTTGCCTATGAAGCCTAAGGACCCCGGTTCGAGGCTCGATTCCCCAGGACCCACGTGAGCCAGATGCACATGGGGGCACACACATCTGGAGTTCGTTTGCAGTGGCTGGAGGCCCTGGCGCGTCCATTCTCTCTCTGTGTCTCTATCTGCCTCTTCCTCTCTCTGTATGTCACTCTCAAATAAATAAATAAAAACAAAAAAAAATTTTAGAAATGATTAGCTGAACATCCCTGAGATGATTATCAAGAGTAGAGACCCCCTTGATTTTTTAAAAAATTTTCTTAACTTTTATTTATTTGTTTGAGACTAATAGACAGAGAGACAGAGAGGATGGACAGAACAGGGCCTCCAGCCACTGCAAACAAACTCCAGATGTGTGCGTGCCCTTGTGCATCTGGCTAACATGGATCCTGGGGAATAGAGCCTCGAACCGGGGTCCCTAGGCTTCACAGGCAAGTGCTTAACCGCTAAGCCATCTCTCCAGCCCAAGGGATCCCTAGGTTTTTATCGGAAATGACACAAATCCCAGAGACTGATCCCATTGAGTAGGTGGGTGGTGTGTGTGTGTGAGTGAGTGAGTGTGCAGGGGGGGGAGAGAGAGAGTAGAGGGATGTAAACCCTTTAAGTCAATCACATCTGTTAAAGATTAAGAGGAGGATTTAGGCTGCATTCAGCTCCTACTAAGGAAAAAGCTATTTTCAGGTGTTTCTGTTTCCATTCACCCTTCCTATCTCCTTCCCATCTTTAATAGTTATTCATAAATCTCCCATTCAAAACAAAACCTAGAAACTCATTCCTAAATCTTAAAATATCCTGGTTTTTGAGCTGTCGGTCTGTGTAGATAAAATTACGGTATTAAGAACATTGTACAAGCCGGGCGTGGTGGTGCACATCCCAGGGCTTGGGAGGCAGAGGTAGGAGGATCGCCATGGGTTCGAGGCCACCCTGAGACAACATAGTGAATTCCAGGTCAGCCTGGGCCAGAGTGAGACCCTACCTGGGAAAAACAAAAACAAAACAAAAGAACATTATACAAGACCATCCATGTATTCAGGCATGAAGACACAGGCCTATCATCTCCACACTCCAAAGGCTGAGGCAGGAAGATCAGAAGTTAAGGCGAGCCTCAGCTGCATGAGATCTGTTTCAAAGAATAAGTGAGACTTCCAGGTGTGATGGTGCATGCTTTTAGCCTCAGCACTTGGGAGGCAGAGGTAGGAGGCTCACTGTGCGTTCGAGGCCAGCCTGGAACTACAGAGTGAGTTGCAGGTCAGCCTGGGCTACAGTGAGATCCTACCTCAAAAAAGGGGGGTGTGGACAGGTGGCTTAGTGGTTAAGCACTTGCCTGGGAAGCCTAAGGACCCCGGTTCGAGGCTCGATTCCCCAGAACCCACGTAAGCCAGATGCACAAGGGGGCGCATGCGTCTGGAGTTCGTTGGCAGTGGCTGGAGGCCCTGGCACACCCATTCTCTCTCTGTCACTATATGCCTGTTTCCCTCTCTGTGTCTGTCGCTTTCAAATAATTAAAAATAAAAACAAAATTTTTAAAAGTAAATCAAATTAAAAAAATAGACTGCCCATACTACCTGACATCCTTATGCAATATTATACTATGCTGAAACTACTTAAAAATTTTGTAAATTCTGGGCTGGGGAGAGAGCTCAGTGGTTAAATGCACGTGCTTGCAAACCCTGCTGGCCTGTGGTGGATTTCCCAGTCTATACGTAAAAGCCAAACGCCCAAAGTAGTGTATGCATGTGAAGCACGCTTGCAGGGGCAAAAGGCCGTGGGACTCTCTCTCACTCTCCCCGGCCCCCCTCTCTCTCTCCCAAATAAATATTTTGTAAAACTTTGTAAATTTCAAAATGTTAAAGCAGTTCATGTATGGAAGAGACATGGTGGGAAATCCGGTGTTGGAGTCATTAGTAAATGACTGTAACTTGGGCTGGAGAGATGGCTTAGCGGTTAAGCGCTTGCCTGTGAAGCCTGAGGACCCCGGTTCGAGGCTCGATTCCCCAGGACCCACGTTAGCCAGATGCACAAGGGGGCACATGCGTCTGGAGTTCATTTGCAGTGGCTGGAGGCCCTGGCGCGCCCATTCTCTCTCTCTCTCTGTCTGCCTCTTTCTCTCTGTCTGTTGCTCTCAAAGAAATAAATAAAATTTTTTTTAAAAAATGACTGTAACTTTTTGGGGGGTATCTTTGAATACAATGATATTATAAGCAAGCCAGTATGGAGTACTAAAAAAACTAATGATTAATACAGAAAAAAAAAAAGATTCATATAAACGTAGCTATTTTATAAAATTAAATGTTACCATGCACAACTTCACAAAATACCTAAGAGCCAATAGGTAGAAATGTAACTGCCTTGCTCTTTAAGGTTTTTAATCATTGCTGATACGAGACTGAGCTGTGGATCATTTTTAAATTCTTCTGTCCATCCAACCACAATAGCCTCTAAGTTTTCACATACTTCAGGATGACCCTAAGAAACAGAAAAGCAAATTAATCAAAAAGTACGCGTTTTCATGGCTAATCATTTAATAGTTTAAGCATTAAAAGTTCTAAAATGGTACAGATCTTTTTCTGTTTGATAAACGTGATAACCACTACGCTACGGAAACCACATCAGATCTTTTTTTGAATCACAAATTAGCCCTGTAAAATACATAACCCTTTTATAAACATAAAGTCAAATGTATACTTATATATATATTTCTTTTCCAGACCTATAGACCATACACACAAAAAAAAGAAAATATAGTTAACAGCTACAAGCTATTTTTCCATTACCAAAAGAAAAGAAAAAGAGAGAGAGTATTACATGGTGTTCTTGTATAAACGGAAACCTACTAGAGATGATAACTTACACTGGAGATTAGAACGACAGAGCTTTACAGAATAGTTTGCAGCTAAGCATGCTTTACACATCAGGAAGACAAAAAAGAATATTTTGTTTTGTTTTCCAAGGAGAGAATCAATATTACCATCCCTTTATTTTAAGTCATTACTTGTAAATTTCAAATTTATAAATTCAAATTGTATGCTTCCTTTCCCATGACATTTAAGACACCCAGCTATCTGACACTTGGCTTGAGGTTACCCTGCATGCTAATCATTCTAGAAATTTCATTTTTTAAGATCTCTTATTTAGAAAATAAAATCCTCTCTTTGATTTTATTCAAAGCAGTTGTTTAATGCAAGTTTATATGCTATATCTTTATCTAGAGTATAAAAAAACATGATATTATAAGGCTATCTCCTCTTAATACTTTTTTTTTTTTTTTGAGGTAGGGTCTCACTCTAGCCCAGGCTGACTTGGAATTCACTGTGGAGTCTCAGGGTGGCCTCGAACTCACGGCCATCCTCCTACCTCTGCCTCCCGAGTGCTGGGATTAAAGGCGTGCGCCACCACGCCCAGCTTCCTCTTAATACTTAAAATACTTTCCTTGATATATGATACCAAAATTTTTAAGGCACAAATACTTTTAGAATGTAAAACTTTTTACTAAAAAAAAAAAAAAACTCATGTTTCTTATTATTCTAATTTTGTGAATTCTTGGATTATGGAATTGAATTTTCTGTTTCATGTGTAATTAAGTAGACAGGATTATGGTTCCCAGCTCCACGGCTGTCTTTTTTTGTCCTGAAGGAGAAACAGAGAACCTGGACCCCTGCGGCCAGTCAACTTGTATGTTTTCCTTCATGCACATGAACCCAAATCCAGGGCCTTGAACGTTCACAAGCACTGATAAAGTCGCTGTCTGAAAACATGAAGAGATCTAACGTGTTATAAACACATGGAAACTGCCCGGGCCCTGGGCAAGCCTTCAGTCCTGACATTACCCACGTCATCCTCACACATACTCTGTAACTGAGCCCTGCTCCCTGCAGAGACATTCCTGGACAGAGCACCCTTGCTCGCTGTCTACCCTGAAGCTCTCCTGGGGAAGCTCCACCAGCAAGGGCCACCTGTGACCCCCTGGCATTCAGGGAACCACAGATGGACCATCTTGGACTGGGCCGAGGCACCTCCTGGTAAGAATGTGCATGCCACCACCTCCATCTACAGGTTTGGCCAGACCGGATCACGACACAGTTCTGACGTCCAGCGATGGCCACACAGTGGCCTTATTCATATAAGCTGAACATTTAACAATGCCTTACATTTTCGGAAGTTTTTTTTTTTTTTTTTGAAGAGGTTTATATTTGTGCCTCCAAAAAAATAAAATAAAATGGCAAAAACTACGCCTAACAAAGATAGGTATTACTCAATTAGAGTAATATATATGTGTATTTTCTTCCTAGAAGAAAAGAATGATGAAGCGGGGGGAAGCTAACTATACTTTAACATGGCTTGAACAAGTCAACTGTAAAACAGCAAAAAAACAACCACATAGACATCCCGAGCCCTTTGGGATCTAAGATAGGAATAATGTAACAAAAATACACAAAGGCAGAAGACAGACGTAATTTCTTTTTTTGTTTTGCTTTTATTTTTATTTATTTATTTGAGAGCGACAAAGAGGCAGAGAGAGAGAGAGAGAAAATGAGAATATATGAATGAGCATTCTAGGGCCTCTAGCTACTGCAAACTGTTGGGAGCTGCAGCTTCTCTGAGACCTTGGGAACTGCAGCTGGTCTTGGATCTCCAGGCACAGAGGCCTTATCATACGGCCTTGGTAAAGCAGACTTCAGACACAGAGGCATTAACGGCCTTGGTGGAGCAGACTTCAGACATGAAGGCATTGTTTTGAGAAAGTTTTATTTTCTGTATATTTAAGCTTGTGTTTGACTGAATAAACCTGAGCCTTGATCAGAACCTGTCTTGGCTCCATTCCTTGTGTTCTTGTCTCAGATTCATTCCCACTCCCTCCTTCGAGGTCTGTTTAGACTTGTGCTGCAGGCCGGCACATAGTGGCGCCCGGAACATGGACTTTGAATACGAGGGAACTCAGTGAGGAACGCCAACAAAAAACTCAGGATCCGCGGAAGAAGTAAAGATTAAAAAGAAGACTGTAGTCGCCCGCTCAGTCTTCTGGAATCAGGTAAGTTGCGCAATTATGGGACAAGCAAAGAGTAAAAAGGAGCTAATTGCTGTAGTAAGAGATATTTTAAGGCACAAGGAATTGGGATTGCATCAAGTTCTTTAAGCAAATTTTTTAATTTTGTTAATAAAAGGAGCTCTTGGTTTATAGAGCAGGGAAATGTTGATTCAGATGCTTGGGATAAGGTAGGGAAAGAATTAAATGTCTGAACTAACTTTTGTGTGTGTGTGTATGTCTTTATGTGTGCTCATTGTGCTTGCTAGTCGTGTCGTGTTTGTGACTGTTTGTGACTAAAGAGATGAGATGAACACAGGTGACACCCCTTTCTCTTCTAGAATCAATTTGCTGTAATTTTTTAATAGCCTTATAAGAAAGATGGTTAATAATGTGGTGAGATGAATTGATTGAAGGAACTGGAAAGGAATTTTTCAATGTTGGGACATAGAATGCTCATTAAAAAATGCTTTTGAGTGGTACTTAGATCAAAATGTTAAAGTATGTAAATAAAGGTGTGCAGATGTTAAAAAAAAAAAAAAAGATAGAGAAAGAAAGAAAGAAAGAAAGGAAGGAAAAAAAAAAGAAATATTCAGGCTAAACCTAAACACCATGCCTAAAGTTAGAGGTTTTTAAACTAAATATGTTGGGATAACTTGCTTAAGCTTTATCAAATTTAATTCATGAGTAAAACATAAAATTGTTTTATGTTAATAAAATTTTCTGTGATACATGAAATCAATAGCTATCAAGTCTAAGCCAAAATCATTGATTGTCAAATAATGTTTTTACTTTCAAAAAGATTTATCAAGGGTTATATTAATATTTAGCTAACTGTTTTAGCTCAGAAAAGACCAGATTCTACTCTATTGTATGTAAAGTAACTGTCTCAATTTTGGCATCTTAATGTCCTGTTACTTGAAAATCTATAGGCAAAGCTTGTTTATCAGGAGGAGAATATTTAATTTGGAAAGTAGAATTCTATATGTTATGCAAAAAGACTGCAATGTTAAATCAACAGGTAGGGAATGGTAACTGGAATGTTGATATGCTTACTGGGGAAGGAAACTATGCTGGAAATGACAATCAAATTGTATATCCCCGAGCTGTTTATCAACAAATAGCCACAGCAGCTCGTAAAGCGTGGTTTACTCTTCCTTCAAAAGGAGAAGCTGTGGGGGAGAATTTAACTAAGATTATACAGGGTCCTGATGAGAATTATGCTGATTTTGTTGATAGATTGATAAAAACAGCAGGGAGAGTATTTGGAGATGCTGGTGCTGGTATGGACTTTGTAAAACAGCTTACTTATGAAAATACAAATAGTGCTTACAAAACAGCTGTACGGCCTTATAGAAAGAAAGTTGATCTACAAGGATATATTAGATTATGTGCTGATATTGGCCCTAGCTATACGCAGGGGATAGCCATGGCTGCAGCATTACAAGGAATTCCTTTTCAAATGGCCGCCACTGCAGCAAGATCTGACAAGTGCTTTTCTTGTGGAAAATTAGGACATATGAAAAAAGATTGTCCAAGTAAAAGAAAAAATGGAAATCCCAATAATCCAGCTTTCGGTCTTTGCCCAAGGTACAGAAAAAAAAAACACTGGGCAAATGAATGTAGATCTAAAACAGATAGAGATGGCAACCCTATTATCCAACAGCAGGGAAACGGGAGGAGGGGCCAGCCCCAGGCCCCACAAAGACAAGTTTATGGGGCAATTCAGTTCGTTCCTCAAACAGCCAGTTACAGCCAGTCTCCCAACTTCTCCGAGCCACCCCAGGGAGTGCCGGACTCGACCTCAGTTCCTCCACCTACACAGTATTGACTCCAGAAATAGGACTTCAAGCATTGCCTACCGGAGTATGTGGCCCACTGCCAAAGGACAGTGTAGGCTTAATTTTGGGAAGAAGTAGCAATACTATACAGGGATTACAAATAGCACCTGGAGTTATTGATGCAGATTTCACAGGAGAACTTAAAATTATGGTGTCTTCTCCAAAAACAATCTTTACAATATTGCCTGGTCAGAGAATAGCTCAATTGTTGCTCCTTCCTATGATAAGAACTAAAAGGGTTGCTAATGTTCAGGGTCGAGGGACTCAAAGATTTGGTTCATCAGATGCTTACTGGGTTCAACCTATCAGTAAGGAACGTCCAAAATTAACTTTAAAATTAAATGGGAAACATTTTGAAGGGTTAATAGACACTGGAGCAGATGTTACTATTTTGTCTGGTAATCATTGGCCTGCTTCTTGGCCTAAGCATCCTACAGGGACTCAATTGAGAGGTATTGGACAATCCTCTTGTCCTGAGCAGAGTGCTGCAGAATTACTTTGGGAAGATAAGGAAGGAAATACTGGGTATTGTAAACCTTACATTATAGACAGTTTGCCTTTAAACCTGTGGGGAAGAGATGTTTTAAGTCAGATGAAATTGTTAATGTGTAGTCCTAATGAAATTGTTACTGTTCAAATGCTTAAACAGGGTTACTTGCCTGGTAAAGGATTAGAAAAATGGGGACAAGGTGACTCATTACCTATTCAAGTAGCTTCTAATACAAATCATCAAGGGCTGGGGTATTTCCCCTAGTGGCCACTGGTCAGGCCATGCCACCCCACACAGAGCCTATTTGCTGGAAAACTGATGATCCTGTATGGGTGGATCAGTGGCCTTTGACACGGGAAAAACTGGTAGCTGCTCAAACTTTAGTTCAAGAGCAATTAGAGGCAAGACATATAGAGGAATCATCTTCACCCTGGAATACACCAATTTTTGTCATTAAAAAAAAATCAAAAAAGTGGCGATTACTACAAGATCTAAGAACTGTAAATGTTACTATACATTTAATGGGAACATTACAACCTGGTCTGCCTAGTCCTGTAGCTATTCCAGCTGACTTTTCTAAAATGATTATTGACTTAAAAGATTGCTTTTTTACTATACCTTTACATCCACGAGATTGTTGCCGTTTTGCTTTTAGTGTTCCTTCTAGTAACTCTAAGGAACCTATAAAAAGATATCAATGGAAAGTTCTCCCTCAGGGTATGGCTAATAGTCCAACTTTATGTCAGAAATTTGTGGCTAAGGCTTTAGCTTCTACAAGAAGCAAATTTCCTCATATATATATTATTCATTATATGGATGATATTTTATTAGCTGGAAAAAAAAAAGACAGATGTTTTGACTTGTTTTTCTTACATGGAACAACAGCTCACTATGTGGGGATTAAAAATTGCACCTGAAAAGGTGCAAAAAGATTCCCCTTTTTCTTATCTTGGGTTTTATTTATATCCAAAACAAATTAAACCACAGAAAGTTACTCTTAAAACACAGAACCTTACCACCTTAAATGATTTTCAGAAATTGTTAGGAGATATTAATTGGATTAGGCCTTACTTAAAACTTACTACTCATAAATTAAAACCTTTATTTAATATACTACAGGGGGACCCTAATCCTTCTTCTTCTCGTTCTCTTACACCTAAAGCTTCTAAAACATTAATTACAGTACAAAAGGCTATAAAAAAACAATTTATCACTTATATTGACTATAGTAAAGAGTTGTGGTTACTTGTATTTCCCACCCCATATACTCCAACAGGATTGTTGTGACAAGGAGCCCCTATACTATGGGTGCATCTTACATCTTCCCCTCCAAGAACTGTCACTCCTTATTATGATGATGTTGCTAAAATAGTGATGGAAGGAAGGGCTAATTCTATTAAATATTTTGGAATAGAACCACAGGTTATCTGTCAGCCTTATAATTCAAAACAGGTTTCTTGGCTTTTTGCTTTTTCAGATACTTGGACATTATCCATGGCAGGTTTTGCAGGAAGCATTGATAATCATTACCCTAAACATAAATTGATTCAGTTCTTCATGCAACATCAAGTCATTTTTCCTTACAATACACAATTTTCTCCTATCAAGGAGGCTATGTTGGCTTTTACAGATAGATCTTCTTCTGGCCTAGCTGCTTATTCTTTAAATGGACAAACATATACTTTTAATACTCCTTATAAATCTGCACAGTTTGTAGAACTGGCAGCCTTTAAAGCTTTATTACAACATACTGCTACTATGTCTGTTAATATTTACACTGATAGCCAATATATTGTCCGCTCAGTTCCTTATTTAAAAACCTGTAGTAAAATAAGTCCTTCTTCTACTGTTTACAATTTGTTTACACAGGTTCAACTTTTAATTCTTCAGCGCTCAGCCCCTTTCTATGTAGGACAGCTTCGTGCTCATTCTGGCCTCCCCGGACCCTTAGCTCAGGGAAATGCTATTACAGATGAGGCTACTAGAATTTTTTCTGTGGAAGAAGCTATTAATGCTCATAAGCTTCATCATCTCAATGCTAATACTCTACGTCTTAAATATAAAATTACACGTGAACAAGCACGACAGATTGTTAAAAATTGTCAACAATGTCTCACATTTTTACCTGTGCCACACCATGGTGTCAATCCTCGAGGTTTGACTCCTGGCCACTTATGACAAATGGATATAACTCATGTTCCTGAGTTTGGAAAAATAAAATTTGTACATGTTTCTATTGACACTTATTCTGGTTTCATTTGTGCTTCTGCTCAAACAGAAAAAGCTACTAAACATGTTATTGCTCATTGTCTTCATTCTTTTAATATTCTAGGAGTACCTAAACAACTGAAAACAGATAATGGTCCAGGATATACAAGTACAGGATTTAAACACTTTTGTTCTTCTTTTAATATTAAACATGTTACTAAAATTCCTTATAACCCCCAAAGACAAGGTATCATTGAACGAACAAATAAAACATTAAAAATCTGGTTACAAAAAACAAAAAAGGGGGAAATGACACAGGGATCAGTAACAAAATGGCTAAATCATACTTTATTTATTTTAAATTTCTTACTTTTGGATGCAAAAGGGTTTTCTGCTGCTGACCGTTTTTGGCATGCACAAACCAAAACTAATTATGCTAAAGTAATGTGGAAAGATCCATTGACTAACAAATGGAGTGGACCCGACCCTGTATGGGGACGAGGATCTGTTTGTATTTTTTCACAGAAAGAAAATGGAGCCAGATGGTTGCCAGAACACTTGGTCCGGTATGCAGGCCATGAGATTGAACAAGAGGACACTGTTGATCCTGATAATATGGTGTCATCTACATCTTGCTTACAGTGAAGTCTAATGGACTGTCCTCAGGACTGTGGTGGTCAGACAATGGACATCAGCAAACTTACATGTGGAAAATTGCTGCTGCTATGGGAGGTATCAAGGTTACATCTGACAGCAATAATCCAAATAGTCTTCCAAAGGGAACTGTTATGGCCTGTGTTACACCACCTTATGCCCTGATGATAGGAAATATAAATATTACTTGGCATCATGGGTCTGAAGGAATGTTTTATGTTACCTGTGATAATTGTAGTCTGTCCAATTGTATTTCTCATGATTCTAAAACTGTAATGATTGTTAAACAACCTGCATTTGTTATGATTCCTGTAAATCTTTCTAAGCCTTGGTATTCTGACAAGGGTATTCAAATACTAGAGGAGGTTAAAAATAGTTTAAGTAGACAAAAGAGAGTTATAGGTTTAATTATTGCTGGGATTGCTGCATTTATTACATTGTTAGCTTCTATTACTACTGCTTCTGTTGCTCTTGCACAAGAAGTTCATACTGCACACTTTGTTAATAATCTAGCTAAAAATGTTTCTGTTGCTCTGGGAACTCAAGTAACCATAGATAAGAAGTTAGAAGAAAAAATAAATGCTTTGTTTGATGTAGTGATATATTTAGGAGAACAAATTCAAGGATTAAAGATTAGAGCTCGATTGGAATGCCATGCAAATCACCAATGGATCTGCATCACTTCTAAAACTTACAATGCTAGTTATGAAGATTGGGTAAAGGTCAAAATGCATTTAAAAGAAATTTGGCACCATGATAACATTTCCTTAGATTTGGTTAGTTTACATTCAGAAATTCTAGCTATATGAAAGAGTCATCTTGATTTTGATGCCACTAAGGCCGCTAATGATTTAATTGCTACAATTAAGTCTGTGTTGCCTGGCTGGGACTCTCTGAGTTCCTGGATAGGCAGCTTTGCAGCTGTGGGAGTTTGCCTTCTGCTTCTCTTATGCCTATTGCCTATTTTCTTCAAGTGTCTAATGAGGTCTATTGTAAATGTTCGTACAGAGGTCCGAGCTATGCACTATAGAACACGTCCTTGGCTCCCTCAGACTTTATCCTAATTCTCCCTGAATTTTATCCGGCTGGTAGCCAGAGACGGGTAAGATCGGGGGAGGAGGCATCCAACCTAAGACAGGGCACGTATTAAAAGATAATACGTTTGTCCAATGACGGGTAAGGATGTTCTTCTGCCTCTGACAACCTAAGACAGACACAGTCGCTTCTTTTAATAAATAAAGAAGGGGGAGATGTTGGGAGCTGCAGCTTCTCTGAGACCTTGGGAACTGCAGCTGGTCTTGGATCTCCAGGCACAGAGGCCTTATTGTACAGCCTTGGTAAAGCAGACTTCAGACACAGAGGCATTAACAGCCTTGGTGGAGCAGACTTCAGACATGAAGGCATTGTTTTGAGAAAGTTTTATTTTCTGTATATTTAAGCTTGTGTTTGACTGAATAAACCTGAGCCTTGATCAGAACCTGTCTTGGCTCCATTCCTTGTGTTCTTGTCTCAGATTCATTCCCACTCCCTCCTTCGAGGACTGTTTCGACTTGTGCTGCAGGCCGGCACAGCAAACAAACTCCAGATGCATGCGCTCCTTCTGTGTCTGGCTTACGTGGGTCCTGGGGAATTGAACCTGGGTCCTTTGGCTTTGCAGGCAAATGCCTTAACCGCTAAGCCATCTCTCCAGCCCAGACGTAATTTCTTGAAATAGCATTCCTTACCTTATTCAATGCGTTGCTTAATACACTGGCGAAATCTCTTGAACAGGCTTCTAAATGAAAATTTTTGCCACGGTTTGATGCACAAAACAATACAAGCAGAAATTAAAAGGGCTCCAATTTTGACAGCTAATTTGTAATGCCATTTGCTTGAAGTGAAACTTACAGTCAAAGCTTGCATAGCAACATGGGGGTCCTTATGGTTCACCCTTCTCATAATAGTGCAAAGCCAGGGCTGGGGAGATGGCTTAGCGGTTAAGCACTTGCCTGTGAAGCCTGAGGACCCTGGTTCGAGGCTCGATTCCCCAGGACCCACGTTAGCCAGATGCACAAGGGGGCGCATGAGTCTGGAGTTCGTTTGCAGTGGCTGGAGGCCCCTGGCGTACCCATTCTCTCTATCTGCCTCTTTCTGTCTCTGTCTGTCGCTCTCAAATAAATAAATAAAATAAATTTAAAGAAGTTTCTTAAAATAGTGCAAAGACAGTCTTTTGGTCTAAAACAGAAGAAATTTAACAATTAACAACATATGTAGCTCTCTCCTCCTTAGAATACTTCACAAAAGGGAATAATATATGGTAGAATAGTTGAACTATTAGTGACGTGTGTGGGAAAAACTGCCTACCAGCTCCTTTGAATTTTTCGAATAAGGAATGGGGAGATGGCTAAGTGGCCTGGGTTCAAAATTCTCCAGCCCTCACATAAAAACCAGACGCCTGAAGTGTCACGTGCTTTTGGAGTTCCTTTGCGGAGGCAAGAGGCCCTGGCCTGCCCGTGCGTATATACGCACACTCTGTCTCTCAAATAAACAAAGGAATAAGACCCCAGCAGTTAGCCCGCCCTGCTCCACACTGACGATGTGCAGTGATCAAAATTCAGCCAAGTCCAAGCAGACGCATGAGGCACTGGAGAATTAGAACGTAGGAAAGGACATTACAGAAGGACATCAACGTCTTGCTTACTGTGGTACCCAAGCATAGTGAGGATCTTTGCTATAATAAGTGTGAATACAAGTGAAACAGCCCTCCCATGAAATGCTTTATGATGGGAAGGAATCCGACTCCTTCTGACACATGATGCCAAACACTTCATCTATTTCCATCTAGGCTAACTGGCCTTTTTATTTATTTATTTATTTTTCTGTTTGAATCAATCTCAAAGAACTGTGTCACATACCCGGGAATCTATTTAAAATAAAAGATTTCAGGCCGTCATCCAAAGAGCAGGGAGAGAAGTCTTCAGCTATCCACATGGGCGGGGGGGGGGAAGCACCTCAATCTTTAAACCTTTACCATATACAGGGAAAATTTTGGAGTAGTTATGGTTATTAATAATTCCAACAGCTCACCTCTCTGTTTTCTGTTCTAACAGTGCTGGGGAGGGGGGGTGGTTAGTTCCAGGCTTCGTGTTTCCTAGACAAACAGTATTCCACTCAGCTACATTCCCAGCACACATTTGAATTTACTCTCTATTCCATATTTCTCTGTCTCTCTTTTTGTTTCCCTTTGCTTCGTTTCAAAACAGATAAACCTACTATAAATTAAAAGTAGAGGGCTATGAGTGGAGCTCAATGACACAGACCTTTCCCTAGCAAGCACAGGGCCCTGGATTTGATTCCAACGCCACAGATGAGTGAAGAACAGGGCCGACGAGGTAGCCAAGCGAGCGAGGTGCTTGCCTTGTCAGCGCGAGGCTCCCCGGGGAAGACGCCGGGCGTAGTGCCACACACCTGTAATCGCAGCACTGAGCAGGCAGAGGCAGGTGCATCCCTGGGGCACGCTGGCCAGACAACACCTGAGCTGGTCTTATGGCCCGTACACACACACACACACACACACACACACACACATCCATGCGTATACATAAAAAACAAGATACGGCTGGCCATGGTGGCTCACACCTTTAATCTCACCACCTCAGAGGCAAGGAAAGGAGGATCACTGTGAGTTCGAAGTCAGCCTGGGACTACAGAGTGAATTCCAGGTCAGCTTGGGCTAGAAAGAGACCCTACCAGGAAACCCCCCCCCAAAATAAAATGAGGTAACTGAACATATAAGCATACACAATACTCAATAATTCCCAAGGGAAACAAGTTAGATAAGGCAAAAGCTCACCTCAACATTCTTCCTGGAGATATTTCCAAATACTTCCTGCTTAAGCCAGGCGTGGTGGCGCATGCCTTTAATGCCAGCACTTGGGAGGCAGAGGTAGGTGGATCACTGAGAGTTCGAGTCCAGCCTGACACTACATAGTGGATTCCAGGTCAGCCTGGGCTAGAGTGAGACCCTACCTCGAAAAACCAAAAAAAAAAAACAAAACTTGCTGCTTAAACAGTTTTTTGTTTTGTTTTGTTTTGGTTTGGCTTTTTTTTTTTTTTTTTCTGGCGGGGAGCTTCAAGGTACGGTCTCACTCTGCCCAGGAACTCACTATGTAGTCTCAGGGTGGCCTTGAACTCACAGTGATCCTCCTACCTCTGCCTCCCGGGTGCTGGAATTAAAGGCGTGCGCCACCACGCCCGGCCCTAAGCAGTTTCTTGACTGCAGCAAAAGGAAAGTGATCCAGGGCTGGAGAGCTGGCTTAGCGGTTAAGGCGCTTGCCTGCAAAGCCAAAGGACCCAGGCTTGATTCTTCAGGACCCACATAAGCCAGATGCATAAGGGGGCGCATGCATCTGGAGTTTGTTTGCAGTGGCCAAAGGCCCTGGTGCACCCGTTCTCTCCCTCTCTCTTTCTCTACCTGCCTATTTCTCTCTCAAATAAATAAAAATAAAAAATATTTTTAAAAAAATTTTTTTAAGGTGATTGTGTTTTTTTTTTTTTTTGGTTTTTTTGGTTTTTCGAGGTAGGGTCTCACTCTAGCCCAGGCTAACCTGGAATTCACTATGGAGTCTCAGGGTGGCCTCGAACTCACAGCAATCCTCCTACCTCTGCCTCCCAAGTGCTGAGATTGAAGGCATGCGCCACCACACCTGGCTATTGTGGTGGTTTGATTCGGGTGTCCCCCATAAACTCAGGTGTCCTGAATGCCGGGTTCCCCAGCTGATGGAGATTTGGGAATTAACGCCTCCTGGAGGGGGTGTATTGTTGGGGGTGGGCTTATGAGTGTTATAGCCAGTGTCCCCTTGCCAGTGTGTGGCACACTCTCCTGTTGCTGTTGTCCACCTGATGCTGGCCAGGGGGTGATGTCCACCCTCTGCTCATGCGATTGTTTTCCCCTGCCATCCTGTAGCTTCCCCCTCGAGCCTGTAAGCCACAATAAACCCTTTTGTCCCACAAGCTGCTCTTGGTCAGGTGATTTCTACCAGCAATGTGAACCTGACTGCAACAGTAATCCTAAGAAGAGACTGAATTAAGCAGAAAGGAAATCGTACTTCAATAGTCCCAAGGAAACTAGAATTTGCTGAACAGCATAGAAAAATGCTACATCAAGAAAGAGTTCTAGGGCTGGAAAAAATTGCTTAGTGGTTAAGGTGTTTGCCTGCAAAGCCAAAGGACCCAGGTTCAATTCCCCAGGACCCACATAAGCCAGGCACACAAGGAGCACGTGCATCTGGAGTTTGTTCGCAGTGGCTGGAGGCCCTGGCATGCCCATTCATATGTTCTCATTCTCTCTCTCTGTCTCTCTCATCTCTGCTTGCAAATAAATATTTTTTAAAAAAAGAGTTCTATAGGTGGGCATCATAGTATATACCTGAAGTCTAATTGGACTGAAGGCCCACTCTATGGGAGGGAATATGTGCCTGGTACTGAAAACCTAATTAAAAGCCTATGACAGGAGAGGTCATGAGACCTTAGGGGTATAAAGCCTGCTCTTGTCTGCATAAATGCATATATTACTCTCACCAAATTGCCATGAAATCACTACACTTAATGTTCATACTCATATATTAACGCTATTCTCACTTCTGATTAGAGAAGGTTCTCTTTTCAGATGGCGATGACCACTGGGATGGCCCGAAAGGCAACATAGTGCTGAGAAGAAGGGACGGAGGAGTGTCCAGTGCTGAAACATCTCTATCACACCCTGCCAAGGCTCAGGGTCCATCGCGGAAGAGGTGGCGTAAAGAATGTAAGAGCCAAAGGAAGGGTACAACTCCCTACATACAACTGTCCAGACAGAATGTGGCCTCGATATACATGACCTCGCAGTGCCCATCAATACCTACAGAAGACCCTCATAATAGGAGAAAAAGATGATGACATCAAGTTAAAAGAGAGACTAATGGAGAGAGGGAGGGGATATGACGAGAGCAGAGTTGTGAAGGAGAAAATGGGAGAGGGGAGGGAAATACCATGGTTTGTTGTGTGTAAGTATAGAAGTTGTCAATAATATATATATATATGTATATATATATGTAAAAAAAAGAGTTCTATAGGTGGGCATGGTAATATATGCCTGAAGTCCCATCACTTGAGAGGTAAAAAGGAGAAGGGTCAGGAACTCAGGGTCAGCCTCAATGAATTTGAGACAACATGAGCTACATTTTAGAGGGCAGGGGGAGGGAGTAAGAAAAGAGAGCACTTAATTGGGATGAGTAGGAGATGAAATAAGGGACATCTCTGCATGCGTGTCTGCCTTGGTGGCCCGAATCATCTGAAATCATGAAACAAAATAAATTCTTGGCCGCTTTGCTCAGGTGTTTACCAACAGCAAGGAATGTCTTAGCAGACTTGGAGGAGGAATTGGAACAAGTTTAGAGACAGAGACGTCCTACAAGGCTGTATGCAGAGCTGAATGGGAGGTTCAAATGGGAGGTCAGCAGACGGTCAACAGAGCACTCATGAAGTTTCAGATCAGAGGCCATTTGTCTTACATTTGGGAAAGGAACTTGACTTCGTTTGGTCTGTCCTGAGACTGGATGGAAGGCTGGATTTAAAAGTCATGCACGGGGCTGGAGAGATGGCTTAGCGGTTAAGCACTTGCCTGTGAAGCCTAAGGACCCCAGTTCAAGGCTCGATTCCCCAGCACCCACGTTAGCCAGATGCACAAGGGGGCATGCGTATGGAGCTCCTTTGCAGTGGCTGGAGGCCCTGTTGCGCCCATTCTCTCTCTCTCTCTATCTGCCTCTCTCTGTGTGTCTGTCGCTCTCAAAAAAATAAATAAAAAGAAAATATAAAAGTCATGCACCACTTCACGTACTGGAGGGAGTTTCAAGGCAGTCCACCATTCAGGTTGTGACTCAAAACTATTGCTACTTGCTTTTAGCCAAGCTTACAGAAAGAATTGTGGGTGCGGGGGAGTGGGGGGGGGTAACAACCAAAAAGGTTTGAAACACTTGCAGTTTGCCCAGAAAAGAGCTGTAGGTAAACTAAGTGTGACCGCTGAAGATGCTAAAACAACATCAAAGGCTGGGGAGACTGCTCAGTGGTTAAAGACTCTGGCTGGGTTTGGGGCCTTTAAAACCAACCCTTCTTCTTATGCCCCTGTTCCTCTCTCTTCGGGAATGGGAATGCTTAATCTGTACTAGCACATATGGTAAGCACATTTTTTTTTTTTTTATGATATACGGACTCACAGTTTCACACTTGATACTATAGAATTGAACTCTTGCAGAAGGTTGGAACTATTGCCGCTGTGTAGTTTCTTTAAGATTAGCTTCAGTGGGTTGTACAGATGTGTTTGACTGTTAAGTTGACCAGGGGTAGGTTTGTGACGGTGAAATCTTCCTGACTTGACTGGCATGAAAATCGCCCAGGGAGGCTGGGAAGATAGCTCGGTCAGTGAGGTGCTCCTTGCATGAGGGCATGGAGACAACATCCACAACCCAGGTAAAATTCCCAGCATCGTGGGAGACACCTGCCACCCCAGCTCTGGAGAGGCAGACACAAGGAGAACCTTGGAGCTTGCTGACGAGCTAGTTTAGCCAAACTGGTGAACTCCAGACCAAGGAGAAAGCTCCTCTCCAAAGGGAAGTGGTGAACATGGAGATAACACCTGAGGCTGCCCTCGGGCCTCCACACGTCCGTGCGCACACCTACACTCACTCACCACCACACACGTGCACATGCCATGAATTCGCCAAAAGTGAATACATCTTTTCTCGCTTTGTTAGATTTCTCAGGTACTGTCTCACGTGTGACTAACACAGAGGTCCATTTAAGTCTGCTGTGGAAAACACCATACATGACAACTTCTTTTTCTTTTAATTTTTTTTTTGTTGTTGTTTATTTTTATTTATTTGAGAGCGACACAGAGAGAAAGAGGCAGATAGAGAGAGAATGGGCACACCAGGGCCTCCAGCCGCTGCAAACGAACTCCAGACGCGTGCGCCCCCTTGTGCATCTGGCTAACGTGGGTCCTGGGGAATCGAGCCTCGAACCGGGGTCCTTAGGCTTCACAGGCAAGCGCTTAACCGCTAAGCCACCTCTCCCAGCCCCTACATGACAACTTCTATAAGACTGGGCAAAAATTGGCTGAGAACCGTATGTGAAAGCTTTCCCAAAGCTCACCCACTTGTAAAGACACATACCCAAGGGAATCATCTGTTTGACTATCCAGAGCATTCCAATGCATACATTTCTAGGCTTAGACACGAGCAATGAAAATGAGCTAAATCCACCCGACAACAATTACAGGTCAGCCACGGAACTTCTGAAAAACTGAGGCCCAGAGGTCCTCAACGTGAACGTAGCAGTCTGGTACTCAAGAATTTAAATTTCAAAACGTAAAACATGACCGTTAAAAATGTATCAGTCATGGGCTGGAGAGATGGCTCAAAGGTTAAGGCGCTTGCTTGTGAAGCCTTAAGAGCCCATGTTCAACTCTCTAGGTCCCACGTAAGCCAGACAGACAAGGTGACGCAAGCGTGCAAGGTCACACGTGCGCACGAGGTGGCACACGCATCTGTAGTTTGATTGCAGTGGCTGGAGGCCATGGCACGCCAATAGTCTCTCATTAGAAAAGAAATAGAATGGGCTGAAGAGATGGCTTGCCAGTTAAGCACTTGCCTGTGAAGCCTAAGGACCCTGGTTCGAGGCTCAATTCCCCAGGACCCACGTTAGCCAGATGCACAAGGGGTGCACGCATCTGGAGTTCGTTTGCAGGGGCTGGAGGCCCTGGTGCTCCCATTCTCTCTCTCTCTCTCTCTCTCTCTCTGTCTGCCTGTTTCTCTCTGTCTGTCACTCTCAAATAAATAAATAAAAATAAACAAAAAAAAATTTAAAAAAAAAGAAGAAGACGACGAAGTGACAAAATATGTGTAGTTAACTAGCTTGAAAGAAAGTTCTGGAAGCAAATGTTTTCCATCTCTACTAGGATGGTACTTATATGTACATATTTGTCAGATCTCAGTGAAATTATGAGGCTGTGCACCTACCGGACATGCATTTGTAAATTATACTTCAATAATATATACTTTTTTATTTATTTTTATTTATTTATTTGAGAGCGACAGAGAGAGACAGAGAGAGAGAGAGAGAGAGAGAGAGAGAGAGAGAGAGAGAATGGGCACGCCAGGGCTTCCAGCCACTGCAAACGAACTCCAGACGCGTGCGCCCCCTTGTGCATCTGGCTAACGTGGGTCCTGGGGAACCGAGCCTCGAACCGGGGTCCTTAGGCTTCACAGGCAAGCGCTTAACCACTAAGCCATCTCTCCAGCCCAGTAATATATATATTTTTAAACTACTTCTTTTTCCCTTTGCGATGCAGTGTCCACTGTTGGGTATCTTCCCTGGTGATTTCTCCCTGTCCCATTGAACTGCATGAAACATGACTTTTTCTAGCTTTCTGTCAGCTGGTCTACGTGGAGGAGGTTATCAGCTCAATGCCAGCAGGGTTTCTCAGTGGCTTTGCAGCCCAGTATGTGGAGTCTTCAGGAAGAGGGTTTTGCCCCATCTATTCCCGGAGGGAGACCAAGGGCCTCAGCAATGGCCTCTAATGTTTTAGGGGCACCAGAGACCTTCCTGGCCAGCAACTCACTGGATGGTATCCCATCCCTGGCACTGAAAATTTTCTAGTAACAACCTACGGTTCCTGAGTGTTCCATTGTCCAAAAAAGTAGGTTTCCATATGACTTAGTTATATCCTCTTAGAATTTGATTTGCTCCCCCCCCCCTCCACCATTCCTTTATGTAATATCTTCCCCTGACCTCACTTAGGCCTTTTCACCCCCATTAATCTGTTCTTCTACTTACATATATACAACACCATCTTATTCGGTCCCCTCCCCTCCTTCTCTATTCCCTTTATATCTCCTTTCTAGATTACTGGCCTAGGCTACTAAGTTTTCTTCTTACTCACACAGGAGTACTGGGGAATTGAACCTCGGTCATTAGGCTTTGCAGACAAGTGCCTTAACCACTGAGCCATCTCTCCAGCCCTAAAATAGATTTAAAGGAAAAACACCCCAAACAAAAATTTTTCACAGATCTATAATGAAATAAATGTACTAGTAAAAAGGAGCAAGATTTAACCTATTTGGTTTTGTTACTACTTATTTACTTTTGCACTCTGAGGAAGGCTCTATGACTCATTTAGATGGCTGAGGTCATTATATATATATATATATATATATATATATATATATATATATATATATATATATTGGTTTTTCGAGGTAGAGTCTCACTCTGGCTCAGGCCGACCTGGAATTCATGATGTAGTCTCGGGGTGACCTCAAAATCATGGCAATCCTTCTACCTCTGCTTCCCGAGTGCTGGGATTAAAGGCATGCACCACCACACCCAGCTTATAAAACAGATTTTTTTAAAATTTTTGTTTGTTTTATTTATTTATTTGAGAGCGACAGAGAGAAGGAGGCAGAGAGAGAGAGAGAGAGAATGGGCACGCCAGAGCTTCCAGCCTCTGTAAATGAACTCCAGATGCGTGCGCCCCCTTGTGCATCTGGCTAACATGGGTCCTGGGGAATTGAGCCTTGAACCGGGGTCCTTAGGCTTTCACAGGCAAGCGCTTTACCGCTAAGCCATCTCTCCAGCCCTATAAAACAGATTTTTAATAGCAGTACAAACAAGAGAAAATGAGAGTTCAGGAAAATGCTATGTGATACTTAACAATAACAGCAATGCAAAGTAACTACCTATGCGTGCAGGTTCTCAAAAACCCACACAAGTACAAAATAACCAATAACCAAATGATACAATAATACAAACAACAATAACCAAAATGAGTCTGAGAATTCAGTTCATTGCCCACGATACCAATTACATGGTAGTGACAGACACAAACAAAAATTCAAATTTTTCTAAGCACTGTCCTCACCACAGATAACCCTTCTAATGAATTAAAATAACATAGACAAGGAACTCTTTATATAACTCAAAGGAAGAGAGCTTTAAATTTCAAATCGTCAGATTGAGACAGTCTCTGTAACACCCAAATCATTACAAAACATAATTCCATAATAGCACCACACACATTTTTCCCCAAGACTATAAGGCTTTGTTTAGGATAAACAGAATGTTCAACCATCCAACAAGGGTACACGTTTTAGAGGAAAGAAATCATAGGAAGCAGGTTCTCTGACAAGAGTAGACTAGAATAACCCGAGTGCTGAAGACTCCGCATGCTTGAGCTGCAAGGTCACTGAGAAATCCTGCTGGAGCTGAGCTGAAAACCTCCTCCCTATAGAGCAGCTGACAACAGATATCTGGAAAAAGCTATGCTACATGGGAGAAACAGAAATCACCAGTGAAGATACTCAACAGTGGACACTGCAAGCCTTATATTTGTCCAGCCAGGCCAAATGAGCCAACGGATGCAATAGTGGCACGTCTGTCATGGTGGAAACCAACTGCCCTCCAATTGGACTGGAGGCCCGCTCCATGGGAGAGAATACATCCCTGATACTGAAAACTTAAAACAGGGGTAGTCATGAGCCCTGGGGGTGTAACGTCTGCTGCTGTCTGGATAAATGTATATACTATGCTCATCAAACTGCCCAGTAAGCACTTCTGTTAATGTTC
The DNA here is from genome assembly GCA_036346955.1 of Dipus sagitta. Lineage (NCBI taxonomy): Eukaryota > Metazoa > Chordata > Mammalia > Rodentia > Dipodidae > Dipus > Dipus sagitta. The sequence continues at coordinate 690,521 of CM070792.1, forward strand.
ATACCCTTATATTAATGCTACCCTCACTTTTGACTAGAGAAGCTTCTCTTTTCCGATGTCAGTTGTTGGGCCTGGACGCGAGGCCTAGTGGAACTTCCTGAGCCTAGCTACAGTCTGGCGACCTGTCTCTGGCCAGCTGTGACTCAGCAGGGGGCCAAAGTGCCTCTGGCCTGTTACTTCCGCAAAAAAGCTAGAGCTCCCGCGCATGCTTAGAACCAATCACTTCCAAAGTCGCGATATGCTATTGGCCCTCGCACCTCGTCCTTCCCAAGATCCCGCCCTCGCTCTCAACGCTATATAAGCACCTGCCTGTCACAGTGAAGCGAGATCCTGCGCTGACAGGACTCCTGGCTCGCTGTGTTCTGGCCACTGACACCCACCTCCTCCTGAACCCCTCGGGAGGAACCAGCAGGCCTGGTCCTTCCTCAGCACTACCTGCTGGGGGAGCCCGGCAGACATGCGGGTGAGTGTACCCCATAAGTTACGAGGCAGTCCTCATGTCTAATGTGCTGACCTTTGCTTCTGTAACCTGCGCTCGCTTGTCAACATCTCTTCGTTCCCTTTCTCTTTCCTTTCACTTTCAGTTTGCCGGCGAGCTGAACGGGTCACACGTCCCTGCTGGACACACAGTGTGGACAGACCTGGAGGAGACTCGAGGCGTATTGACCCCTCATTTGAGTGGGGGCTCCGTCCTGGAAGACAGAGCAAACCTGCTGGGGAGACCTGCTCCCATCCGTACCGTGTTTGGTATCATCGAGCCATCCATCCCCTAAGGACACAGACTCGTCTGGCCATCCCGGATCTAAATCTGAAGTTAATTCTGCAGCACGTTTAGCTATCTTTTGGGTCCTTTGTGTTTGTGTTGTACTCGTGTGTCTGTGTGTCGCTGTTGCCCTAATTTTACGGACACTCCTCCCCTGGCTTTATAATATGGGGCAGTCTACCTCTAAATCCAATCCTGCCTTAGAATCTCTCAGCACACTCCTGAAGAGTAGAGGGCTTGATTTGACTGATAATCAGGCTCGACAGACCTGGGATTGCCTTCTTAAGTGGGCGCCATGGCTGCCGGAAGGAAATCTCTTTGATTGGGACACTTGGGATAGGGTAGAGGGCCTTGTTCGTCGGGCACATGTGGAGAAGGGTCAGATACCCCTCCTAGGGTTCTCCCTATGATCTCAGCCCTCAAGGGCTGTTTCCCTCCACGACCAACCAAACAAAATCAGAAGGCAGAGGAAAAAGGAAAAGATAGTACACAGCCTGATCCGACTACTCTCCTGGAGATGCAGCTGTGAAAACCCCAGAAAAGGGTGGATCCTTATACCCCTCTCTTGATCCCTTTGGGAGTGCTCCTTGGCCTTCTGGGGGACCTCCCCCACCTCCTCCATCGACTAATCCTTTCTGGACCCCCCTCACCCCCCACCCCCGTTCATATTCAGCTGCCAGAAAATGAAACCACTTTTCTATTTCCCGTCAACCTAAACCCTGGGGGTAATCACCCCGCTGCTTGGTATCCATGGGAAGCTCAGGACCTTAAGGAACTCAAATAGGCGGTCTCGGAGGACGGACCCAACTCTCCTGGGGCTGAGACCCTGTTACAGGGACTTGCCCATCAACCTTGTACGACCCAAGATTGGAGAAATCTAGTAAAGGCCATCTTGTCGGGTCCCCTATACGTTAAGTGGTGTGCCTTTTTCCAGATGAGTGCCGTATACAGGCAGAGTGAAACCAAAGCCAACAGCCCCCTGTGCCCATAACTTTTGGGATGCTCTCTGGCACATTTGACCAGTACACCACTGGCACTGAACAAGCGGCTATACCTGACCCGTATAGAGACCAAGTCAGGGCACTGGGCTTGGCGGCATGGAAAAAGCTTGATGAGGGGCCCTCAGAACCCCCCATTATGGGCATCACGCAGAAGGCATCTGAGGACTTGGCTACATTTATAGATGGAAAAATGCCTTCAGAGAAAGTTTCCCCCAGGGGCGTTACGGGATCAGTTCACTGGGATGCTAGTGTGGGAAGGGATCATCGCCTCGCTTGTGCAGGCTTAAAGGACAGATCCACGAGTAGATGGGTTGTGGATACCAAAGATGTTGGCACTATCTCCCATCAGGCTACAGCCACGGCTGCTGCCCTTCAAGAGAACAGGCAGAGAGATTTGGCTACTATGATCTCTGCATTACAGTTAAATCCTAAAAAAACTAACATGTTTTGGGTGCGGGGACGAAGGCCATTTTAAAAAGGAGTGCCCCAACAAGACAAAGCCTCCCCCGCCCTCTGGGGGGATGACCAATGCCCTTCTCACCCGCTGCCCCAAATGCAAGAAGGGGTTTCAGGGGGCCAAGGAGTGCCGGTCGAAGTTTAACATACAGGGAAAGCCTTTAAACTCCTCCTGGGGCTCCCCCCAGTCCCGTTAAATAAGGGGAAAGAGACCATCAAGGCCCATTGGACCATCCCTCTGGTTCCCGGCTTTGGACCCAAAATTATTCTAAATATTGACAATAAAAGATTCAAATTTCAGCCGGGCATGGTGGCACATGCCTTTGATCCCAGCACTCAGGAGGCAGAGGTAGGAGGATTGCTGTGAGTTCCAGGCCACCCTGAGACTCCACAGTGAATTCCAGGTCATCCTGGGCTACAGTGAGACCCTACCTTGAAAAACCAAAAAAAAAAAAAAAAAAGATTCAAATTTCTCATCGACACTGGAGCGGACCGCACGGTCCTGAGAAAGGAGGAAGTGCCCCCCTCCTGGCAGCTTGTACACGGCCCCCTCTATTGGGAATTGGCAGACAATCTACTTCCTGGGAGACTGCCATGTGGCTCCCTTGGACTGATCCAGATGGGGGCAAGGGAGAGGTCTGCCCTCTCGTGGTGACTGGGCTTACTGCTAATTTACTGGGGCAAGACATCCTGGGGGATGCCGAAGCTTTCATCAACACTGACCACAAGGCCTTTTATAATGATTTGTTAGATCAGGAAGAATATCAACAACAATTTAAGGAAGGGACGGAATGTCATCCCAACTATAGAGATGACCCTTATTTTGAACAACTCAGACAGAAATACTCCGATGAACACCCCCAATCCTAAAGGCCACTGCTCAAACCCTCCCCCATTTAAAATTCAGTGGAAACTGAGGGATCCCACATGGGTTGAGCAGTGGCCTCTCCCTTCTTCTAAACTACACCAACTCCACATACTTATTGATCAACAGTTTGAGGCCGAACATATCCGTCCCTCCACTAGTTCCTGGAACTCTCCTGTCTTTGTCATAAGAAAGCCTGATGGGTCCTGGAGATTTTTACATGATTTAAGGAGGATCAATGAACACATGATCCCCTTCAGAACCCTCCAGAGGGGACTCCCATGGATCCCAGCTCTTCCCAATATATACCATATTACTATCATTGACATTAAAGATTGCTTCTTCTCTATCCCCCTCCATCCAGAGGACATGGAAAAATTTGCATTCTCTGTACCCGCTGTTAATTTTTGTGGCCCAGATAGATTTGAGTGGACTGTCTTACCTCAGGGCATGGCTAATAGCCCACCCATTTGTCAGTATTACCTGTCACCCATTTTCTCTTCTCTTATCAATCTCCCCCAATACTCTGTTTTATATTTACATGGATGATATTATTCTTGGGTGCCTGGATTCCTCCACACTCCAGGACCTTACCCACCAATGTCTAACTATCCTTCATACTCACAGCTTTAAAGTAGCTCCAGAAAATGTTCAAACTGTGCCTCCCTTTGAGATCTAGGGCTCAATCCTTACCCTAGACACTGTTTCACCTATTAAGCCACAACTCTACATTCAGGATTCTTACACCTTGCCCCAGCTCCAGAGACTTTTGGGTGAAATTAACTGGATGAGACCCTGGGTACCCATAACCACTGAGGAGTTATCCCCCTTGTTTGACCTCCTGAGGGGCCTTGATCTCTCCTCTCAGGTGGTCCTGACCCCTGAGCAGCACCAGATCCTCTTTAAGGTCCAGAGAGCCATTGATAGCTCCTGTCTTAAATGATTTGATCCTGATCTCCCTCTCTATATCTCTCAACCTTTTCCCTGGGGAGACCCTGATAACCGCCCTGCTGGCTCAAAAAGGGGAACCTGTTCAATGGATCCATCTTTCAATCGGCAGAGCCCCTAGGGTCTATTTTTTAAACAACCAGGTAGTCAATTGCGTCATCAAAGGCAGAGAAACCTCTATTAGATTCTTTGGTACTGAACCCCAATCCATCATTACTCCTTATAAGACAACAGATTTTATTTGGCTCCAAAGGAATAATATAAGAGTTGCTACGGCACTTGAGGGGTTCCTGGGCACCATAGACTGCCGTTATGGCCCTATAAGTGGATGAGCTCCTTCTCTAGGTTGGAGAGGAGACCCCCCCCCCGGCTTTTACTACCTCAACCGAACCCTGACTTCCTCATTGCCTTTACAGATGGGGGACGCTTGGGGGCTTCCCTGGTTGTGTATCCCCCCTTCAAATTGGGGGTCTAACCTGAGCCCATCAAGTCTATCTCTCAGGAAATAGAGGGATCAGCACAGTACAAAGAGCTTTTTGTAGTTGTTCTGGCCCTAGATACCATTCAAGAGCCGCTCAACTTATTTTCTGACAGCCTCTATGTGGTAAATCTATTGCCTAATCTTATTGAAGCTCACATTAGACTTCATTCCAACCCTAAATCCCCCTTAATGATCCAGGCTCACACCCTACTCAAACAGAGAGTCCACCCTATCTTTATACAACACCTTCAAGGCCATCAGAATTTACCAGGTTTCCTGTCCAAAGGAAACAGCTTGGCCGATCGATTGGCCTCTGCGGCTCATTCACACTGTCTCAGAGGCTATCCAATTTCATTCACTAACCCACACCAACTGGAGAGGCCTCAAACAAAGATTCCCCCAAATACCAAATAAAGATCTTAAAAAGATTATTAGGACATGCAAGTCTTGCCAACCCTTCCTCCAGGTTCCCCCCCTCCAAACTTCCGGGAGTAACCCTTGGGGCCTCTGCCCCAACCATCTTTGGCAAATAGATGTTACTCATTATTACCCCTTTGGAAAATTTAAATATATCTTCTTATCAGTTGATACTTTCTCCCGTGCCTGTTGGGCATCTGCACATGCCGGGGAGAAATCTAAACATGCCATTAGTCATATGCTTCAATGTTTTGCCACTCTTGGACTGCCCAATCAAGTGAAAACAGATAATGGCCCCTGCTTTATAAGTCAAAACTAAAGTTTCCTCCAGACTTGGAAAATTACACATGCCACAGGCATTCCATAGAACCCTCGAGGCCGAGCTATCGTTGAAAGATATAACCAAACACTTAAATCACAATTACAAAAACAAAAGGGGGAATCACTACCCCCACCATGATCAGCTAAAGAAAGCATTATTCACCTTAAATATTTTAAATTTTTCTAAAAATGAAAAACGTCTCCATTTCGAAAACATTGGTCATCCTCTGTCACATACATCTCGATCAAGGTCAGATGGAGAGACCCACTGACTGGGGCCTGGAGAGGACCAGACCCACTCCTCACAGCAGGGAGAGGGTTTGGATGTGTCTTCCTTCAAGATGAAAAAAGACCCATTTGGATACCAGCGAGGGACCTAAAATATTTACCCCAACAAGGGGACACTGACAATCACCCCTCCAGGGAGTGTTCCACCCCTGAGGATTGTCCCTCTGTTTTTTATTTCCCAGAAACGACTGGAGATGTGGATGCTACCGCTCTTCCTGATGCTGGCGACGCTCACTCCGCCCAGTGATGAAGGTTTGGAAACCCACATGACGCCAGAGCGATCTCGGCCAAACAGATGGGAAAACCTTGTGGATGTCGGGGAGGAACACATAATACACTTCCTTTTAACGGAAAACAAATCCAGAGGGTAGACTGTGGTAACAAAATAGCATGCAACTTTATTGATCTCTCTGGGAACCAACATCTCCCCCTACAGTCCCGTACTAATACGTGGGTGTGCATAGAAAAACCCAAAATTACACCTCAAGTGGATGGCAAGCCAGGGCCCTGGCCTTGCAGCACTTTTTATGAGACAACGCATTCTGCGTGCTACACTGCTGCACAATGGGAAACCCTACTGGACTGGTGTCAGGGCCAGAGCGACCTCTGGAGGTGCTAGCGGGTGGAGAAGAGTGACATGGGACACGCCTCTGCACCCCGTTCCTGTGAGACAGGCCAGACAATCTGCTGGAACTTACAACCCCCCACCGGCTATTCGGATGGCGGGGGAGTTCAAGATAAAGTTAGAGAACAACAGGTCAATAAAAAGATCGAACAAATCATTTTGACACAGTACCCAGAGCATAACTATCACCTATAGCCCTCCCTGAGGACCGAGGAGACCTAAAACTCGATGCTCTTATGGAGACCCTTTCGCAATCAGTTTTTGACTTACTTAATCAAACAAACCCTTCTCTTGCAAAAGACTGCTGGCTCTGTCTCTGAGCAGGACCACCCCAGCCACTAGCAGTGGTTGCTAATTATAACTCCACTATTCAAAAAAATTGCTCAGCCACATTCCCTATTCCTGTCCAGCTCCTTCCAATGTCCACTTCTGGAACTTGTATTGGGGCCTCACCTGCCCCTGACAATTCCAGTGTGGACGTGGGCCATATTGACCATTCCTTCTGTGACTCAAATACAACTGAGTCCAATGCCCAGCGTTGCCCCCCTCCTGAGATGGCCTTTGTTTGTGGGGGCAGGGTGGCCTATGACTTTCTGTCCACCAATTGGATGGGCCTTTGTGCCCCAGGCACCTTGATCCCAGATGTGGATATCATTCCTGGAGATGAAGCCCTCCCTATATGCTCTTTTGATTACATTTGAGGGAGACCTAAGAGAGCTGTACAAATGATATCTTTACTTGTTGGGTTGGGAATAACCACAGGCATGGCCACCGGGACAGCCGGGATGGGTATAGCAGTCCATCTCTACAAAAAACTCTCTCTCCAGTTAATCAGTGACATAAAAGCCATGTCCAGCACTATCCTTGATCTCCAACAACAGCTAGATTCCCTGGCTGAGGTAGTCCTACAAAACAGCAGGGGACTATACCTATTAACGGCCGAAAAGGGAGGCATATGCTTGTTTTTACAGGAAAAATGATGTTTCTACACCAATAGATCAGGAATCATTCAAGACAAGATCAAAAGACTTCAAGAGGACTTGGAGAAGAGAGGGTGGGACCTCCAGGACAACCCACTGTGGACGGGCTTACATGGCTTCTTACCCTACTTCCTCTCTCTACTTGGGCCCCTCCTTCTCCTTCTCCTTCTCCTTACTGTCAGGCCTTGTGTAATTAACAAAATTACACAATTCATCACCAGCAGCTAGAGGCAATAAAACTCCAGCAGGTTGAGATACATTACCACAGGCTGGCAACTCAGGAATTAAGTTCCTCAGATGACCCACTGCCACCTCCTCTGCCCTCCATGTGACCGATGACGGGTAAGATCTCAGACTCACTGAGACAACCTAAGACAGGCCATAGAGTGGATTCTCAGTGAGCTAAACACCTGGTACCCAGTGACAGGTAAGATCCCCAGAGGGGACAACCTAAGACAGGGGCCATGGTGACTAATGCTCTTACAAAAACAAAAGGGGGAGATCTTGGGCCTTGAGAGGCCTGGGCGCGAGGCCTAGTGGAACTTCCTGAGCCTAGCTAAAGTTTGGCGACCTGTCTCTGGCCAGCTATGACTCAGCAGGGCACCAAATTGCCTCTGGCCTGCTACTTCCGCAAAAAAGCTAGAGTTCCCGCACGTGCTTAGAACCAATCATTTCAAAAGTCGCGATATGCTATTGGCCCTCGCACCTCGTCCCTTCCAGAGATCCCGCCCTCATTCTCAATGCTATATAAGCCCCTGCCTGTCACAATAAAGCGAGATCCTGCGCTGACAAGACTCCCGGCTCACTGTGTTCTGGCCATTGACACCCACCCTCTCAACCCCTTGGGAGGAACCAGCAGGCCTGATCCTCCTCCAGCTCCACCTGCCGGAAAACCCCGGCAGTCAGTGACCTCTGGGATGACTCTTAAGGTACCATAGTCCTGAGAAGAAGCCATCACACCTTCCAAGGCTCAGGATCCAATGCGGAAGAGATAGCAGGAAGAATGTAGGAGCCAAACGAAGGATAGGACTCCTCATGATGCACTTTTCCAGACACAAAATGGCCTGGATATCCATGACCTCGCAGTGCCTGGCAATACCTACACAAGACCAGTATATCAGAATGAAGACATAAAAATAAAAGAGAACAGGAGCCATAGATTGTTACTAAAAGATTTTCAGTGCCAGGGATGGGATATCTTCCAGTGAGTTGTTGGCCAGGGAGGTCTCTGATGCTCCCAAAACATTACAGGCCATTGCCAAGGCCCTTGGTTTCCCACCAGGAATAGATGGTAAGACCCTATTGCTGAAGTCTGCACATACTTGGACTGCAAGGTCACTGAGAAATCATGCTGGAACTGAGCTGATAACCTCCTCCATGTAGACCAGCTGACAGAAAGCTGCAAAAAGCCAGGCTGCATGCAGTTCAATGCGACAGTGAGAAATCACCAGTGAAGATACCCAACAGTGGACACTGCAAGCCTTATATTTGGCCAGCCAGGCCAAATGAGCCAACGGATGCAATAGTGGCACATCTGTCATGGTGGAAACCAACTGCCCTCCAATTGGACTGGAGGCCCGTTCCATGGGAGGGAATACATCCCTGATACTGGAAACTTAAAACAGGGGTAGTCATGAGCCCTAGGGGTGTAACATCTGCTGTTGTCTGGATAAATGTACATACTATGCTCACCAAACTGCCTGGTAAGCACTTCTTTTATTATTCATACCCTTATATTAATGCCACTCTCACTTTTGATTAGAGAAGCTTCTCTTCTCAGATGGCAGTGACCTTGGGATGACTAAGGAGGCACCATGGTGCTGAGAAGAAGTGACAGAGGAGTGCTCAGCACTGAAATATCTCTATTGCACCTTCCAAGGCTCAGGGTCCATTGCAGAAGAGGTGGCAGAAAGAACGTAAGAGCCAAAGGAAGGGTAGGACTCCTTACAACGTGCTCCTCCAGACACAAAATGGCCTCGATGTCCATGACCTCACAGTGCCTGACACTACCTACACAAGACCATCATAATAGGAGGAAAATATCATGACATCAAAATAAAAGAGAGACAGATTGAGAGGGGGAGGGGATATGATGAAGAATAGAGTTTCACCGGGGAAAGTGGGGGGAGGGAGGAAATTACCATGGACTATTGTTTACAATCGTGGAAGTTGTCAATAAAATAAGTAAATAAAAGTGAAAAATAAAATAAAAGAGGGACTGATTGAAAAGGGGAGAAGATATGGTGGAGAGTGGAGTTGTGAAGGGGAAGAGAAGTAGGAGAGATCCAGAGCATCTGGAGCCCACATAGGCAGGCAGAAGTGCCTCCACCAGCGGGGTCACCAGGTCTGCATGGCCACAACTGCCAGGATCGGCCTGAGCCACAGGGAAAGCCAGGTGAGGGGATTCTGCACCCACACCGGCCTCCTCCTCGCAAACTCAAGAAACGTGAAGGGAGGGCTGCAGGGAAGAGCAAAGGAGCGGCTAGTGTGGAAGAGGATCACGTGGACCAGCCGGAGAACTAGAGCCACCGTCCGCAGCCTCCCCTCCCCCACAGCCATCGCCAGCACCAAGAAGCACCAGAGACCTGGGAAGGGAGCTCACCTGCACAGCACCTGGCGCAGGCGATCAGACCAGCGATCCAGTGACCCAGGCAAGCCTACCTGAGTCCACAGCGCAGCGAAGAGGGACCCAAGCAGGAGCGCAGCATAACTGAGACCAAATCAAACCCACAAGGTAACTGGGATTACACCAGGTCAGTACCCGCCAAATAAGCGTGGCATATAGGCCTGAATAGGAAGTGCTAATTGTACCTTCCTTGTCAGGATAAATTATAGGTTAAATCTGATGGATGGCCAGATTTACCATTCTTTTTTTTAAATATGTTTTAATTTTTATTTATTTATTTGACAGAGAAAGAGGGTGAGAGAGAATGGGCATGCCCGGGCCTCCAGTCACTGCAAGTGAACTCCAGATTCATGCACCCCCTTGTGCCTCTGCCTAATGTGGGTCTTGGGGAATCAAGCCTGGGTCCTTTGGCTTTGCACGCAAACGTCTTAACGGCTAAGTCATCCCTCTAGCCCCAGATTTACCATTCTTAAACAAGCTATATTTGGGGCTTGTCATTTGTTGCTTCCTGACTTATAGTGCCTTTGTTTCCTCTTCTTTGTTCATTAGGGACTCACTTGGTCACAAGCTGACTTGGAACCCTCAACAAACCAGAAATCTTAGCCTCTTAGTTGACAGGATTAAGGGTGTGGGGCAACACACACCCTAAGGGACTGTGACTTTGTTAGAGAATCTGGATGTCACAATACCTACTCCTGCATAAATATTCTGGGCTGTTTTTCATTGAAAATGTACATTGTTTAGTTAAATTTTAGAATCTGCCTATGGTCTGCTGTACTCGGCCTACTTAAATACTCTCATAGCAGGCAAACCCAACACCTTGAGTCACTTTTGTAGATACTCTGAGAGTCTTAAGAGCCACACCGAGCACTTTAAGCTCCTACCCTGGAGATATATAACATCAGATTGATTGATACATCCAATAATACTGCAGATAATTAGAAAATCCAAGCACTAAATTAATCCAAGATGCAAAAATATGTATATTATAACACAAGAAACACAAAAACAAGACAATATAAATCCACCAAAAAGTATTAACGCATCAGAAATGACCTCCATTGAGACTGATTTAGAGGAAATGCCAGAAAAAGATTTCAAAGGAAATCAAAGAAATGAAAGAAGACACAGGAAGCCAATTTAATGAAATAAGGAGGTCAATACAAGACATAAATAAGGAAAAAGAAATAATAATAATAAAACCAGTCAGAATTACTAGCAATGAAGAACACAGTAAATGAAAAAAAAAAAAAACCCAAAACTCTGTAGGAAATCTCACCAGTAGAATGAATGAAGGAGAGGACAGAATATCTAAACTAGAAGACCAGGTGGCAGACCTAATATAGTCCAACAACGAGAAAGACAAACTAATAGAAAGATATGAATAGGAATTTCAAGGTATTTGGGACACTATGAAAAGATCAAACATAAGAATTCAGGATATAGTAGAAGGAGAAGAATTTCACTCCAAAGGCATAGTAGGCATTTTCAACAAAATCATAGAAGAAAACTTTACCCAAATTGGGAAAAAGATGCTAATGCAGATGCAGGAATCCTTTAGAACACCAGCCAGACAAAACCTGGAAAGAACCTCTCCTCGCCATATTATAATTAAGCTATCAAACATATAAACCAAAGAAAATATATTGAAAGCAGTTGGAGAGAAAAATCAAGTCACAGACAAAGGCAAGGCCATCAGGATCACAGCAGATTACTCAACACAAACTTTAAAAGCCAGAAGGGCTTGGGATGATGTATTCCAAGTTCTGAAAGATAACAACTGTCACCAAGGTTACTTTATTCTGCAAAGCTATCCATTCAAACAGACGGAGAAATAAGGACATTCCACAACAAAAGAAGGCTAAAGGAGTATTTGAAGACAAAAGCAGCTCTACAGAAAACACATGAAAGGATCCTCCATGCTGAAGAGAAGGAAAAGCACACTTATAAGGAACCTAGAAGAAAACAAACCATATTCAAATACTAGTTAATAAAAGAGAGCAAAGGTAAAACCAGAAGAACTACAAAAAAAAAATGGCAAAAACAAATACACACCTTTCAATAATAACTCTTAATATCAATGGCCTCAATGCCCCAACTAAAAGACACAGGTTTGCAGACTGGGTTAAAAAGCAGGATCCTTCAATTTGTTGTCTCCAAGAAACTCACCTTTATACAAAGGATGGACACTATCTTAGGGCGAAAGGTTGGAAAACGGTGTTCCAAGAAAATGGGCCTAGGCCCAGAATGCCAAGCGCCACATGTTCTCCCTCATATGTGGATCTTAGCTACAGATGCTTGGGCTTCTGTGCGAGAAGGAAAAAACTCAGTAGCAGAGGCCAGTAAGTTAAAAAAGGAGATAGAAAGGGAAGAGAAAGAAAGGGAGGAGGGCATTTATTAGGGTGGTATTGTATATATGTAAGTAGAAAGATTGAGATGGGGAGGGGATATGATGGAGAATGGAATTTCAAAGGGGAAAGGGGGGAGGGTAATACCATGGGATATTTTTTATAATCATGGAAAATATTAATAAAAATTGAGAAAATTTAAAAAAAGAAAGAAAGAAAATGGGCCTAGAAAACAAGCAGGGGTTGCTATCCTAATATCTGACAAGGTAGACTTCAGTCCAACATTAGTTAGGAAAGATAAGGAAGGCCATTTTATATTGATTAAATGCACCCTCCAACAGGAGGACATTACAATCCTAAACATATATGCACCTAACATGGGGGCCCCCAAATTCATCAAACAAACGCTATTAGAACTAAGGTCACAGATAACACCAAACACAGTGGTAGTGGGTGATTTCAACACCCCACTCTCATCAATTGACAGGTCATCCCGGGAAAAAATAAACAGAGAGGCATCTGGATTAAGTGAGGTCATAAAAGAAATGGACCTCACAGATATATACAAGACATTTCATCCAAGTGCTGCAGAATATACATTCTTTTCAGCAGCGCATGGATCATTCTCTAAAATAGACCATATATTAGGACACAAAGCAAATCTTAACAAATCCAAGAAAATTGAAATAATTCCTTATACTCTAACTGACCACAAAAGAATCAAACTGCAAATAAATAGCAAGAAAAGCTCGAGAGCATACACAAAATCATGGAAGCTAAACCATACACTACTAAATGATGAATGGGTCAATGAAGAAATAAAGAAGGGGGCTGGAGACATGGCTTAGCAGTTAAGTGCTTGCCTGTGAAGCCTAAGGACCCCGGTTCGAGGCTTGGTTCCCCAGGACCCACATTAGCCAGGTGCACAAGGGGGCACACGTGTCTGGAGTTCGTTTGCAGTGGCTGGAGGCCCTGGCCATGCCCATTCTCTCTCTCTCTCCCTCTCTCTCTCTCTCTCTCTCTCTCTCTCTCTCTCTGCCTCTTTCTCTCTCTGTCTGATGCTCTCAAATAAATAAATAAAAATAACAACAAAAATATTTTTAAATAAAGAAATAAAGAAGGAAATAGAAAAATGCATAGAGTCAAATGATAATGAGAACACAGCATACCAAAACCTTTGGGACATAATGAAGGCAGTCCTAAGTGGGAAATTTATAGCTTTAAATGCCTGTATTAAGAAATTGGAAAGGTCTCAAGTGAACGACCTAATGCTAACTGCGGCAGGCTGGACCATCCAGGTTCACACACTGTTCACAGGGATTACAGACATGGCAACAGGCGGAACATCCTGGGGACTACTCCATGGGGCTTGGGGACACCACACATGAGGGGGAAAAGCTTGGCCTAAGGGTGACAGCTGCCCTGTCAGGCTGTATCACATGTGGTGAAGACGACTTAGAGACGAGCTCCCAGAACTCTGTTCCTCTGGCCAGGTGACGGCTCGGTTTACCTGCGAGCCAGTGGTCGCGTGTGTGTTCCAGTTTTTCAAAGCATCTTTAGTTTGGTGGGCAGCCAGAACTCCTGTGTAGGGATGCCAAGTTGTACTCCAAAGCCTGGGGTAGTTAGCTTCTCCATTATGGGCCGCATTTTCTGATGATAACCTGAGACCTTGTGGCAGTGCTGTCTCTGCCCAGGGCATGGGTCTGTGTGTGTGCTTGGGCGTGTGCAAATGGACGAGCCTAAGAGAAGCACCATGGACACTGAGCACACAGACTGTGGTCCTCTTGAGTCTGGAACCCAACCTCGCTTTCCATGCCTGCCCCTTCCACTGTCACTATACGGAACGTCACCAGAATCTCTGAAGGGTTAATAGCCTTCCCTGAAAACTAAAGGGAACTAAAGAGTTCATAACTATCCTTAAAGCTTGTGGACAATCGAGAAGGCAGAAGAGGCACTTGCCCTCATTTGGTTTGGCACCTTTCCCTGGCTGATGTACTCCCTTAGCCTAGAGGGCCTTGAAGGACCAGTGACCATCTGAGTGTCCTCTCTTAGACATTCCTGGCTGAAGAAGCCTGTTCTGAACTAGGGCACAAATGGCGACAATTTTCTAATCAACTGCACCTGGTACAGTCTGTTTTTCTTAGGATCCTCCTTATAAACTTGCACCCTAGCCTGGCTCAGTGCTCCAGCCTCCTTCCAAAGGGAAAGCTGCTGCCCCTCGCTGATTTCTCTAAGAAAAAACAGTCTGTAGAGATCAGCTCCGGGGTTCCCTTTTGCTTTTCTCTTACACTTTCCTTACATGGTCACGTTCTGATAGTTTAGGCATGCTGTCGGCTGCGGTTGCTGTACGTCCAAGATGTACCTATGACCGTCAGCAGCGTTGCTGGGCCTGACCATTGCTTTCGTGGCTTCCCTGAGGACATGGACCAGACTTCGTGCATGGAGACCTATATTGCCAAAACCAAGATTCCCCCAATATGGTTTGGGAGGTCCCCGGTGTTCTCTGAGAAGATCTAATGTGTGAATATCCATTCAGTGCTATGTTGGTTTTCAGTTGTTAACACATAAATGTCTCTTGTTATACAGGGTGTCTTGGTTTATGCCAGAGCAAACCATCTGGATGATTCTTTCTGGCTTAGTGTCAGTGAGGAGATGGCATTTCCCCAAAAACCCGAGCTGCTGAAAAAGGCATGAAACTACAAGGCCAAGCTGAACTGAGCAGTCTAAGTCAGAAGTTGCGATTATTTATTTAATACCATGGGGTTTGTGTTTCTTTATAGGAATACACTAGGTTGTAATGAGTAAACAAGGACTTTTTTGCAGGGCTCCATGGCGGGCGAGCTCATGGACGAGAGCTGCCCTTGTATAGCACACAGATCACACACTTATTTTGACGGAAGCCCTCCTGCTCCTCCTCATCAGAGGACTCACTTGTGAAGTCCTCCTCTCTCTCCCCATCACACAGCTCACTTAAGGAAAGGGCTGCCAAGGCAGCCTTCAGCATGGAAGAACACTTGTGGTAGAAAGATACCACCGAACCCCAATCGGGGTACCGTGAGGACCTGATGCTCACCTGCCCAGACCCCTCAATTTTGTCACTAGCTGGAGACACCATGGTGCCCTCCTCAGGGGAGCATTCTCCACGTGGGACGCTGTGCTCCTGAGGAGGGCATAGTGCTAAGGGGCATCCAGTGACAGCAGTTGGAATGAAGGTGTCCTGGGCTCGGGGTGCCTGGCCCTTGGGGGCTTCCCTCGGGGAGTTGGAGTTTTCCCTGCTTTTTCTTCTGCAGGCGTGGAGAGCGTCGGGGGCAGACGAGCTTCCTTCTCTTGCAGCGTGGCTCCTCCTGGGCAGGCCTGCATCGACATCCTCTCCTCCAGATGTTCTCGAGCAGCCTTGGGTTGTCTCTCTGAAAGTTTGCATTCTGATAGATCTGAAAGAAAAAAAAAAAAAGGAAGCTTTTAGTCATTCTGAGGTAAAGCATGCATGGCTGTCACGTTGTCCCGTCGTACTCAGCTGATTATGTGATGGAGAAAATGACTTTCATTGGCTGCAATGGTCCTCGTCGTGCCCTTCAGCATGACCTCACCAGAAACAAACTACTCACAGGTGAAGGCTGTGATCCATGTGTAGGCCCTGACCTGGCCTCCAAGAGTCCTCCTAGCCTGCACCTATCTAAGGGGGCTGCACACATTTTAATATAAAAGGCTCTACTTTTGTAGTCTATACAGTTACCATTCAGTGAATAGTTTCAGTTATCCTTGAAAATGAAAAGCTTTATCAAACTGCCCAGAAGCACCTCTCTTAATATTCATACCCCTATATTAATGCTACTCTCACTTTTGGTAGAGAATCTTCTCTTTTCAGATAGCAGTGACCTTGGGACGACTCAGAAGGTATCATAGTGCTGGTAAGAAGTGACTGGAGTACTGAGTAACATCTCGATCACACCTTCCAAGGCTCAGGGTCTAATGCGGAAGAGGTGGCGGAAAGAACGTAAGAGCCAAAGGAAGGGTAGGACTCCTTACAACGTGCTCCCTCCAGACACAAAATGGCCTGGATATCCATGACCTCACAGTGCCTGACACTACCTACACAAGACCATCATAAAAGGAGGAAAAGATTATGACATCACAATAAAAGAGAGACTGATTGAGATGGGGGGGATATGATGGAGAATGGAGTTTCAAAGGGGAAAGTGGGGAGAGGGAGGGTATTACCATGGGATGTTTTTTATAATTATGGAAGATGTTAATAAAAATTGAGAAAAAAAAAGAAAGACTAATGGATAGAGGGAGGTGATATGATGGAGAGCAGAGTTGTGAGGGGGAAGGTGGGAAGGGGAGGGAAATATGGTTTATTGTCTATAAGTACAGAAGTTGTCAATAAATAAATAAATTAAAAGAAAAAGAAAATGAAAATTTTACAGCCCCTTGTTCATGGCATTGGTAGTGGGAATCAAAACAAAGACTTTTTTTTCTAAACAAAGACTTTTCTTTCATAGAGAATTGGCCACAAATACACTCTACGTTACCATCATTTTCTTCTTTCCACAGTGCGCTGGCGAATTCTTTGTGCGCATCTTCCTGAATCCGTGAAGATTAAGTTCACAGATGAAACGCTTTAAGCTGTCCACTTCGAAAATTTTATCTGCACCACTGCGGTGAAGGACCTCTGTCTCAAAAAGGTCTACCTCGATCTCCACGGTGTCCCCTTTCTCAGTCCAGCCCACAGACTTGAAGGCCTCATTCTCCACTACTGCCCAGAGTTTTCTGGGAAATGAAAGCCCCCGGAGGCTGCAGGTGCCTTCCTCGCTGGCCTGCACTGTTGGTCTGGTTCTTCTGTTTGGAGGTTCTCTCTGAGGCTGGGCATCCCGACTCATGCCTTGGTCACTCTGTGCTGCTGAACCTCCTCTTGTGTCCCCGTTTGGATCGCGTGAAGCCTCAGCTGGGGCTGCCCTGGCTGGCTCGTCACCAACCACTGGTTTCCCGATGGATCTGTTGTTCTTTTTGGTGCTCTGAGTGTCCATAGTCCTTCACTAAATCAGCGCTGCTTGTTCTGAGGATCACTAATCATGTCCTGCCTGGTCCAAAGCGCCTCTGTGTTCTAGAACCTCTGTAGGGAAGCAACTACCTGCTGATGTCACTATGGGCTGTGACATGTCATGTCACCATGGTGACTCACAGTCAGTTAGAGGACAGACAAGTGCCCAAATGTGCAGGAGTGCTTGACAGGATCTCGGCTACAGTTCTTTCCTCAGTAATGTGGATGAAAGTGTAGTTTACATTTTCAGAATTCTCCCCTGGTTTCTGACAGGTAAATTCTGACACAGTCCAGTCCTGCAAGTGTTGAGGAAATGGATCCATAGCACAGAGGCCTTCCCTTGATCAGTACTGAAAAACACCCCAATCCCAGGTTTGTGATCTGGAATCAAAGCATTTATATACACATATGAAAAGATGTCATTATAAAACCAGCTATTTTTTTAAAAAGTATTTTATTTATTTATTTGTATTTATTTGCAAGGAGAGAGAGAGAAACTGAGAATGGGAGTATAAGCCTCTAACCACTGCAAAAAAAAAAAAATCTCCAGGTGCATGCACCACTTTGTGCATCTGGCTTTACATGGGTACTGGGGAATCAAACCTGGGTCGTTAGGCTTTGCATGCAAGCGTCTTGAACAGTGACTCATCTCTCCAGCCCAAACCAACCACTCTGTACAGTTAGTATATACTAGTAACAAACTGAGCTAAGTAATAATCAACATTAGCAGCTGTGCTGCATCTCTCGTTATTTGTAACAGTATTTTCTCAGTGCTCAGAATTTTATAAACAGACTCCAAAGTTATCACACAGCAGTGTTATTTTAACTTTAAGGAAAAGGCTCATTTGTGTAGAATAATTATGGTTTCAAAAACAAGATTGCATCATATGGACATTTATACTTGACTTCAGTAGAGGACAATTTCATCTTTCTTTTTTTAAATACTTTTATTTATTTGTGTGTGTGTATATATATATATATATATATATAGAGAGAGAGAGAGAGAGAGAGAGAGAGAACTGGGGAATCAAACCCAGGCCACCAAGCTTTGCAAGTAAGTGCCTTTAAGCACTGAGCCATCTCTCCAGCCCCTCATCTTTCTCTGTGTTACACAGTATCTCATATAGTCCAGGCTGGACTTGAACTCACTTACGCTAGGATTACAGGTGTGCATCCACAGGAGTGGTTTCGTCCAATGCTGGGTGTGGAACCCAGGGTTTTGTGCCTACTAGGCAAGCACTCTACCAAATGAGCTATGTCCACAGCCCCGTCTTCAACGTCTTAATCACTGCTCACTACTATGACCATCTCATTATGGCACCCCACATCCTAAAACCATTTAAACCAGTCTCGATAGAGAAAATGTCCCCCCAAAATGAAGGCAAGTAACAAGAGGACTGAGTAAATGGAGCAGTCCTGTTTCATCCCTACCTTTGTGTGTCATAATGGGTTTCTCCTCATGGAGCCTTGCTCAGAAATAGCTCTATGCTGGATGTTTTTGTTTTTGTGATGTTTCCTGCATAGATATAGTAAATGAAGTTGTGTCTGAGACAGAATGTCCCAGGAAATAAAGCCTCACTTAGCTCCTTCACCCATTAAATTCTCACAGGCACTACAACGTGAAGGATGTATATTGATTTATTGGAGATATGTCACGTTTCTACGGCCTCTGTCTAGTCCCAAACACTCATGGAACCCACTTACAGTCCCGCAGACAGACACCACTTTCCCAGTTAATAAACTTCTCTTCATGCATCTGTGCTCACACACAGCTGTCCTCGCCATATTGGGAAGGTTCATTCACAACGTCGAATGAAGTGGATTGTGGTGGTGCTCGCTTTTAATCCCAGCAATTGGGAGGCAGAAGTAGGAGGACCACTGTGTGAGTTCGAGGCCAGCCTGAGACTACATAGTAAATTCCTGGTCAGACTGGGCTAGAGAGAGGCCCTGCCTCAGAAAACGAAACAAAGAAAACAAACAAACAAACAAAACAAACAAACAAACAAACAACAACTACAAAAACCAGAATGTAAGCCGGGCGTGGTGGCGCACGCCTTTAATCCCAGCACTCAGGAGGCAGAGGTAGGAGGATCGCCATGAGTTCGAGGCCACCCTGAGACTACATAGTGAATTCCAGGTCAGCCTGGACCAGAGTGAGACCCTACCTTGAAAAAAAAAACAAAAAACAGAATGTTGAACGGAAGACCGACTGTATAGAACCACACTCTCCCTGAAAAACCAACATTTTCCTGATTCTGCACAACACAAGGTTCTAATGTTGTTCAACTTTTAATTCAGCCACATTTTGTTTTTTTTCATTTTAAATCTAAAGGGAATGTTTTAACGACCTACAGGCATAATACTCAGAACATCACCATGACAATTTGAATGTGAAGCCATTCATGCCTGGTGCCTTCAGAAATTGGAAATCTTATGCCGGGCGTGGTGGCGCACGCCTTTAATCCCCGCACTTGGGAGGCAGAGGTAGGAGGATCGCCATGAGTTCGAGGCCACCCTGTGACTCCATAGCGAATTCTAGGTCAGCCTGGGCTAGTGTGAGACCCTACCTCAAAAAACCAAAAAAAAAAAAAAAAGAAAAGAAATTGGAAATCTTACTCCTAAACTACTTCCTTTCTTAGTGTTTTAGATATATATAATTTGTGTGTGTGTGTGTGTGTGGTTTGGTTTGGTTTTTCGAGGTGGGGTCTCGCTCTAGCCCAGGCTGACCTGGAATTCACTATGTAGTCTCAGGGTGGCCTTGAACTCATGAGGATCCTCCTACCTCTGCCTCCTGAGTGCTGGGATTAAAGGTGTGTGCACCACCACGCCCGGCTGTTTTGTTTCGTTCAACGTAGGGTCTCACTCTAGCCCAGGCTGACGTGGACCAAGCTTAAATTATTCCCCTTTTTCACTGCTGCATCTGGAATGTTCCGGAGCTTTTGTTGAGTGGCCAAGGTCTGCACGTGCCATCACGCTCATGTCCACTTTCACCTCGCGTGGGCCGCTGATTTTGTTGGGCATTTGTTCCGGACACTCAGTTGCAGTGGGGTGGAAATCTCTGCCAACTATACTTGTAATATTTTAGCTGAAAAAAAGCAATATTTATTTTATATTTTAATCAGGATAGAGAAGATTTGGGTATCATCATGACATTTTCAAAAATTCATAAAGCCCTTTTGGATCTGTGCATGTTTAATACTCTATATGTCAGGTTAACAATGTCTAGTATAGATAGCTTTTATGAAGCAGGAGCAAAGACAAAAAACAAAATGACAAAGAAATGACCACTATGTCATCCTGAAGACCTAAGGTTTGCTAGCTAGTGCTCTTCTCTTTTCGCTTCTCAGTCCTCTTACGAAAACTGTTCTATGTGGCCCGTGATCTTTGGTTGTACTTGACAGTGAGAATTCAAAGCCAGGATATAGACCGGGGAGATGTCTCAGTGCTTAAAGATACTTGCGTCCAAACAAATCTTTGGTTGTACTTGATGGTGAGAATTCAAAGCCAGGATATAGACCGGGGAGATGTCTCAGTGCTTAAAGATACTTGCGTCCAAACACAAGGACATGACCTCTTGTTGCGGGTTTTTTTTTTTTTTTTTTTTTACTTATCCTAATGCTTTTGATTCTTATTCATTCTGTAATATGTGCCCAAAATCTTGCCATAAAATGCCTTAACTTACAGTTCATTCTCCAAATTCAAAAATTATTGAAATTCTTCTGGCATTAAATCATTCTTCTTATGTGCTAATGCTGCAAATTTGGTTTATCTTAGGGTGTGCCGGGTTCCCCAGCAGGTAAGGCTGTAGGAGAGCCGGTCCCACTGGTCTCTCCTTGGGGCTGAGCGGGATGGTGAGCGTGGACGACCCAGACCTCCCTCCTAGGCACCGGAGAGAAACCACACTGAGTTGGGGGAATGGTCGAAACAGAATCTCACTTTATTGTAATATGCAGGTGCTTATATAGCATTGAGAATGAGGGCGGGGATCTCAGGATGGGGTGAGGTGTAAGGGCCAATAGCATACTGCGACTTTTGAAATGATTGGTTCTAAGCGCATGCACGCGGGAACTCTAACTTCCTACGCAGAAGTAGCAGGCCAGAGGCAATTTGTCGCCCTGCTGAGTCATAGCTGGCCAGAGACAGGTCGCCAATCTTTAGCTAGGCTCAGGAAGTTCCATTAGGCCTCGCGTCCAGGCCTCTCAAGGCCCAACATCTCCCCCTTTTGTTTTTGCAAGATCATTAGTCACCATGGCCCCTGTCTTAGGTTGTCCCCTTCTCAGGATCTTACCCGTCGCTGGGTACCATGTGTTTAGCTCACTGAGAACCCACTCCATGGCCTGTCTTAGGTTGTCTCAGTCAGTCTGAGATCTTACCCGTCATCAGTCACATGGAGGGCAGAGGAGGTGGTAGTGGGTCATATGAGGAACTTAATTCCTGAGTTGCCAGCCTGTGGTAATGTATCTCAACCTGATGGAGTTTTATTGCCTCTAGCCGCTGGTGAATGAATTGTGTAATTTTGTTAATTACACAAGCTCGATAGTGAGGATAAGGAGAAGGAGAAGGAGAAGGAAGGGCCCAAGTAGGGAGAGAAGGTAGGGTAAGAAGCCATGAAAGCCCATCCACAGTGGGTTGTGTTGAAGGTCCCAACGTCTCGTCTCTAGATCCTCTTGAAGCCTCATCTTGTCTTGAATGATTCCCGATCTATTGGTGTAGAAACAGCATTTTTTTCCTGTAAAAGCAAGCATTTGCCTCTCTTTTTGGCCATTAATAGGTCTAATCCCCTCCTGTTTCGTAGGCCTACTTCAGCCAGGGAATCTAGCTGTTGTTGGAGATCAAGGATAGTGCTAGACATGGCTTTTATGTCACTGATCAACTGGAGAGAGGGCTTTCTGTGGAGATGGACTGTCATACCCATCCCGGCTGTCCTGGTGGCCATGCCTGCAGTTATTCCCAACCCAATTAGTAAAGGTATCATTTGTACAGCTCTCTTAGGTCTCCCTCCAATATAATCAAAGGAGGGCTTAGGGAGGGCCTCATCTCCAGGAATGATATCCACATCTGGAATTAAGGTGGCTGGGGCACAAAGGCCCATCCAATTGGTGGGCAGAAAGTCATAGGCCATCCCGCCTCCACAAATATAAACCATTCCAGAAGGCGGGCAGCATTGAGCACTGGGCTCAGTTGTGTTGAAAGTACAGAAGGAAGGATGAATGTACCCACATCTGTATTGGAGTTATTAGGGGAAGGCGGGGCCCAAATGCAAGTTCCAGAAGGAGACATTGGGAAATGCTGGGCGAGGATGGGGAAGGTGGCCGAGCAATTTTTTAGGGTAACATTAGCATCATTGTCGACCACTGCGAGTGGCCGGGGAGGCCCAGATCAGATACAAAGCCAGGCAATCCTCTGCAAGAGAGGGAGTAGTTTGGTTTAACAAATCAAAGGCCATTTGTAAAAGGGATTCAGTATTGGGGTCACGGGCTAAATCGCCCCGATTCTCAGGAAGGGCAATAGGGTGAATAATTAAGCTCTGGGTACTGGGCCAAAACGAGTTGTTCTATCCTTTCATAGACTTGTTTTTCCCTGACTTTCAGTGTCCCCTTGTTGGGGCAAATATTTTAGGTCCCTCGCTGGTATCCAAATGAGTCTTTTTTCATCTTGACGGAAGACACATCCAAACCCTCTCCCTGCTGTGAGGAGCGGATCAGGCCCTCTCCAGGCCCCAGTCAGTGGGTCCCTCCATCTTACCCAGATAGAACTGTAGGTAATGGATGAGGACCAATGTTTTTGAAAAGGGGAGAGTTGCTTATCTTCTTTAGAAAAATTTAAAATATTTAGGGTAAATAATGCCTTTTTTAGTTAGTCCTGTGGGAGTAAGGATTCCCCTCTTTTGTTTTTGTAATTGAGACTTGAGAGTCTGATTATATCTTTCAACGATTGCTTGACCCCAGGGGGTTATATGGAATGCCTATGGAGTGTGAGATTCTCCAGGGCTGGAGAAAATTTACAAAAGCCTTGCTTACAAAGCAGAGGCCATTATCAGTTTTGACCTGATCAGGTAATCCAAGGGCGGCAAAGCATTGAAGCATATGGCTAATAGCATGTTCAGATTTTTCCCCGGCATGTGCCAATGCCCAGCAGGCACGGGAAAAGGTATTGACTGAAAGAAAAATATATTTAAGCTTTCCAAATGGAGAATAGTGTGTGACATCAATTTGCCACAGATGATTAGGGCGGAGCCCTCGAGGATTGCTTCCTATAGTTTCAGTGGTGATAGAAGCCTCAGCTTCTCCAAGTATATCCTGACCTAGGAGGTTGGCCATTAGGCTGGGCACCACCAAAGGGCGCACCTCCCCACGGTTACCGTCAGGACCAGTCCAGGGCTGCCAGTTGGCCATTTGCCAGGATGTTGACTGTCCGTCCACACCAAGTAAAGGCGGACCAGGGACTAACTGCCATGAAGGAGGGACTTCCTCCTTTCTAATCAGTGTTACACTGAGCCATAGAAGCCATTTCATCAGCCAAATTGTTTCCTCGAGAGAGACAGTGCGGTCGGCCCCAGTGCCATTTTTGGCCTTAGTCCCGGATCAGGGGCACGGTCCAGGGTGTAACGGGGCTGGGGAGAGCCCCTGGGGGAGTTCAAAGGCTCGCCCTGAAGGCTGAACTTGGATTTGCAATCCTTGGCCCAATGGAAACCTTTCGTGCACCTGGGGCAGGGAGTACATGGCATGTTAGGGGCCACAGGGACTGTTGGGGTATTTTTGGCCTGACTGGGCGCACTCCCTCTAAAATGACCTTCTTTACCTCAGCCAAAGCAAGATCGTCCCTTACTCCCCGAGGTCTGTTGAAGGGCACAGACCAGGACAGCCATGTCATGGCCGACGCCATGGCCCTAGCTTGATGGGAGCTGGATCCCACGTCTTCGGTGGCTATAATCCATTTACTCATAGAGTGATCTTATAGTCCAGCGCAGGCCAACTTATGGTCACTGGTCATGCCTTCCCAGACCAGCATTTTAATGAACTGGTCGTCTAGAGGACCAGGGGGGAACTTTCTCTGTAGGCTCTTTTCAACCCTCTCTATGAAGGTGGCCAAGTCCTCACTAGCCTTTTGTGTGATTCCTGTGATGGGGGCTCAGATGGGCCTTTCTCCAGTTTCCTCCATGCGGCCATTCCCAAAGCCCACACCTGATCCCAGTATGGATCAGGGATGCCAGCTTGCTGGAGGCCCATGGAAAACGCATCAGCGGTGCCCAAGAGTATGCCGAAGGTGATTGGGACTGGGGGCTCAGCCTGAATACGGCACTCATCCTGAAAGAAGGCACACCACTTTATGTACAGGGGCCAGAAAGAACGGCTTTAGCAAGGGTTTTCCAATCTTTAGTAGTACAGTGATGATGAGCCAAACCCTGGAGGATGGTCTCCGCCCAGGGGGAATTAGGTCCATCCTCTGAGACAGCCTTTTTAAGGTCTTTTAAATCATGAGCCTCCCACGGGTACTAGGCCATGGGGTGATTACCACCGGGATTAACATTGACAGGGAAGAGGTTGGTTATTCCTTCCCCAGAAGTGTCATTCCCATGATAAGGCGGAGGGACAGAGGGGGCTCTGGAATGGGTTAGTAGGGGGGTCTGGAGGTGGTGGGCCTTTAGACGGCCCAGGAGCACTTCCAAAAGGATCCGAGGAGAGATACAAAGACTCAGGCTGGGCCCGAGGGTTCGGGGCTTGGCTTTGGTTTTACTTTCAGCTTTTCATCGTCTTTTGTCCCCTCCTGGGCCAGGGTTTCCCTTTTCTCCTTCGGGGGCCTAGGTGGAAAACAGCCTTTTAAGGCCGATACAGTTGGGAGGGCACCTAAAGAGGGGATCTCCCCCTTTTCTACCTGGGCCCTCCTGATCAGAACTTCAACCCGATCCCAGGTGTCCCAGTCAAAAAGATCACTCTCAGGCAAGCAGGGAGCAATCTTGAGTAAACAGCCCCATGCCTGGAGGGCTTGGTTATCAGAAAGATTAAGGCCTCTACTTTTGAGCAGAGCCTGTAGTTAGTGACTCTAAGGCAGGATTTGCTTTAGATAAGGACTGTCCCATGTTATAAAGTCAGGAGAGGAGTGTCCGTAAAATTAGGGCCACAGCAACACACAGACACACGAGTACAACACAAACACAAAGGACCCAAAAAAATAGCTAAACGTGCTGCAGAATTAACTTCAGATTTAGATCCCTGACGGCCAGACGAGTCTGTGTCCTTAGGGGATGGATGGCTCAGTGATACCACACACGGTACGGATGGGAGCAGGTCTCCCCAGCAGGTTTGCTCTGTCTTCCGGGATGGAGCCCCCACTCAAATGAGGGGGCAATACGCCTCGAGTCTCCTCCAGGTCTGCCCCCACGGTGTGTCCAGCAGGGACGTGTGACCCGTTCAGCTCGCCGGCAAACTGAAAGTGAAAGGAAAGAGAAAGGGAACAAAGAGATGTTGACAAGCGATCGCAGGTTACAGAAGCAAAGGTCAGCACATTAGACATGAGGACTGCCTCGTAACTTATGGGGGTACACTCACCCGCAGACCGATTGGCCCATCAGCATCCTTCCGTAGGAAAGAGAGAGAGTTCCTCACACAGGTTCTCTGGCAGGTAGGGCCGTGGGAGAGCCAGTCCCCCCGGTCTCTCCTTGGGGCTGAGCGGG
This sequence comes from Dipus sagitta, assembly GCA_036346955.1. Classification (NCBI taxonomy): domain Eukaryota; kingdom Metazoa; phylum Chordata; class Mammalia; order Rodentia; family Dipodidae; genus Dipus; species Dipus sagitta. The sequence continues at coordinate 716,355 of CM070792.1, forward strand.
GTGGTGAGTGTCGACATATGAAACAACACACATGACTTTAAGAGAACATTGTATTCATTTATCTGTGAGGAGAGAGTTGAGAGAGAGAGAGAGAATTGGCATGTCAGGGCCTCTTACCCCTACAAATGCGTTCCAGACATATGTGCCACCTTCTGTGTCTGGCTTGACATGTGTAGTGGGGAATTGAACCCAGGTGCTCTTTGTAAGCAAGTGCCTTTAACCACTGAGCTTTTGCTCCAACCCCGCATTCCTTTATATTTGAAAATATATAATATGGGAAGTACGTCACCTACTTCCATAACCTACACTATGATGATGTGAGACAGATGTTGTGGTAGTTTGAATATGATAGTTGGTATGCCGCCTTATACTCAGACTTTTTTTTTTTTTTTTTTTTTTTTTGGTTTTTTGAGGTAGGGTCTCACTCTAGCCCAGGCTGACCTGGAATTCACTATGGAGTCTCAGGGTGACCTCAAACTCACGGCGATCCTCCTACCTCTGCCTCCTGAGTGCTGGGATTAAAGGCGTGTGCCACCATGCCCAGCTCCTCAGACATTTTTTAAAATTAAACATCCTGCTTGAGGCCCTAGCAGGCAGATCTTTGCTGAGGGGTGAGGGGTCATGTCACTGGGGATGGACCTCTGACATTCCTTCACCCCCTCTTCTGCAAAATTTCCCTGAGCCATATTGGGTTCATTTTTGGTCTGCTTCAGTGATGAGGTGTTGAGGGCCTCTGTGTCTCTGGCTCTCTGATTTGGTGGGAGTTGATTTTTCTCTGTGTCGATCTCCTTCACCCTTGTGCTGATACCTGGTTCACCAAGAAAACAGCCCCCTTGCTTGTTTTGCCAATTATTCTTAGTTTCAGCTGGGGCCCTTTTGACGTATGATGGGGTGGCTCTCTCCTTAGGATCTACATCTATCTGAAAAAGAGAAGCAGATTCTCTGATGGAGAGTAAAGCTAGCACCAGACAAATGGGATAACCTTTTTTTTTTTTATAGAGAATTTAATAGGTATAGGCCCTTCTTGTAGCCCACGATTGGTGGTAGCTTAATAATGGAGAGCAGGCTCATGTTTGGATATGGTTCTGACTTTCTGACTTGCTTCCCAGCTCCAGCTATGGGTCCCGTTACACTGAGGGGATCAGTTAGCCAAATCAAGATCAGTTGGTTTCCCACCATGGCTGTGTGCCACTATTGCACTTGTGTGGGCATCACAACAGGTTATTTGCTGCTAAGTAGATTAGACCATGAGTTGCTTGGACAGATATTGGTGAATTGCCCCCAGTCGCCCATGTAGCACCTTCTGGCACTAGACGCGCTGACTGTCTGGGGACTGACTCTCTTCCAACTTCCAGCCATGCCATTCTAATTTGCATGTCAATCACATAAGGTGTCTTCAGCAGTAGGGTCTTACCACTAGCCTTTGGTGGGTCATCAAGTACTCTGACAGAAATCTGTCTGTCTTTTAGGAAACCTTGTAGGTCTCTCTGATCAAAAGCTCATTGTGGATGATAGCCACATGCTGGTACTGGGAGTTACAGGTCAGTGCCCATTAAGAAAAGGAAGAAAAAGATAACTAATATAAAAGAGTTAGAGAGAAGAGAGAGAGAGAGAGAGAGAGAATCTGTAGATGATTAAGGTCAGTCTTCATCATACCCTCTCCAGTGTCTTGTGGTTCAGGTGTTCCCTGTAAGGGCCTGGTGAAGGTTCAAGCATTTGGTCTGCCTTTTAGGGTGTACAATTTTGTGGTACCATTGCCGTTTGGGTCTAGATTTGTGTCCCCCACCCCCTCCCTTACCCTCTCCTCCCTCCCCACCCACCCTATTGTATAGTGCTCGAGATGCTTGCTGGGTATGTCAGCATCTTGGGTAGATTCAGGTTAGGTGCTGTAGATGAGCGAGACTATGTGGTGATTATCTTTCTGATATTGGGTAAGTTCACTGAGAATGATCTGTTCCAGGTTCAACCATTTTTCTTCAAATTTCATTGTGTCATTTTTTCTTACTGCTGTGTAGAATTCCATTGTGTAGATATACCACATCTTAGTTATCCATTCTCTAGCGATGGACATCTGGGTGATTTCCTATCTCACTCCTCCTGTCCCTTTCCTTCCATCTTCCATTTTCTTTCCATTTCCTCATTCCCTCTTACCTCCTCTCTTTTTCTCTCACTTTATCTTTGTACTATGAATTGAATCTGGTGCACGCTAGGCCAATGCCCTCTTGCTGAGTTATATCCCCCCCCCTTTTTATGTACTTCTTAAATTTTGAGATAGGGTGCTGTAGTAACCACCTCATTGCTAGGACAAAGCGCCTTACTAAAAGCAGAAGAGGGGTGAAAAGGATTTCTTTTGGTCTCAAGGTGAAGCTCCATGATGGCAGAGGAAAGTCTGGCATGAGCAGAATGTGGATGGACGTCATCTTTGCCACAGCAGGTGGAAAACAGCAGCAAGAGAGGGGGCCAAACTCTAGCAAGGAGAAATTGGCTCCACTTCCCAAATTTGCATCACCTGGGGATCAAACATTAAAATCACGAGTTAGCTGGATGTGGAGGTGCACGCCTTTAATCCTAGTAATTGGGAGGCAGAGGTAGGAGGATCACTGTGAGTTTGAGGCCAACCTCAGACTACATATTGAATTCCAGGTCAGCCTGAGCTAGAGTGAGACCCTCCCTCGAAAAATAATAATAATAATAATAACAACATGAGTTTATGAGGGAAAACTGATTCAACCACCCCACAAGGTTTCACTAAATGGCCCAGGCTGTCCTTGAACTTGCAAACCTCCTGCCTCAGCACCTGAAGAATTTGGGATTTCAGACCTGTGACATCAGGCTGGGAAACAGGTAAATTTTTTTCAATGTTGCTTATTGCAGTCAGGTTCGCATTGCTGGTAGAAATCACCCAACCAAGCGCAGCTCGTAGGAAAAAGAGGTTTATTTTGGCTTACAGGCTCAAGGGGGAAGGTTCACGGTGGCAGAGAAAAAGATGTCATGAGCAGAAGGTGGAAATCACCCCCTGGCCCACATAAGGTGGACCATAGCAACAGGAGAGTGTGCCAAACACTGTCAAGGGGAATCTAGCTATAACACCCATAAGCCTGACCCCAACAATACACTCCCTCCAGGAGGCATTAATTCCCAAATCTCCATCAGCTCGTAACCTAGCATTCAGAACACTTAAATTTATGGGGGACACCTTAATCAAACCACCAGGCCCCCATAAACTGATAACCATACATGATTTAAAATTCAATGCATTCATTACAATTTTAAAAGTCCCCATAGGTTTTAATCAATCCCAATGATGTTCAAACATCTCCATGATCCAAGGTCTTTTAACTGAGCCGTAATACCAAAAAGAAATCTCCCCAAAACTCCATAATGGCACAGAATAAACATTCACACTGCAAAAGTTGTCACTGGGCATAGCAAAGAAACATTCAGCCAATACAAGATTTACAACCAGGGCAAACATCAAATTCTGTAGCTTCAAGTCCAACAACTTGAGCCAGTGACAAATCTCCAAGTCCAATAATTCCCACCAGCAACAACTCTTGGGCATTCAAATCCCGCCCCTCCAGCTAGGCTACTCACAGTTCTGGGAATCTTCATCTGGGTGGGCGGCTCTCCTTAGCAGCCATCTCGTGGTCCCAGCATCTCCACTGGGTCTTCACTGCAATCCACGGTTCATCCTCATGGCCCCATGGGGTCTCCATGCAGGCATCCAATAAACCTGCTTCACACTGCCCATGGCCATTTCCAAAACACAAGATCATGTTGGAAACTCAATGACCTCTCTTTGCTGCCTTTGTTATACTCTACAATACCAGGTAGGGTGCTAAATTGTTAATCCAGGGGGGAACAAAGCAGACTTTGAAGACCAGGACACTCCTTGAGCACTCAGGCCCCTTCAAGAGTCTACATTCTTCCTGTTGCCGCAACGCAGGTCAGCTGGCCCAATCTCAAAGGTTGAAATCTGTTAATTGCAGCTGAGCGGGCAGCGGTTCACCCAAAGATTTTTCTTTCTGTGCCATATCCCTCTGATCACACCAGTTCATTTCTACACAAAGCAGCCCTGCACAAGTTCTCAGGACACGGGCATAACAGCAAGCTTCCCACACAAACTGCTGGCCCAGTCCAAGCAAAGCTCTTTCTCACCCTCATAAGCTAAACCTCATGGTCCACAGTTCTTACTGCATTCAAGTCTTTCAATTCTGACCAGAATAGTCCATCAAGCTGTACTTACAGTACTGCAAGGCATCTCTTAGGCCAAGGTTTCAAATCCTTCCACATTCCTCTTGAAAATCAGCTCCAAAGGGCCAAAGCCACACAGTCAGGAGTCTAGCAGCAATCCCACTCCTTGGTACCACTTTACTGTTGCAGTCAGGTTCGCATTCCTGGTAGAAATCACCCAACCAAGAGCAGCTCATGGAAAAAAAGAGTTTTATTTTGTCTTACAGGCTCAAGGGGGAAGGTCATGATGGCAGGGAAAAACGAAGGCATGAGCAGAGGGTGGACATCACCGCTTGGCCAACATAAGGTGGACCATAGCATCAGGAGAGTGTGTGAAATACTGCTAAGGGGACACTGGCTATAACACCCATAAGGCTGCCCCCAACAATACACTCCCTCCAGGAGGCATTAATCCCCAAATCCCCATCAGCTGGGAACATAGCATTCAGAACACCTAAGTTTATGGGGGACACCTGAATCAAACCACCACACTTATCATTTATCTTTCTACAATAAAATTCTTTCTCAGATATAATTCTATGAGTTCCTACTGAGGTAGCAAACAGTCAATGATTCTGAAAGAAACAGCTTGGGAAGTTCACACAAGACAAACACATTGAATAGTGATTTGACTGCAATGTCCTTTTATTCAAGGACAAATTTCATCATGTTTAAAAAGCTCTAATCTCCATTATCCATTAAATGTATGAAAGCCTTAAACATTATCGTCTTTCTATCAAATGACATATTGCAGGAAGACATTACATTTAGTTTTTTCTATTCAAGGAATTCAAATTACTATTCAAGAAGTGGTTAATTTCTTATGAGTGAAGTATTAAAAGAGAAATATATATCTTGCTGTTTAAGGCAAGGACTATAGACTTTTATGACATCTATAAATTTGCTCTAACCTCTGCAGCTAACTTCATTTTTATGCCTATTAGTTATCCAAGAAGATTCTGCAACTTGGTGGAAGGGTTTGTCTTAGCAAGACCACTTTATAGATAACTTAGCTCAAGGTCCTCATGAACATGAACCTGCTGTGGATCACAGCTTAACAGCAGATTTACAACACAACCCCCAGACCTCTAATACAAAAGCTGAGGCATTTTTACACAGCATGACTCATTCAATTAACTGACAAAAAATTTCTCGAGTTAAAAATACATGAGACCAAATGACCTCTGTCGCTGTGTGCATGTTCATTACTTCCAAGTTTGTAAAATAGCTCCTGGTATGAGCTATACAGAACATTGGCTAGCTGACTTGTATTTTAATAGTAAAACTACAAATATTTGATGCTTATTTATTTTATTTGAGACAGAGAGAGAGAGGGAGGGAGAGAGAGAGAGAGAGAATGGGCATGCCTGGGCATCTACCCACTGTACACGAACTCCAGATGCATGTACCATGTGAATCTGGCTTATGTGGGTCCTGGGGAATTGAACCTGGGTTCATTGGCTTTGCCAGCAAGTGCCTTAGCCATTAGGCAAGCTCTCCAGCCCATCTGATCATTTTTTTAAGGACTGTATTTAATTTTCTAAAATTTTCATTTATATAAAGCCAGAAGCACAATGTGAAGCCCATGTCTGGAGTTCATTTGCAGTGGTTAGGAGCCCTAGGGGCCCATTCTCTCTCTCTCTCTCTCATCTCTCTACATATATGCCTATCTATTTATCTATCTTTCTCATTCTCAAAAGAAGTAAATAAAATCTTTTTACAATTTAATTTAATTACAACATGCTCCCTCCAGACACAAAATGACCTGGATATCCATGGCCTCACAGTGCCTGACACTACCTGCATAAGACCATCATAAGAGGCGGAAAAGATCATGACATCAAAATAAAAGAGAGCCTGATTGAGATGGGGAGGGGGTATGATGGAGAGTGGAGTTTCAAAGGGGAAAGTGGGGGGGAGGGAGGGTATCACCATGGGGTATTTTTTTTATAATCATGGAAGTTGTTAATAAAAAATTAAAAATTTTTAAAAACAAACAAACAAAAATTTAATTATTTTGTACTTTATTATGTCTGCAATCTACTTTATAGTAAGTTACTCATTCCCCACCCTTACCATGTACCGTATGTTTAGGAAATTTAGGGTGCTTCAACATTCTTGCCTCCCTACATTCTACACGGTCAGTGGGATGGCAGCATGTCTAGACTGCTCAGAGGTAAGAGTTTCTTTGAGGCTTAGAGGTTTCATGCCCCTGCCTGTTCCTGTTGGCTCTCTACTTCCTTGGAAACCAGTTGGCTTCCCAATCCTGTCTCCGTGCCTCCTCTGACACTAGGTCCTCGACCCCTGCAACTGTAAGTGAAAATTCCCCCTCTCCTTCCTTAAGCTGCTCCTCGTCAGGTACGTGGTCACAGCAGTGACTAAAGTTTCCCTTGCAAGCGTGACTCCAACCCGCGGGGCCCATTGAATTGCCAAGCATGGTTGTTGTATTAGTCAGGGTTCTCTAGAGGAACAGAACTGCTAGAATGAATTATTTTAAAAAGGGGATTTAGTGGATCAGCTTACAGAAGTCCAGTAGCAGTTGCAGGTCCGAGAATCACCGAACCTGGTAGTTGCTCAGTCCTCGTGGCCAGATGCCTCAGCAGTCCCGACCCGGCACTGCAGATGGTGCAGGAAAGCCTGGAGGCTTCCTGAGGAGCCGCTGGGTTTCGATCCACGGGGGTCTTCAGTTGATGCTGGTCTTTCGTCCGCACTGGTCTTCAATCCACGCTGGAAGGTAGCAAGCAGCTCCGGCAGCCAAGATGGAAGGAAGGAGGAAGGAAGGAAGAGAATCTTTTTTCCCAGAGCTCCCTTGTATCAAGTCCCCCTCTGGGCGGGACCGCCCATTCTGGGGGAAGGGCTCACCCTGGGGGAAAGACTTCCTCCTTTAGTTGATCCTTCCTAGAAGCAACCTATGGATTACTAAACAGATCAAGTTGACAACACCTTAACTATCACAGTTGTGCATGTATGCAATGGCAGGGTTGGAGAGACACAGTCGGGATCTCTGGGCTCGCTGGCCAGATCGTGTGACTTAATTGATAAGTTCCAGGCTAATGAGAGACCGTATTTCAACACCGAAGGTGGACAGTGTGCCTTAGGAGAGCACCTGAGGCTCTCCTGTAGCCTGCATACACATGCTAGTGTGCACAGAAATATACATATGCAGGCTGGAGAGATGGCTTAGCGGTTAAGCACTTGCCTGTGAAGCCTGAGGACCCCGGTTCGAGGCTCGATTCTCCAGGACCCACGTAAGCCAGATGCACAAGGGGGCGCATGCGTCTGGAGTTTGTTTGCAGTGGCTGGAGGCCCTGGCGCGCCCATTCTCTCTCTTTATCTGCTTCTCTCTCTCTCTCTCTCTGTTGCTCTCAAATAAATAAGTAAAAATAAACAAAAAATTTTTTTTAAAAAAAGAAATATACATATGTACATGCATACTGCACACGCACATGTAAACAAACAAAACTAGTCTGAGCTCAAAGGTCTGGACCCGGGCCTAAGCACAAAAGACAGAAACACAGGGGCTGCTTTTAAATTCCATCTTAGCATCACATGAGATGGGAGAGATGATCTGTCACGATGAAGCAGGTCATACATTCAGTGATCCACAGGTCCCTGTGACTTGGACCTCACACAGAAGTGCCTGAATGTTGTGCCCAAGCACATTGATCTTCTCCTCCTGACATTTTCAGGTTCTCTCTTATGATCACTTTGAACTGGCCCATTCTTCTTGGCCCATCATATTGTGGCCAGTTTCTTTGACAGTTGGCAATACCTGCTGCTGAGGAGGCGCATAAGGGCCTCAGTCTGGATCCCCAGGACCCACGAAAAGCAAGTGTGGTGGAAGATTCTTGAAGCCCCAGCATGCCCACAGCAAGATGGGAGACGCAGAATCTCCAGAAGCGCGTGAGCCAGCCAGCCTGGTGAACATAGTGGAGAAGAAGAGATCCTGCCGCAAGTAAAGAGGAGAGTGAGGACAGACACCCAACGTGGTCCTCTGAACTCCACACATGCATCATGGTATATGGTGTCCCCAGACACTCACACGCAAACACACACCTCCCCTCCATCTATCTCTTGCACACACACACACACTCAAAAAAAAAATTTCAAAGTGTATGTAGAAGATAGGAATATGTGTATAAACAGTAAGAATTGACAGTTGGGACACCTTAATTTAACCCATCTCTCTACAATGAAGTGGAGTCTTACGCATGCAACACATTTCCACTTTTTCTCATTAGCCCTGGATGCCAGACAGTAAGGTACAAGGTTGCTTCACAGCTGAATACGCAGTTAGCCAGCCTCCCTTTCCTGTGGTCACAGGGACATAAAGCCCAACTTTTCTCATTATCTTTTCTTCTTCACTCAACAGTCCTTGTGATAGTTAACGTGTTGTCAACTTGATCTGTTTAGTAATCCATAGGTTGCTTCTAGGAAGGATCAACTAAAGGAGGAAGTCTTTCCCCAACGTTGAGCCCTTCCCCCAGAATGGGCGGCCCCGCCCAGAGGGGGACTTGATACAAGGGAGCTCTGGGAAAAAAGAGTCCCTTCCTTCCTTCCTTCCTTCCTTCCATCCTTCCTTCCTTCCTTCCATCCTTCCTTCCATCCTTCCTTCCATCCTTCCCTCCTTCCTGCCTTCCTTCCATTTTGGCTGCCGGAGCTGCTCGCTACCTTCCAGCGTGGATTGAAGACCAGTGCGGACGAAAGACCAGCATCAACTGAAGACCCCCGTGGATCGAAACCCAGCGGCTCCTCAGGAAGCCTCCAGGCTTTCCAGCACCATCTGCAGTGCCGGGTCGGGACTGCTGAGGCATCTGGCCACGAGGACTGAGCAGCTACCAGGTTCGGTGAGTCTCGGGCCTGCAACTGCTATTGGACTACTGTAAGCTGATCCAATAAATCCCCTTTTAAAATAATTCATTCTAGCAGTTCTGTTCCTCTACAGAACCCTGACTAATACAGTCCTCATCAAGTGCCAGGTTATGCCCACTCTGAGGCACTCAGATCTGCTTTCTCATCACCCCTGACCTGCATCACCCTGGTTCATGGGCTGTTTACACTCCCTGCCTTATACTACCTGCTGTCTAATGCCAGCTACTTCTGCTTTCATTGTTATCTGCAAATGATCCGTGCCACCTCTACAAAATTAATATGATGAAAAGCCAGCCCCCTGGCTGCATCGCTATCCACACTACACGTGCTCACGGGTACATGTGTGTGTATGTGCATTGCATGCATGTGTGTGGTATATATGCCCTCCTGAACACCTGTATTACATATACATCCATGTCGTGTGCATGTGTTTATGTTTCTATACACGTATGTTGTGCATATATGTGCATATATGCATGTGTGTGAAGGCATCTGTATAAATGTGCATATGCATTCCTGAACTCATGTGTATGCATATATATTTGTACATAAAGGCACATTCTGTGACTATGGACAGTTGTAGCAGACAGCTTCAGGTTTGTTGAGATAAACTTCCAAACCAGGCACAATTATGGCTGAAGGGATATTTATTAAAGCTTACATACTACCATGGGATATTTTTTATAATCATGGAAAATGTTAATAAAAATTGAGAAAAAAAAAAAGAAGGCACCAGGATTAAAGGGGTAAAAAGAAAAAAGAACTTTCAAGTTATTTCTTCTAGCTTTTTGAACTATGTAATAAATGATTGGTATCTAGGGCTGGAGAGATGGCTTAGCAGTTAACGTGCTTGCCTGCCAATCCAAAGGACCCATGTTTGATTCCCTAGGACCCACGTAAGCCGGATGCACAAGGTGGTGCATGTGTCTGGAGTTTGTATCGCAGAAGCTGGAGGCCCTGGGACACCCATTCTCTTTCTCTATTTGCCTCTTTTTCTGTGTCTCTCAAATAAATAAAAAAAATTTAAATTAAAAAAAAAAAAAAAAAGCTTACAGATCCAGGGGAAGTTCCAAAATGGCAGAAGAAGCTGAGAAGCCACAAGCCAAAAGCCACACAGCACAGTTCACAAACTCCCGGTGGGACTAGGCACTTTGCATATCTTTAGATCAGTATTTCTTTTTTTTTTCTCAGTTTTTATTAATATTTTCCATGATTATAAAAAAAATCCCATGGTATTACCCTCCCCCCTTTCCCCTTTGAAATTCCATTCTCCATCATATTCCCTCCCCATCTCAATCTTTCTACTTACATATATACAATACCAACCTAATAAAAGCCCTCCTCCCTTTCTTTCTCTTCCCTTTCTATCTCCTTTTTTAACTTACTGGCCTCTGCTACTGAGTTTTTTCCTTTTCGCACAAAAGCCCAATCATCTGTAGCTAGGATTCACATATGAGGGAGAACATGTGGTGCTTGGCTTTCTGGGCCTGGGTTACCTCACTTAGTATAATTCTTTCCAGATCCATCCACTTTTCTGCAAATTTCATAACTTCATTTTTCTTTACTGCTGAGTAGAACTCCATTGTACAAATGTGCCATATCTTCATTGTCCACTCATCAGTTGAGGGACATCTAGGCTGGTTCCATTTCCCAGCTATTATAAATTGAGCAGCAATAAACATGGTTGAGCACGTACTTCTAAGGAAATGAGATGAGTCCTTAGGATATATGCCGAGGAGTGCTATAGCTGGGTCCTATGGTAGATCAATTTTTAGCTGTCTTAGGAACCTCCACACTGATTTCCACAATGGCTGCACCAGATTGCATTCCCACCAACAGTGTAGAAGGGCTCCTCTTTTTCCACATCCCCGCCAACATTTATGTTAGATGAGTATTTCAAACACACCACCACACCTTAAGATCCGCCCCGTGACACCTTCTCCAACCAGGTGGATGCAGATCCAAACTACAAACTGATAAAGCACTGATACATTGGGGGCCATCTATTCAAACAGTCACATGTATCTAAATGTATATGCGTAGATTTGTATTTGTTTGCATCTGTGCATCTGTGTGTAGACATGCAAGTACATATATAAGAATAGATGTGTGTGCATGTGAACATGAAGATGTATGTGTGTATCTGTGCATGTATATTCACACACATGCTAACAAATTCATACACATGATTACAAAAGGATACGTGTAGACATCTATGTATGCATACATGCATATATGTGTGTGTGCTTCTTAGCTCACTGTTTTTCAACCGTCTGTGGACAGCTGTGAAGGTTGGAATGTGAAGCATCCCCCATAGCCTCATGTGTTTGTGATGAAGCCTCATATTAAATCCCTACTTGTGCAGACTTCAGCTGGTATGGCCTTGAGATGTTGTATCCCAGCCTGGCTTACTACACTCAGCTCACCCTCTCTGTTTCCCTCTGCTGGTGTGAATACTTGGGGCCCAGCTGTCCTGCCACGTATTCCCACCATATTGGAAACGTCCCCTTTGACTATGCACTGGAAATGAACCCTTGCATTCCATAAACTGCTTCTGCTCTGTTCATATGTCATAGCAATGAGAAGGCCGCCACTACTACAATGGTTCTCAGAGAAGGCTTAGGGAGGCAGACAAAACTTGAAGCCAGAGAGAAACAGGCCATCAGTGAAGTGGCAAAAAATGGGAACTAGTGTTCTCTGGGCCAAAGTATTTGAAACATAAGCATTTTTTAAAAAAGTTTTTCACAATATCTCTGCTATACGAAAATATATGTTTTCTACCATGTCTGTGAACATTTACAGATGTTTTTCAAAATCGATGTTACAACAGTCCTAAATTTTGGAAGCCAATGCATGAGGACGCAGTGTAATATCAAGCAGGCAGGGAAACCTTTGAAAGGGAAATAGAAAAGTATGCTATGCAAGGTTCCCTTTTATGGGCTGGAGAGATGGCTTAGCGGTTAAGTGCTTGCCTGTGAAGCCTAAGGACCTAGGTTCAATTCCCCAGGACCCACGTTAGCCAGATGCACAAGGGGGCACACATGTCTGGAGTTTGCAGTGGCTGGAGACCCTGGTGCACCCATTCTCTCTCTCTTTCTCTCTCTTCCTCTCTCTCTCTGTTCCTCTGTCTGTAACTCTCAAATAAATAAGTAAAAATAAACAAAAAAGTGACAAAATGGATTTTTACATGTTATTAATAAAATCATAATTAAAAAAAGAAGATTGCCTTTTATGGTTTGGAAGTAGTGAGGGGAAACACGTTGGAAAGCCAGGTAGAAGTGTGAGCTATCTTATCCATACCAGAAATCCCACAGAATCTACACGTGAACATGCATGAATGTGTGATGGACTTCTAAGGAGTCTCCTCACTGTGACATGCACAGGTGATTTACCAAGTGTCAACAAAACACTAAAAGGTGCAGGCAAAAATACATGGGGCACACTCATCTGAGAGATACTAAGAAAAGGGGGAGGGGAAGCCATGTTCAGCCAAAACAAAGTCAGAAACACACGGCAAATCAGTGTTCTCAAACAAAGAACAGAACTGTAAATCAATTAGAAAGCCGCAGCGAGGTAAAGTATTAGAAATAAGGTCTCTCAGGAGATAGTGCATTTTACAAAGTGTTCATTATCTTGAAGGAAATTGAGCAGAACTAGCTTAAATTCAGACAGAATAAAAAGGACGCACAAAGATATTTAAAAGAGAAAAGAAAATGAATTAATGGGCCAGGGCCATGATGCTTGGATCTGTGAGGGACTGCATATCATTGTTGTAAGTACTGAGCTTGTTAAGGGTGGTAAGATGAGGGGGCCAGCACCAATCACCTGGACCCACCAGTACTGAGCAGAGTCCAGGAAGACCAGGTGCGTCATGCACTGTTAAAAATCCCATGGGTACCACTGAGAAATCCTGCTGGAACTGAGCTGATAACCTCCTCCATGTAGACCAGCTGACAGAAAGCTGGAAGAAGCCATGCTGCATGCAGTTCAATGGGAGAGAGAGAAATCACCAGTGAAGATACTCAACAGTGGACACTGCAAGCCTTATAATTGGCCAGCCAGGCCAAATGAGCCAACAGGTGCAATAGTGGCACATCTGTCATGGTGGAAACCAACTGCCCTCTAATTGGACTGGAGGCCTGCTCCATGGGAGGGAATACATCCCTAATACTGAAAACTTAAAACAGGGGTAGTCATGAGCCCTAGGGGTGTGACATCTGCTGCTGTCTGGCTAAGTGTATATACTATGCTTATCAAACTGCCCAGTAAGCACTTCTCGTATTATTTATACCCTTATATTAATGCTATTCTCACTTTGGGTAGAGAATCTTCTCTTTTCAGATGTCAGTGACCTTGGGATGACTCAGAAGGTATCATAGTGCTGGGAATAAGTGACTGGAGTACTGAGTAACATCTCGATCACACCTTCCAAGGCTCAGGGTCTAATGCGGAAGAGGTGGCAGAAAGAACGTAAGAGCCAACGGAAGGATAGGACTCCTTACAACGTGCTCCCTCCAGACACAAAATGGCCTGGATATCCATGACCTCACAGTGCCTGACACTACCTACACAAGACCATCATAAGAGGAGGAAAAGATCATGACATCAAAATAAAAGAGAGACTGATTGAGATGGGGAGGGGGTATGATGGAGAATGGAGTTTCAAAGGGGAAAGGGGGGGAGGGAGGGTATTACCATGGGATATTTTTTATAATCATGGAAAATGTTAATAAAAATTGAGAAAAGAAAAAAAAATCAATAAATTAGGTTAAGGCGCTTGCCTGTAGAGCCTAAAAATATATAAATAAATAAATAATGCTTACTCTGTTAGGGAAATTGCATTAGGAAATGTACCTTATCTTAGTACTCGGCTCTGAGGAAATGCAAGATTCATTTAATAAATTTAATTCCAAGTGTGACAATATTGGGGAAAAAAAAAATCCCATGTGTAGATTTTCCAGAATTGAGCCCTCATGAAGATTTATGCTTCATGAGCTTTCTTCCACCTCGTGCTCCAAAGTAAACGGTGAGTAGCTCTCTCTTACGTGCATCAAAAGCACGCGTTCACTCTTTCCTCAAGCTTTGCATCGCTGAGGAACAGGTGGAGACGCTGGCCCGTGATCTTCTGGGTCTGTGACCCGCAGGAGGCGGCTTGTTGCGTCCACCTTCAGGCTGCAGAGGTATCAAATGCGTGGCCCATGGACAGCAGCAGGGACTCTGTCTAGAATGCACAGTGGCCCCACTGAGAAGGACTGCCTTGCGTTTGATTTATGATTCTTTCCTTTTGAAGAGTAGAGAAGATGTATTTAAAAAGAAATTCCCGGGCTGCAGAGATGGCTTAGTGGTTAAGCGCTTGCTTGTGAAGCCTAAGGACCCCGGTTCGAGGCTCGATTCTCCAGGACCCACGTTAGCCAGATGCACAAGGGGAGTCTGGAGTTCTTTTACAGTGGCTGGAGGCCCTGGCACACCCATTCTCTCTCTCTCTATCTGCCTCTTTCTCTCTCTGTCTGTTGCTCCCAATTAAATAGATAAAAATAAACAAAAAAAATTTTTTTTAAAAAGTTTTTCAGGCAGGTGAATTCTGGTTGATCTCATAAGGGCAACATTCTAGAAAGCATACCCATGAATCTTGGCTTCTTTTCTATGTCTAGGAATATCCCACAAGGACTTCACATATTTGATGCTTAAGTCTGACTGGCTCAGCATCCTCAACGGAGCCGTTAGAACGTGATTTAAGCTGAAACCGACTGGGACAAGCCCTTCCTACCACCGTCAAGTGGGTACGCCGAAGGGCTGACTCAAGGTGGGGAGACGGTTTAGCAGCTAAGACCGCTTGCTGTTCAAGAATGAGGATCTGCCGGGCGTGGTGGCGCATGCCTTTAATCCCAGCACTCGGGAGGCAGAGGTAGGAGGATCGCCGTGAGTTCGAGGCCACCCTGAGACTCCATAGTGAATTCCAGGTCAGCCTGGGCTCAAGGGAGACCCTACCTCAAAAAAAAAAAAAAAAAGAATGAGGATCTCTGGGGCTCCCTGGTCAGCCAGTCTAACACCAAAATGGTGAGCTTCATGTTCAGAGAGAAACTGTGTCAGGGAACTAAGAGTGATAGTGGAGAACACACAAGGTTTTACTCTGGTCTCTCGTGCGCAGAGTTCATGCATCTGTACATACATACACACACACACACACACACCACATCCATGCACCATTTCTTTTTTTTTAATTTTTTTTGTTATTTTTATTTATTTATTTGAGAGTTACAGACAGACAGAAAGAGGCAGATAGAGAGAGAGAGAGAGAGAGAGAGAGAGAGAGAGAATGGGTGCGCCAGGGCCTCCAGCCACTGCAAACAAACTCCAGTAGCGTGTGCCCCCTTGTGCATCTGGCTCACGTAGGTCTTGGGGAATCGAGCCTCGAACCGGGGTCCTTAGACTTCACAGGCAAGCGCTTAACCGCTAAGCCATCTCTCCAGCCCACCATGCACCACGTGTATGTCACACACACACACACACACACACACACACACACACACACACTCACACACAGCTTGATTGACCCCACATGCTGAATGAGTTTAAGCATCTTACTCATGGTAAATTACAACCATGTCGGCTTAGGCCTAAATGTTAAAAGTTCACAGAGGAGATGAGAGAGGCGCAGCTTGCTACAATACCCCAGCTGCTGTCCATCTTGTGTGCACTGGCTCATTCAATCAAGGCTGTCTGCGCGCCTCGCAAGTGATCCTTTCTTTACTAAGCGCAGAAGCTCAAACAGAAACCCGACCAAATTTCTGCTCTCTAGTTTAGGAATACAGAAAGATCTGTAAACAGACAAGTACAAAAGAATGTCCTAGGAACTGTGGCACTTGCACAGTACACTAAGGATCCAGAAGAGAAGTCCTGAGAGAAGGAGGGAGCTCCAATCACACGTCTATCGCAGCCGTCTCATTTCCTTGGTGTCTAGGGAAGCTGGCTGACCTATGTTGCAGTCAGGTTCACATTGCTGGCAGAAAACACCCAACTCAGAGCAGCTTGCGGGGGAAAAGGATTATTTTGGCTTGCAGGCTTGAGGGGCAGCCCCCTGATTGCAGGGGAAACGATGGCATGAATGTGGACATCACCTCCCGACCGACATCAGGTAGACAATAGCAACAGGATAGTGTGCCACACACTGGCATGGGGAGGCTGGTTAAAGCACTCATAAGCCCGCCCCTAACAATACACAGCCTTCAGGAGATTTTAATTCACAAACTCCCAGCAGCTGAGGACCCAGAATTCAGGACACGTAAGTGTATGGGGACAACTGAATGAAACCACCACAACCTTTCTTTTCCAAGACAGGTAAGCATCTGCCTTTCCTGCATCCTAAATACCGGTAATTAGACACATGCCTTCATTCTACAGATTATAAGCAACCGTAGTTTATTTATGAGCGACCTGCGTAACCAAAACACAGCTTTCAACTGCATCCACCGTGAGACTTGTGAGGACAAGGAAGTGTCTCCAAAGTACAATGCAGCTTTTGTGAGACAGAACAACAGAATCTTGGACACTAGGGAGCTGGCTCAGCAGGGATGGCTGCTTGCTGCACAAACCACGTAAGTACGTGACTTTGTCCCCAAGCACCCTCATAGAAGTCCAGGTGTGGCTGCACATGCCCGCAAACCCCACTGCTGAGAGGGGCAGAGACAGGTGAGCTTCCGAGGCTCCATGGCCAGCCAATCTGTACCATGCAATCTGAGGCTCTTCCCAACCACTCTTCCTGCGTGCTTCAATTTTCCACAGCATCTCTTTACTCTGTACTACAAAGGTTCCCACTTCAAAATAAGGGCCCAAAGCATCGAGCCCTTCCAACGATGAAAGTCACTGATCTCTATTTATGTGACCAACAAGGAAAACAGTAAGCCCCGAGGATCAGTTTAGTTGCAAAGTTCCACTCTATTTGGAAATTTCCAAGGTGTTGTCAAATACGACCAACATTTCTTTTTAATCCATAAGTCTACGCCACCAGGCTCATGAGAAAACGTGATTATAGCTCGTGCCATTTTTTTTTTTGTTTTTGAAATTAAATTTGTCATGCCACACAGTAGCTCAAAGAGATGAATATTTTAATAATACCAGATGCATAACTTGCAAGAAACAGTAAATTAGAATTTTAAAAGTTAATGAGTTCCAAGGAACTGAATATCTTGAGGATTTATCTTTTAACTAAAAAGTTCTCTTCATTAGTATTTTTCTACATTAACCGTTTCATTTCTATGTTAGCAATTTATACCTTTGCACTTAGCATTAACAGATCAAGAAAACAGGGCTGCAGAGATGCCTTAGTGGTTAAGGCACTTGCCTGCAAAGCCTAAAGACCCAAGTTGAATTCCCCAGTACTCACATAAGCCAGATGCACAAAGTGGCGCATACATCTGGAGTTCGTTTGCACTGGCTGGATGCCCTGTTGCTCTCATTCTCATTCTCTCTCTCTCTCTCTCTTTTTCTCTCTATCTCAATAAAATATTTTTTAAGATACTAACAGTCTTCAAAAAACAATAGTAAATTTAAAATAAGAGCTTGATCATCAAAAATAAAAGCTTCACGCCTCAAAATCAAGATCCTTTTTGCCTCAGACTCCCAAGTGCTGGGATTGCAAGCATGGGCCATGCTGAGCATAAACTAAAATGTGCTTAATGCTAATCTCCTCGTGGGTTAGGAAAAGGCCAACAAAACTATGTGAAAACATGACCAAATGCTATCTTATCTTCCTTACATGTGCTAGTTGATTTTATTTATAACTAATCTGTAATTTATATGTAATCCTTATCCATAACGTATAGATGTTAAAACGGAGACGTTAGGTAAGCTTCACAAGGTCACAAAGCCGTAGCAAGCAGAGCCTCGATTTGAACCAGTCTCCTGTAGATCCAGGGAAACAAATGCTACACCTATCTTAAGAACAAATGCTACACCTATCTTAAGCGGTGCCCATTAAATTTTTAATCTGTGAGTGTGTGTGCATATGTACAAACATGAACAGCATGCTCGTTGATTATTTATAGAGTGAAGTGAAAACACACACGTGTATAATAAACTGATTTAATTCTATATCTTCAAATCTGAATGCAATATGCACAATATACTTCTTTTCCACAAACGCTCCTTGAATATTCAGGGCATACTCCAACTGCCAATATTCCCATTGGCAGCCTGCCCCGTGCTATTCAAATGAGTCTCTTCTTGCTGAAGGATTCCTGGAAGCCACATAATCAATTAGCAAGCTGCATGAGAAAATTAAGTCTCAGCTCCCAGAACCATGTGTTTTGAGCTGAGGACTAGAATTTTCCAGTGGTGCATATATCATTCTGTCAGAACTCTTTTTTTTTTTTTTTTACCATTATTTTTTTTTCTTTATTAGTTAGTTTTGTATTCAGCAAATACAGTCAGTTTGGTACCATTATTAGGCTCATCCATGACCTACCCCCTCCCCTTGGCCCCTCCTTGTTGAGGTATACGATCATGCATTGTGGAGTCAGCCCACAGTTATGGGTAAGATAAATAAATGTCTCTGCATATCATGACCCAACATGTGGCTCTGACATTCTTTCTGCCCCCTCTTCCGCAAAATTTCCCTGAGCCATGTTGGGTTCATTTCTGGTCTGCTTCAGTGATGAGGTGTTGGAGGCCTCTGAGGCTCTGGCTCTCTGATTTGGTAGGAGTTGATTTTTCTCTGTGTTGATCTCCTTCCCCCTTGTGCTGGTATCCACTTCATCAGGAAAACAGCCCCCTTGCTTGTTTCTCCAATTTTTCTTAGTTTCAGCCGGGGCCCATTTGAGGTATGATGGGGTGGCTCTCTCCTTAGGATCTACATCTATCTGAAAAAGAGAAGCAGATTCTCCAACGGAGAGTAAGTTAGCACCAGGACAAATGAGATAACCCTTACTTTTTTTTATAGAGAATTTAATAGGTGTAGGCCCTCTTGTAGCCCACAATTGATGGTAGCTTGATATTGGAGAGTGGGCTTATGTTTGGATATGGTGCTGACTTGTTTCCCAGCTCCAGCTATGGGTCCCGTAGCACCGAGGAGATCAGTTAGCCAAAGAACTCTTCTGTGCTACTCATATGCATTTATTGAACGTCTACTGTATTATGGGTCCCCCTGCAAAACCCTGAGGTTATGAAAACATGCCTGCAATACCATGGTGATCTCACACATGCTCATACATGTTCGCATGTTTTGCCCCAGCCTAAGAAAGAAATATACGTATTGCTTTAATGCACACCATTTTGTTCTCAAGACTGTTCAACAAAATTCTGCTCATCCTTAGGGCAACTCTACAAGTGCTCTACCCTTGAATATGATACAGTCCTGACCAGAATGCCTTGCCAAGCCTTCCCCTGCGCCCTGAATTCCCATGGCCAGTCTTCAGCTCAGGAGTCATCGGTAAAAGGTGGCACCACGGACTGGCCTGGGATGGATCTCCTGTGATCTTCTCCTTCCCTCCACTGAAGGGTAGACTCCTAATTCCAATGGATGGCTGCCCCTGTTCCACCTCAGTTGGCTCCTGCATACTAGGGTCATCTGGCACCTTCAACGATGACAACTCTGTAGTTGCGGAGATGACTCCTTGGGTAACAGAACTTGCTGCCTAAGCCAGAAGAGCCAAATTGGGTCCCGAGCACCCATGTCACAAAGCCAGGCGTGGTGTGCATGACTTTACCCCCAGTGCTAAGGAGGATCCGTGGGGCTCCCTTGTGAGACAGTTTATCTAAAAGCATGTGGCGCTCCAGGTTCAGGTGGAGGAGTTACAGAAGAGAACACCTGATGTGTTCCTCTGGCCTTCACACATGTGTGCGCACAGGGCATGCACGGCTACACATACAGATATATAATACACACCCACCACACACGCAAAACGCACACTCTCCCAAAATAATTTTAAAATTTTTATTTTTTTTTAAGAAATAAAGGTCAATTTATTTTTAAGTAAATTTATCATTAATTATCAATGTGCACGATTTCAAACATTTATAAACCTTGAATGGCATAGAAAAATTAATGCAATCTTGGGCTGGAGAAATGGCTTAGCGGTTAAGCGCTTGCCTGTGAAGCCTAAGGACCCCGGTTCGAGGCTCAATTTTCCAGGACCCACGTTAGCCAGATGCACAAGGAGGCACATGCATCTGGAGTTCGTTTACAGAGGCTGGAAGCTCTGGCATGCCCATTCTCTCTCTCTCTCTCTCTCTCTCTCTCTCTCTCTCTCTCTCTCCCCCTCCCTCCTTCTGTCTGTCGCTCTCAAATAAATAAACAAACAAAAAAATTTAAAAAAAGAAAAATTAATGCAATCTTAACATTATTTGGACAGTGATTTGCACAATTATTTACAATCAACTCAACCTACCTTTGTAGAAGCATAATTATGTTTAAAAGTATCCCTGCTACAAAGTAGTTCACAGTCTTTTTCTATATTGATATATTGCAGCTGCATCAATAAAACCAAGAGACTCAATAATTTAGAAACAGCAATCAGAACAGCAAATTTAAGCTACCATTATTCCAAACACAACCTTTTCCACTAGCAGACATATTTTCTTTTTCCATCCAGCAATGACAGAAGTCAAAAATTAGGAAGTGATACTTATTTGTTTACCGCAAAACAAATTGAGTTTAAGATATTTTAAAAATTGGTGTTGGGGGGTTAGATTCGTGAGTTCTTATTAACACAACACTAAATATTTAATACTTCAAATGATACCTTTTTATCAGATGTAACGTGATATCTAGACAGAGGTAATCTCCATAATCTCAGTCAAAAATAATAACTTATTAACAAGTAGTAACATTTAAAAGATTATCTGTAGCTTTAGTCATACATTAATTTAAAAATTTTAAATTGACAACTGTGTCAGTACAGAAATGGAGATCAATCGTAAGCTCTTAACCTGACCGTGTGGAAGAAAAACAGTTACCTGAAACTATGAGGTACGATTCCCATGGGTGTAGACATCGTTGTCATCCATGCTCCCACTATTTCTAGCACAGAAGTCCCTCACAGGAAATTCGGTAAATCTATGAAGGTTCTTAAAAATAGGGGGTGACATAAGTGACTGCAGCCCCCGCCATGCACGACCCACAATCCGCATGGGGACAACCCGCATCCCCCAACGAGAGGTCCCCTTTGGGAAAGGGGCGGGGGATGGTACCAACATGCGTTGTTCACATAGTATGTCCATAACTAATAAAAATAAACTTAAAAAAAAATTTTTTAAAGGCTCAGATTAAGAAGCTGTGATTATAACCTACTACTGGAATTTTCAGCATTTGCCTATTACATTGGATAGGTGGCAGTACACGCAGAAATCACAACATTTTGGTCAACAGCTCGCTGCATAACTGAAGGTAATCACATAAGATCACAGTGGGCCAGACACATTTCTATCACCTAGTGTGGTGGTTTGAATAGAATAGATGGCCCCCAATATGTTCAGTTGTTTATTTGTTTGCAGTTTGCATCTCTAGCCACCTGGCTGGAGGCAAGGTCACTGGGTGGATCTTAATGTGTGGTGGTGGGTTTCAGATTTCAATCTAAAGATATGCAAAGTGTGCCTAGCTGGAGCTCCTGAAGTGTGCTGTGGCTTTTGACTTTTGGCTTTTAGGCTTGTGCTTCTCTCTCTCTGCTTGGGCCTGTGAAGGCAGGCCAGTTTCTTCTGCTTTTATGGAACTTCCCTGGATCTGTAAGCTTCAATAAATATCCCTTCCTCCATAACTGTGCCTGGCCTGAAAGTTCATCTCAGCGAACCTGAAGCTGACTAATACACCTAGTAACGCGGGTATTTATCGTAACATTGTTATTATAGGCCATGACTCCACGTTTGCACTCTCAGGCACAAATGAGCCCACGGTGTGGACAATCAGAAAAGAGCAACGTATACAATTATCCACAGTCCATTCTGTTTGATATGATGACGCATGACTATTGCACTGGTCTGTATATTTACTACATGGTTATGACCTGTTTTGCCTATGCTTCTACCTATTTGAAGAACGTGACACTGACATCAGGTCCCTCAGAGAGGATCGCAGAATAAGGTGCCACCATAATAGGAATAACTGTTTCACGTGTGCCGTTTCCCCAGGAGACATGCCAGAGAGAGAAGACATGAAGACACAATACAGGGATATTGAAGAGCTCAACCCATATAAGTCAAGGCTAATGCGTGTGTTAGTGTCGTAGGTTATAATAAAAAGTTGAACTCAAAAAAAAAAAATAGTGGGTGAGAAGAAGTCATTTAGGTGCTGAAACCCTATCATACACTCAGACACCAATTTCTAACATATTCTTTGGCTCCTTTCATTTACAAACAATTATGTAGCAAAATAACATTCACGAATCTCGGTCACAGGGAAGATGCCTAGAAACAAATTAGGTTTGGATGCACTTTAAAATATCAGACCACTGACTCTCCACTTAGATGATTAGTATTTCCTTGGTTAGATCATATCTTTATTTAAAAAGTTTGAATTAATTGATTTGTGTGGGTATGGATAGGTGCCCCAGGGTCTCTTGCCACTGCAAATGATCACCAGATGCATGTACAACTTTTTTTTTTTCCCGTCTAGCTTTACGTGCGTGCTGGGGAAATTAACCTGGGTCTGCATGCTTTGCAAGCAAGCACCTTTAGCCACTACATCATCCCCTTAGCCCTAGATTATATCTGTATTGATGGTTTTAGTAAATGCTTTACAGTTTATAGTAAGTTTGAGATACAAATTTCTATGAGATGAATGATATATTTATCTACATACATATGAATATACCATGTGTGTAGTTTTACACAGGAAGACAGTAATTTATTTTTAATTTTTTCTATAAAACCATATATGTTTCATTTTCTATAAAATTTCTTTGGCTTTAGAAATATCCTTCTTTAAAAAAAAAAAAAAACTAACTAAATTGGGGGCTGGGGAGATGGCCTGAGTCGTTAAAGATGCTTGTTTGCAAAGTCTGATAGCCTCGGTTCAATTCCCCAGCCACCTACGTAAATCTAAATGGACATTTGTCTGCAGCAGCGAGAGACCTCAGAGCACCCACACTCATAAACACATACAAAAGGATGCATCTACCTGCTGTAGCAGCTAATCGCTAATCGGTTGAATATATTAAATAAAAGATGCAAATGCTCTGAACAACGGTTTAAAGCCTAGGAACCTTTGATTTTTTATTCTGCTCAGCCATCCAGCGGCTCGACCTCTGAAATCAACAAGTACACACCACACCGTCCAGATAAAGGATGGGTTGGTCAGAAAGGAAACGTCGGGGCTGAGGAGATGGCTGAGCAGGTAAGAGTGGTGTGCAAGCCAGAGAGCCTGAGAGGCATACACACACACACACACACACACACACACACACACACACACACACGTGCACACGGTGAAAGAAAGAAAAAATGACCAATGATAATCAAATTACACTTTTTACAAGTTTGTGTACTTACAAGCTTTTTTTTTTTTTCCTAGTTTATCACTCTTGGGGTGAATCCCAGAGCCTTACTGTACCCCCAAAGTGCTGCCCCCAACTCAGTACCAACAGGGCATTGCTAATTCGTAATGTTCAGAATAGAACCCAGAGCTGATGACATGCTGGGCAGGCACTCTTAGCACGGAACCGCATTCCCAGCCATGATTCACACGGGTAACCCAAAGCAGGGCTGGGGTGTGACTACCTTAGGCCCCGCATGACGTTCCAGATTCCGTCCTTGGCACCACCCAAATCTAACTACACAGCAGCCATCAGATGCAACCTGCAGAAAACATAGACGTGAACACTTCCTATTGAGCTTTGGAGAATTTCAGCCAGCCTTTCAGTGGTGGGAGATTCTGCTGCCTTTAGCTCGGAGTGAGAGCCTCTGACTGTGAGACCTCCCAGCATTTTGGTGGAATTATGCTGTTACCTTGGAGAACACGTTATGGCTGTTCTAAGGTTCACTCTTTTTAAAAAATAGTTTATTTAAGCCGGGCGTGGTGGCGCACGCCTTTAATCCCAGCCCTCGGGAGGCAGAGGTAGGAGGATCGTGGCCGTGAGTTCGAGGCCACCCTGAGACTCCATAGTGAATTCCAGGTCAGCCTGGGCTAGAGTGAGACCCTACCTTGAAAAATCAAAAAATAAAAATAGTTTATTTTATTTTATTTATTTATTTGAGAGAGAGAAAGGCATAGAGATAAAGAGAGAGAGAAAAAAAATGGGTACAGCAGGGCCCCCAGTCACCAATGGAAACAAATTCCAGATGCATGCACCACCTTGTGTATCTGGCTTACATGGGTCCTGGGGAATCGAACTGAGGTCCTTTGGCTTTTCAGGCAAGTGCCTTAACCTGCTAACGTCATCTCTCCAGCCCTAAGGTTCACTCCTCAAGGGCAAACATTTCTGAGACTCTGCTGGCTTTAGCTGCTACTAACATCGTTACTGAGCTTCTTGAAGAAAAAGACAAATAGATCAAGGATCACAAGTTTTCTCAAGTCCTTGAGGGCAGTCAATGAATAACCAGGGGGAATGCAGGGACCATCACCGTGATAATGGTTTCTACATATAAAGCTATGATAAGCCTACTTGTGTGCATATTATTTGCTAGGAAAACGATTCAGGGTGCAGGCTTTGGACTCTGATTTGAACCACGATTTTGTCCCTGGCTCTCTTTCCTTACTGTTTAAACCGTCTAAGGAAAGGGCTTTACTATTCTTTAGTGGGAATATGTGTGGGTGCACACACTTGTGTGTATACATGTGTGTGTCCGCGGTACTTTTACATGTGTGCAGATGTGTGGCACAGGCATGCTGAGACCAGAGGAAGAAGTCAGGTGTCCTGCTTCATCGCCCTCCTGCCTCGTTTCCCCTGAGGCAGAACCTCACTGAATCTGGAGCGGCTTCTTTATCAGTTAGACTGGCTGATCAGGGAGCTCCAGCAGGCCTCCTGTCTCCCACCACCTCAGTGCTGGGGTCACAGGCATGTGCAGGCATAATCCCCCCCTTTTTTTTGCACATATGTATGTAAAATATGTGTAGTGGCATGTGTGTGTGTGTGTGTGTGTATAGATGCATGCACCCTGTGCAGGCTCATGTGGAGGTCAGGGGAGAATGTGAGGTGTCCTTCTGATCACCCCTGCACTTGTTCGCTTGACAGAGTCTCTCATTGTAGTGGAGTTGTCACTCTGGGTGGACTGGCTGACTAGTGAGGCCCAGCAGTCCCCTGGTCTCTGCCCCCACAGGACTGGGAACATACGCCAAGCGTGCTGGTGACACCCAGCTTTTACGTGAGTGCCGGGGATCGAACTCATGCTGTCTCAGCCCTCTCTGGTTATGCTTCTATGTGGCAAGCACTCTTACCTGCTGAGCCATCTCCCCAGCCTCTCTATTTTTTTTCCATTTCATAAGTCATAACCAATGTTCAAGACAGTTTTCATTTCAAGCAGGCCAGAAAGTGTCTATTCATTTTCTGTGGCCACACTATCTGGGCATAGGAATGAATATTCCTTAGCAGGGCAGCCTCCTGGGCAATTCAGCTGGAAGGGACTGGGTTTGTAGCTTAGTTGGGGATCACTTGCCTACCACGGTCAAGGCCCTGGCTTCGATACCCAGTACCGCAAAATTAGAAACCAGTGAGAAGACAAGGGTTCCCACTGTGAAGGTGCTTTTCCATCACAATCATGAAATCGGCAATAATCGTATCTTTGATCAAGCACGTCATACGTGTAGTCCAATGGCACACGCGTGTACACGTGAAAAGATGCCCGAGAAGCTTCTGTCCACTTTCCCTCATTAGCCCTTTACTATGGGAGGTCAGAGATGCTCCGTGAGCAAGACACTACCCTGGACCCATGTCTCTTGGCAAAGAGAAACAAGAATAGGCACCATCAGCCCCAAGATGTCATGTCTTCCCATTTCACCAGAACCTTATTGGAACACAGAAATGTAGCCAAATCCTCACACGTTGAGCACTGCTACTCGAAATATCCAAAATATGACATGCTCCAAAATTAAAAGCTCCTAAGCATGCGCATGACATCATAAGGAGAAAATTGCATGTCACATAATTTTGTTTCATGTGCCTAATTATTTAATATTGTATAGACTGACCTTCAGGACTGGGGGTGTAGGTAAGTTGGTAGAGCGTTTGCTTCATATGCACGAAGCTTTGGGTTTGATTTTAATCACTGCCTTTTCATTCCAAGTGAGGTCATGAACACATGTAATACCAGTACTTTGGAGGTAAAAACAGGGAGACCAGAGATTCAAGGTCATACTTGGCAACATAGCAAGTCCAAGGCCAGCCTGGGATGTATACTACTTTCTGTCCAAAAATTACATAAATAAATAAATCATGACCTTTGAGTGTGTGTATAAGGTACATATAAAAGATAAATGAGTTTCTAGCTGAGACGTGAGTCTCATCCACAAGAATGTGAAAAGTTCTGAAATCTGAAGCACCTCTTGTTCTAAACATTTTGGATAGGGTTACTCGACTTGTATCAGTAAGAAATAGACGTGACGGACCACGGACATGGCTCGGTGCATAGCGTTTGCCGCACAAGCGGCTGAGTTTGGATCTCCAACACCCACCGACAAATGCTGGCTGAACTGGGGATGAGGACGGCCGAGGAGTTTAAGGCACTTCCTTGCAAAGTCTGGGGCCTCGGTTCAAATCTCCAGAACCCACATAAAGCCGGATGCATGAAGTGGCATAGACATCTGGACTTTGTTTACAGTGGCAGGAGGCCCTGGGGTGCCCCCACTCACTCTTTTTCTCTCTCTGTATATTCCTCTTTCTCTATCTCGAGTAAATTTTTAAAATTTCTAAAATATCTGGCTGTGATGGCACACACCTACAAACACACACACACACACACACACACACACACAGAGTGATCTTAGCCCTGTGCATTATATCTATGCAGGAGACTTTCTCTTTCCCTCTCTAATAATGACGTCAATGGCAGGCTCAAAGACTCCGCCACGCCCCAGCAGCACCAACGTGAAGACTAGGCCTTTGGAGACACTCAAAATCCAAAGCAGGGGGCTGTTTTCCTGATGAACCGGACACCAGCACAAGGGGGAAGGAGATCAGCACAGAGAAAAATCAACTCCTACCAAATCAGAGAGCCAGAGACCCAGAGGCCCCCAACACCTCATCACTGAAGCAGACCAAAAATGAACCCAACATGGCTCAGGGAAGTTTTGCGGAAGAGGGGGCGGAAAGAATGTCAGAGCCACATGTTGGGTCATGATATGCAGAGACATTTAGCTTACCCATAGCTGTGGGCTAACTCCACAATGCATGACCCATATACCTCAACAAGGAGGGGCCAAGGGGAGGGGGTAGGTCACAGATGAGCCTAATAATGGTACCAAACTGACTGTATTTGCTGAATACAGAACTGACTAATAAAAAATAAAAAAATAAAAATAAAAAATAAATCCAAAGCAAACAAACACGGTACATGAACTTTTCATGCGTATGTCAGGAGCCAGTAGGCCATGGGCTAGGGGCTCCAAATCTAAGCCACTGTGCTACTTATTATAGTATCTGAGGCAGCTTGTCACAGTAATGCAAAGCTAGCACCTCAAGGAGTCTTTCATAAGTTCTGGAGGTAAAGATTGAAAAGAGATCTTTTCCACTGATAATTTATTTTGAGGAGAATGTGGAGCAGCCAGCAGCCTCTTGAGAAATGCCCTACATTAAAAAAAAAACTGATGAGAAAAACACAAGTGATATAAAACGGTGGCCTGATGGCACTCAGTGACTGCTTGATCCGATCATATGTGTGGTAATTTTATGCATAAACTTCTCAGTTATTAGAATTAGCTCATTTTCTGCTAACAACAGTTAGATACACGAAATATGCAGTTTAAAGGCTAACAGTTATAATAATACATTTACTGTGCCTTAGCTTGCTTTTTAGATGGCAGAAAAACAAACAAATCAAGCAAGAAGTAGGCATCTATGCCTGCGTGGGATCCCAGCGTTTAAGAGGCCGAGGCAGAAAGATAGTGAGTTTGAGGCTAGCCTAGGGGCTCCATAGAAAGGTAACTGTCTCCAAGAAGGAAGAAGAGAACAGAAGAGCCTAGAACAGAACAAGAGAGAACAGAAGTGAAAGACAAGAGGCGAGAGCCGGGTGTGGTGGCTCACATCCATAATTCTAGCACTCGGCAGGCTACGACGGGCCAGTTCCAGGCCAGCACGGGCCACAGAGTGAAACCCTGCATGAGGAAGCAAAACAAAGAATTACAAGGTATACTCTCAAAGCTGGAGGGATGGCTCAGCAGTTAAGTCACTTGCTTGCAAAGCCTCAAGACCTGCGTTTTGATCTCTCTGTACCCATGTAAAGCCATATGCACAAGGTGGCACACATCTCAAGCACATTAGCAGTGGCACGAGGCCCTGGTAAGAACATTCTCTACCCCCCTGCTCTCTCTCTCTTCCTCTCTTTCTATCTCATAGACAAATAAATAAAACATCTGTAAAGTACAGTTTCTGCCCCAAATAGCACGTGAACCTAACACATGGTGGCAACCAAATCTCTAATGAAAATGAAAAGTGGTATGTGCTATAACAACTACCCATTCGAAGCATCCCAGACAAGGGCTGTGGGAGGGTACAAGGTAGGTGGACGCATTCTAAAACTGTAGGATTCATGCCCGGCAGAGTAAGTAAGGCACGATCCATCCCACAACCCGTTCCCTGCTGTGCCAATAGTGACTGACTGAGGCCTTCAGAATGCCCACAGTGAATATTATAACCCCCACAGAATAATGGGAGTTGAGTTTAGGGATAATATTATATGTGTTTTTTTTTTTTTCTTAAAGAAATAGTATAGCTTCTGAGATGAAATTGAATTAAACTCAAGATATTCTTGGGGTTTCGGTGGCACTTAACTTTGTAAGCACATCTCACACTTAATTGTTCATGTAATATTATAGTCTTACGGTAAATCCAGTATAAATAAAAGAAATAAAGGCACTATTCAAAATAAGAAAGTAAGTATGGCTTAATGGGATAGAAAACGTGAAAAGGCATCCTAGTAACAAAAGACAGTAAGGTAGCTAAAGGTAGAATGTATTTTCCTGGTTTTTATACGTATCTTCTAATGCCTAGTCTAGTTCTCTTCATACATCAGGCACAAAAAAAAGTTTATTTAGTCAAGTTCACAAGGACAAATGATTCCAATACATGATTAATTTGGACTTCACACCTTGGCCAGTAACAAGATTTTATTTTTTATGACACTGTGCCTAAAGGATATTGTTTTGCCATAAGCTGCTTGACCACACAGCGTCCAGGAAAGGAGTCATCAAAAGGAATTCTTGCGGTGATTGACCCAAGGTGAAAGCTAGCTTTAACTAACTGCTAGGCAATGTTTCTGCTTCTGAAGACATGAACAATTTTTTTTCTTTTTGAATGTCAGACATAATAAATTCACACATCAAACTTCTTTTTTTTTAATTTTTTTGTTCATTTTTATTTATTTATTTGAGAGTGACAGAGAGAGAGAGAGGCAGATAGAGACAGAGAGAATGGGCGCGCCAGGGCTTCCAGCCCCTGCAAACAAACTCCAGACGCGTGCGCCCCCTTGTGCATCTGGCTCACGTGGGTCCTGGGGAATCGAGCCTCGAACCGGGGTCCTTAGGCTTCACAGGCAGGCGCTTAACCGCTAAGCCATCTCTCCAGCCCACACATCAAACTTCTGAAGGGCTCTTATAGTAAAATGGCAAATTTTCAAATACCAATGACAAATTCTAGCTACAAGTATTACTGTCTTTACCTCCTCCAGTAAGGCTCGCCTCCTAAAGGCTCCACAACCTTCCCAGACACGGCCACCAGCTGAGGACCTAGAGTTCAAACACAGGAGCACGCGGGGACCTGTCACATTCAAACCACTACGGTAGAGAAAGAACCAAATGAAGAATAATGCTGGGAATCCCAGTAGCCCAGGGACACAATGCTGTACATATAAGACATAATTCACTCATCCAGTTGTGGAAAAAAGTGTATAGGAGGTAGGTCTGTGCAGAGGCTTTGGAAGTAAGAAGACCTGGACCTCCAATCTTTGCGTGTGTATGGAGATAGGAAAATTATTTTAACTCCAACTTTTAACCTCTGCATTATGTATCTCTATTACATATCATGGTTGTAAAAGTTACATGACATGACGTGTAAATAACTGGAGTACAGTGAGCAGGTACTAAATATAGTAGTGACTAATAGTATAATACAAATACTAGCAGATAGTCAGAAAAGCAAGGCTTTTTACAATAAAAACCAAACACACCACACACAGAGTCCCAGAGTACCATAGTATTCACAACCAAGGGTCAGGACCTCTGGGACTCTCATGAATACCAAAATAAGTCAATGCTAAAGCCTCTTCTATAAAAACTACATGCCATTTACATATAATGTAAGTGCAGTCTCCCACATAATTTAAATAACCTTAAGTGACTTTTAAAACTTAACACAGGGCTGGAGAGATGGCTTAGCGGTTAAGCGCTTGCCTGTGAAGCCTAAGGACCCCGGTTCGAGGCTTGATTCCCCAGGACCCACGTTAGCCAGATGCACAAGGGGGGCGCACGCATCTGGAGTTTGTTTGCAGTGGCTGGAAGCCCTGGCGCGCCCATTCTCTCTCTCTCTCTCTCTCTATCTGCCTCTTTCTCTCTCTGTCACTCTCAAATAAATAAATAAAAATGAACAAAAAAATTTAAAAAAAAACTTAACACAATGTAACCGCTATTACACTGTATTATTTAGGCAATCATATCAAGAAAGACATAGAAAAGCAACTTAAAAGGAGACTTTCAACACAAAGTAATTTGAATCCTTGGATGTGTAATGCACAGGTATAGAGTGTTGACCAACTTGATTCAACTACGTTAATGGTCTTTCGTACAGGTGTTGATGGAGAACCTGTCTCCCATGGATACAGAGGACCACTGGAATCCAAGAGCCTTGTCTTCTCTCTCTGAAATGAGGTGGCTAATAAGTGGATATTTTATTTTATTTTATTTTTATTTTTATTTTTATTTTTTGGTTTTTCGAGGTAGGGTCTCCCTTGAGCCCAGGCTGACCTGGAATTCACTATGTAGTCTCAGGGTGGCCTTGAACTCATGGCCACGATCCTCCTACCTCTGCCTCCCGAGTGCTGGGATTAAAGGCGTGCGCCACCACGCCCGGCTATAAGTGGATATTTTAGCATTTCGTTATTACAGCGAGACCACTAGTCATGATTAGGCTCCTGCATATCAACTTAGCATAAAGTACGTTGGCAAACCCTATGAAGCATAAGGGAGCGGAGCACTCCATCTGTTTATCACCCGACAATTTTAGTTATTTGACATTGACATTATTTCCCCCAATAACCCTCTGCGCTGTGAGGAAATTACTTGAAGGACTGCCAGGACTGCTTGTGTCTTTGCGAACAGGGAACCGTGAGCAGCCGCATTCAGAGAGCAGCTGTTCTGAGCGGGGAAGAGAACATACCCTGAATTATCTGTAAATCCAAGTCAGATATTCATGACTAGGTGATGCGTTTTGTACCTCACCTCCACCACCAGGCATTCACGAACACGAACCCATTGTGAATAAAATAAGAACAGAGTTTTGAAAGCATCACTGCTTGGCTTTTTATATCACGTAAATCACCTAGTGCAAACACTGTCTGTAACGAGTTCCAGCGCACAGATACAAAAACTCACGGGAAGAACATCTGTGACCATCCATATGCACACACAGGCTGCAGAGCCACCACAACGCCACGGCTTTCTCCTCTCTCCTCCTCCTTGGCTGTTTCCCTCTGAGACGCCTTTATCTCGGGGCCGGCTCCCTTTGTGGGGACAGTCCCCTGTTCTCCCAACGTGTCCTCAGAGATGGCCGTCCATGGGAAGGCATTCACACGGGTTGCAACTGTGGCTTCCCATGCTGAGTTCTACCCTACACCTGTCAAGGCCTCTGAACAGCAGAGTGGTCACAGGAAGCATGGCCGGGGTACAGCCCTGGCTTGCAGGAGGGTCCCCGAAGAGAGGTGTGAACAGGAGCGGCAAAATAACGACTCGAAGTCAAGTTCTGGTGCAAGCTGACGGGCTAATGCTGAAGCAGCTCAGCTTCTCCCTCTCTCTCTCTGTCCCTCCCTCTCTCTCCCTCCCCCCTCTCCCTCTCCCCCCTCTCCCTCTCTCTCTCCCTCCCCCCTCTCTCTCCCTCTTCCTCCCCTTCTCTCTCCCTCCCTCTCTCCCTCCCCCCCTCTCTCTCTCCCTCCCTTTCTCTCTCCCTCCCTCTCCCTCCCTCCCTCTCTCCCTCTCTCTCTCTCTCCCCCTCTCTCTCTCTCCCTCTCTCTCTCTCCCTCCCTCTCTCCCTCCCTCTCTCCCTCCCTCTCTCTCTCTCTCCCTCCCTCCCTCTCTCTCTCCCTCCCTCTCTCTCCCTCCCTCCCTCTCTCTCTCCCTCTCTCTCTCTCTCCCTCCCTCCCTCTCTCTCTCCCTCCCTCTCTCTCTCTCCCTCCCTCTCTCTCTCCCTCCCTCTCTCTCTCCCTCCCTCTCTCTCTCTCCCTCCCTCCCTCCCTCTCTCTCTCTCCTCCCTCTCTCCCTCCCTCCCTCTCTCCCTCCCTCTCTCTCTCCCCCTCCCTCCCTCTCTCTCTCCCTCTCTCTCTCCCTCCCTCTCTCTCTCCCTCTCTCTCTCTCCCTCCCTCTCTCTCTCCCTCCCTCTCTCTCTCCCTCCCTCTTTCTCTCTCCCTCCCTCCCTCTCTCTCTCTCCTCCCTCTCTCCCTCCCTCCCTCTCTCTTTCTGCTGCCACAGCTCTTAGCCTCAGTCTTTTTATTTTCTGATCATGTCATGCAAGAGCAAACTTCAAGAAAATTACAGTTCCAAAGAATTCATAGAAACGTTTTTGCTATTTCTTAACACCAAACAATCCCATAATTATTCACCTCAAGCACAGCCGTCAGGCCCCTGTAATGATTAACTATTTTCACACTTTCCCCAGGTATGTGCGGTCAAGCACTTGCGATTTCCTGAACTTCTACTTCCAATTACTATATTAAAGGCGAGAGACAGAACAACCACAAAATGGGGGTTCCCACCACTGATCCAATAAACCCATTTACCCCCCAACCATTTCTTTTGAATTTTCCTTTTCACGGCCTTCCGATGCTTAGACTTTGGTCCCCCCGATTGAACTCTTTCTGACCTCGGTTGTTTTTCCTGTAAGGATTCTTGGTAAAGAGCCATCGTTTGCTGCAACTGCCACCATTCAGAAAAATTAGTCATAGAACAATTCTTACACTCTTCCAGGAGGTTCATTGTTTCCTCCTAAGTGTCCTGTAATCGGTGCCTGACTTCATTTAAGGCCTTTAAGGAAAACAATTATCTCCGACCCATTTTCTTGTTTTTCCAATTCTATGCCAGAGCCTCTTTCAGATACATTGACCAACACTTCACTAACACCAATTTTTTTTAATATTTATTATTTATTAATTAGAAACAGAGTGAGAGAGACAGAATGGGCACGCCATGGCCTCTAACCACTGCAAATGAACTCCAGATACATGCGCCACCTTGTGTATCTGGCTTATGTAGGACCTGGAGAATCGAACCTGGACGCTTAGGCTTCACAGGCAAGCGCCTTAACCACTAAGCCATCTCTCCAGCCCACTAACACCAATTTTTACTGGAAAAGTAAACTTAGAGTTTGGTGCACCAAGTGAAAGACAGACAAAGACAAACATTATACAGAAAACCATAGATATCTGTAGCTTAGAGAGCCAAAGACGTTTCTACAGAGGGGCCACATTGGACTCCAAGGCAGAGGCAGCTGGGCTGGAACTGTGTCACGCAGCTCTTCGTGGTCCTGAAACGGCCTGCTCGGCGTCTCCGGCAGTACACCAGTGCTTAAACTGGGCACAGAGAGTATGCAGACAGACAATGTCACCTGGATGCCCTTGTGGAAATGGCAGTGTCGTGGGCTCTCTGAGCACACACTCCCCTGAAGTTAAAATGTGAGCATCCAATCTGAGCAGCTCACTGTGATTAATTATGCAAACTTTAGCTCATTATGATTAATTATGCAAACTTTAAACGGAAATGACAAGGGTGAGCAGTTAGTAAGCAGGAGAGAGAGAGGGTGAGGGTACTACAGAGGGCAGGACGGCATGGCCAATAGCGATATGGGTGTGTGTGCTAAGTCTAGAAAATGCTAGCACACATTACAGGCCACAAGGCAAGGGAAATAGCCTAGGCAAAGACTGGACTAAAGGCTTTCAGACAAGGGCTTGTCCTTGAAGACAAGGTGTGGGAGAGCTTCCTTGACATCTGTTATTTTTACCTTCCTTTTGGGTGTTATCTCCCGTGACCTTCAGTGGATGTCTGAAATAACAGAGAGTATTGAACCTTTTAAATTTTTTTTTTTTCGGGCTGGGGAGATGGCTTTGCGGTTAAGCGCTAGCCTGTGAAGCTTAAGGACCCCAGTTCAAGGCTCAATTCCCCAGGACCCACGTTAGCCAGATGCACAAGGGGGCGCATGCGTCTGGAGTTCATTTGCAGTGGCTGGAGGCCCTGGCGTGCCCATTCTCTCTCTGTCTATCTGCCTCTCTCTCTCTCTCTCTCTCTCTCTCCGTTGCTCTGAAATAAATAAAAATAAACAAAAAAAAATTAAAAATAAATAAAATAAAAAATAAAATTATTTTTTTTCCTGTACGCTCCAATCTATCTTTCCATGTTTTTGCACCTTTGCATCAATGAAAATATTTCTGAGGATCATTACAAAGCAAAATTAGGGGTTATGTGAACATCACCAACGCACTATAGTACCACTTGACCCGATATCTAAGTGGCTGCTATCTCACTAATTCACGGGTAGGATATATAGTGTGGATACACTGGTCAACGTGACGACTCCCACGTTGTGTGATATCACCATGGTACTCAGAGCAGCAAGCAAGTTAAAACTCATAAGGTGTCTACTTCTAGAATTTTCCACGTATACCGGGTGTGGTGGTGCACGCCTTTAATTCCAGCACTTGGGACGCAGAGATAAGAGGATCTTCATGAGTTCAAAGCCAGCCTGAGACAGCATAGTGAATCATGTAAAATCTTACGAGAGGAAACAAGAAAAGGAGAAGGGCAAGGGCAGTTATAGATGCTATTATAGCTAGGTGCGTCTCACAGCCCTCAAGAGATATCTATCATCTAGCTATCTCACCGGGAAAACCCAGAGTATCTGCGTGTCTTTGAAATAGTGCATAATTTCACGTGTATAATTATGTCATGATTAGGTCACATGCCATCAAACCCACTGGAGTCTATAGTCATGATAAAGGCTGAATTCTTGCCTATTTCATATGCCCTGTTTAAGCACAACACTTGCTATGCAACAGATACCTATTAATTATATGATAAATGGACAAACAAATAAACTAGTTCAAAACTTAAATTGCTAGGGAAAATAAAAAAAAGCAAAAATAAGCAAAATAATTACTTAACAAATGTTATTAAAGGGCAATTACTTTACGATATACAGAGACCACAGTGGTGATTAGCTTAAACTCAACAACCAAAACAAATATTTATTGATCACATACTGGATGCCAAGTGTTATACTTTGTACTGAGATGACAAGGAAAAATGTGAATGAATATGATATTCTGTTTTATATAGGGAGCCGTACTTTTTTATTTTTTATTTATTTATTTATTTATTTATTTTGTTTTTCAAGGTATGG
The DNA here is from genome assembly GCA_036346955.1 of Dipus sagitta. Taxonomy (NCBI): domain Eukaryota; kingdom Metazoa; phylum Chordata; class Mammalia; order Rodentia; family Dipodidae; genus Dipus; species Dipus sagitta. Next base: position 752,192 of record CM070792.1, read on the forward strand.
TTTCACTGTAGCCCAGGCTGACCTGGAATTCACTATGTCGTCTCAGGGTGGCCTCGAACTCACGGCCACGATCCTCCTACCTCTGCGTCCCGAGCGCTGGGATTAAAGACGTGCGCCACCACGCCCGGCGAGGGAGCTGTACTTTTTGTGAGAGGAAAAGGGTTCATTTTGCCTTACACACTCAAGGGGAAAGTCCACGATGGGAGGGAAAAACATGGCATGAGCAGAGACTGGACATCACCTGCTGACCAACATCAAGTGGACAGCAGCAGATTTCTGTCAGGTGGGCATCAAGCATTCAGAACTTGTAAGTTTATGAGGGCCACTTGCATCATTTCCAAAACAGGGCAAGACAAGACATTCCACTGCTTCTGCTGATTGAGTATATGTGTTTGAACAGACACGTAGAAGAAACAATTTTAGCATTTCGGAAAGCACCTGGCTACAGGCATGTTTGAGAAGACCAGAACTTTCCGTTTGCGGTAGCGTGTCACTCTAGCCCAGGGTCACCTGGAATTCACTATGTAGTCTCAGGCTAGACTTGAACTCACTACAATCCTCCCACCTGTGCCTTCTGAGCGCTGGGATCCAAGGCGTGTGCCACCGTGCCCAGCCAGAACTGTGAATATCAGCAACAGTTAGTTTTCCTTTCTTTTGACCCACCACTCCCAGACAACTCAGTCCTCTATGAAGCAGAGGTGGGCATTGTAGTGCAGTCATGAGGAAAAAAATATATATATATTGGATTAATCACTCAAGCACAGAAAGGCAAATAATGCATGGGGAAGGGAATGCTGAATTCACATGCTGATCCAGTTGGAACTGGGAAATGATGGCTGTGCCAATATCATCACCTACACTCTGAGCGGGTGCATGTAGTCTTGCTTCCAGCATTTGATGTCTTAGCACTTTAAGCCACACCACTCACTCGTGTTAGTTGAGTCAGGCAGCCGGGACAGGTGTAGACAGCTCATAAATAAGGTATATCTCTCACACTGCAGGAGGCTTTACAAGCAAAATCTGGATTCGTCCAAGTCGTACCCGGCCATGTTTTCGCTGCATGCTTATCACTGTGCACTAGCAAGAAGACTCTGAGGTTACCTATCCACTTAGCTGGGCTCTCTGCTCACGAGTCTCTCTCTTCAAAGCCCGTACCTTCTAGTATTAGCATTTTTTTAAAAAAAAATATTTCATTTATTTGAGTGAGAGGTATGAATGGGCACGTCAAGCTCTATACTCACTGCATATGCACTGCAGACACATGCACCACCTTTGTGCATGTGGCTTACCTCACTACTGGGTATTCGAACCTGTGTCCTCAGGCTTCGCTGGCAAGCGTCTTAGTAACTTCTCAGCCATTTCTTGATCCTGGATTCTAACAGATGAACTGCACATACACAAATAGTTAGAACTTAGCGCTGCTGCAGCAGTTAGATCAGCGCCACGGCCAGGAGTGACCACCCAGGACAGCGCCACGGCCAGGGGTGACCACCCAGGACAGCGCCACGGCCAGGAGTGACCACCCAGGACAGCGCCACGGCCAGGGGTGACCACCCAGGACAGCACCACGGCCACGGGTGACCACCCAGGACAGCGCCACGGCCAGGGGTGACCACCCAGGACAGCGCCACGGCCACGGGTGACCACCCAGGACCGCGCAGTGTCCATGGGCCAGGGGTGACCACCCAGGACAGCGCCACGGCCAGGGGTGACCACCCAGGACAGCACCACGGCCAGGGGTGACCACCCAGGACAGCGCCACGGCCAGGGGTGACCACCGAGGACAGCACCACGGCCAGGAGTGACCACCCAGGACAGCGCCACGGCCAGGGGTGACCACCCAGGACAGCGCCACGGCCAGGGGTGACCACCCAGGACAGCGCCACGGCCAGGGGTGACCACCCAGGACAGCGCCACGGCCAGGGGTGACCACCCAGGACAGCGCCACGGCCAGGGGTGACCACCCAGGACAGCGCCACGGCCAGGGGTGACCACCCAGGACAGCGCCACGGCCAGGGGTGACCACCCAGGACAGCGCCACGGCCAGCGGTGACCACCCAGGACAGCGCCACGGCCACGGGTGACCACCCAGGACAGCGCCACGGCCAGGAGTGACCACCCAGGACAGCGCCACGGCCAGGAGTGACCACCCAGGACAGCGCCACGGCCAGGGGTGACCACCCAGGACAGCGCCACGGCCAGGAGTGACCACCCAGGACAGCGCCACGGCCAGGAGTGACCACCCAGGACAGCGCCACGGCCAGGGGTGACCACCCAGGACAGCGCCACGGCCAGGAGTGACCACCCAGGACAGCGCCACGGCCAGGGGTGACCACCCAGGACAGCGCCACGGCCAGGGGTGACCACCCAGGACAGCGCCACGGCCAGGGGTGACCACCCAGGACAGCGCCACGGCCACGGGTGACCACCCAGGACAGCGCCACGGCCAGGAGTGACCACCCAGGACAGCGCCACGGCCAGGGGTGACCACCCAGGACAGCGCCACGGCCAGGGGTGACCACCCAGGACAGCACCACGGCCAGGGGTGACCACCCAGGACCGCGCAGTGTCCATGGGCCAGGGGTGACCACCCAGGACAGCGCCACGGCCAGGGGTGACCACCCAGGACAGCGCCACGGCCAGGAGTGACCACCCAGGACAGCGCCACGGCCAGGGGTGACCACCCAGGACAGCGCCACGGCCAGGGGTGACCACCCAGGACAGCGCCACGGCCAGGGGTGACCACCCAGGACAGCGCCACGGCCAGGGGTGACCACCCAGGACAGCGCCACGGCCAGGGGTGACCACCCAGGACAGCGCCACGGCCAGGGGTGACCACCCAGGACAGCGCCACGGCCAGGGGTGACCACCCAGGACAGCGCCACGGCCAGCGGTGACCACCCAGGACAGCGCCACGGCCACGGGTGACCACCCAGGACAGCGCCACGGCCAGGAGTGACCACCCAGGACAGCGCCACGGCCAGGAGTGACCACCCAGGACAGCGCCACGGCCAGGGGTGACCACCCAGGACAGCGCCACGGCCAGGAGTGACCACCCAGGACAGCGCCACGGCCAGGAGTGACCACCCAGGACAGCGCCACGGCCAGGGGTGACCACCCAGGACAGCGCCACGGCCAGGAGTGACCACCCAGGACAGCGCCACGGCCAGGGGTGACCACCCAGGACAGCGCCACGGCCAGGGGTGACCACCCAGGACAGCGCCACGGCCAGGGGTGACCACCCAGGACAGCGCCACGGCCACGGGTGACCACCCAGGACAGCGCCACGGCCAGGAGTGACCACCCAGGACAGCGCCACGGCCAGGGGTGACCACCCAGGACAGCGCCACGGCCAGGGGTGACCACCCAGGACAGCACCACGGCCAGGGGTGACCACCCAGGACCGCGCAGTGTCCATGGGCCAGGGGTGACCACCCAGGACAGCGCCACGGCCAGGGGTGACCACCCAGGACAGCGCCACGGCCAGGAGTGACCACCCAGGACAGCGCCACGGCCAGGGGTGACCACCCAGGACAGCGCCACGGCCAGGGGTGACCACCCAGGACAGCACCACGGCCAGGAGTGACCACCCAGGACAGCGCCACGGCCAGGAGTGACCACCCAGGACAGCGCCACGGCCAGGGGTGACCACCCAGGACAGCGCCACGGCCAGGGGTGACCACCCAGGACAGCACCACGGCCAGGGGTGACCACCCAGGACAGCACCATGGCCAGGAGTGACCACCCAGGACAGCGCCACGGCCAGGGGTGACCACCCAGGACAGCGCCACGGCCAGGGGTGACCACCCAGGACAGCGCCACGGCCAGGGGTGACCACCCAGGACAGCACCACGGCCAGGAGTGACCACCCAGGACCGCGCAGTGTCCATGGACGTGCTGAAGGCCCAGTGGGCAGAGCGCGTGGAGGACACACGTGGCCTGCGGTCGCCATGACACAGGGAAAGAGGACGAGGACGACGCCTCCCATCACCACGCTGGGCCTAAGCGACGCCACGGACAGGGGCGGGGCTCCGCGGCCGCGCGGTGACGTCACGAGCGTGCGCGCGCACGCAGGAGCGGCCGCCATCTTCGGTCCAGCGAGCGCAACTGACACGGGCGGGGCTCCCCGGCGGCGCCGTGACGTCAAAACCGCGCGCGCGGACAAGCGCCGCCATGATTGGCTGAGCGGATTCAACTCGGGGGGGCGGGGCTTCGCGGCGGCGCTGTGACGTCAAAAGCGCGCGCGCGGAGAAGCGCCGCCATGTTTGGTTTAGCGGATTCAACGCAGGGGGCGGGGCTCAGCGGCGGCTCTGTGACGTCAAAAGCGCGCGCGCGGAGAAGCGGCCGCCATGTTTGGCTTAGCGGATTCAACGGGAGGGGCGGGGCTCTTCAGCGGCTCCGTGACGTCACTGTCACGCGCCGGCTTCGGCGGCCGCCACGTTTGGCGCAGGCGACTCCAAGGAGAAGGGCGGGGCTCCCTGGCGGTTCGGGGACGTCCGAGGCGAGCGCGCGGGGAAGCGGCGGCCACGTTAGGCCTGGCGGGCTCAGTCCGGGCGTCGGCGCAGTGACGTCACTAGCACGCGCAGGGTGATGCCGCCGCCATCTTTGTTGCAGCGGACTCAACGTATGGGGCGGGACTCTCTGGCGGCGCAGTGACGTCAAAAGCGCGCGCGCAGAGCAGCGGCCGCCATGTTTGGTTGTTGGAGTCAACGGGGGGGCGGGGCTCCTCAGCGGCGCGGTGACGTCACTGTCACGCGCCTGCTTGGGCGGCCGCCATGTTTGGCCCAGCCGACTCAACGGGGAGGGGCGGGGCCCCGTGGCCGCGCATTGACGTCACAAGCACGCGCTCAGTCGGAGGGGCGGGGCCTCAGGGAGGCTCTGTGACGTCAAAAGCAAGCGTCGCTGTCCAGCGCGACCTTCTTGGGCGGCCGCGCGGCCCCGATAGAGGAGGAGGTGGTGCTGAGTGACATCCGGGTAACGACCTTGGGGGCGGGACCTCGGCGAATGGCGTCCGCCGATTGGCCAGAAGGGCTGCCAATGCGGAAGTGGGAGGGTGGGGGTGGCTTTGGGGCCGGCTCTGCGCGAGACCCTCGTCCGTTCCGTTCCGGGCGCCTTTGGGGGTCCAGGTCTGTGCGGTCCCTGCGGGAGCTTGCAGTTCCCGTCCCTCCTCCATGCTTGGCAGAAATGGACTCCCAGCTGATGCTCAGGCCTGCCTCTCCCTCGGGGAGCCCCGCGAGGCCTGCAGCTCCCTGCTCAGCACCCCGAGATCCCCCCAACACCTGCTCCCCTCCATGCCAGGGCCCGCCTGTCCCGCACCTCAGTTTAGGGTCTCTGAGCACCTCCGAGAGCAGCCCCCCTGCCCCCCCCCCCCCGAGCTGCACAGAGTGTGTCAGCTTTCATTAGAAAAAAAAATACAAAATACGTATCGCGATATCAGGAAACCATCAATCACAATTCACATGTGACAGTTACAGCCACAGAAGTAAATTTTTGTGTGTTTGTTTCTATTTATTTATTTATTTGAGAGCCACAGACAGAAAAAGAGAATGGGCACCCCAGGTGCACGCACCCCCTTGTGCATTCTGGCTTATAAGTGGGTGCTGGAGAGTCGAACTCCAGATGCATTCACCCCCTTGTGCATCTGGCTTATAAGTGGGTCCTGGAGAGTCGAACTCCAGATGCATGCACCCCCTTGTGCATCTGGCTTATAAGTGGGTCCTGGAGAGTCGAACTCCAGATGCATGCACCCCCTTGTGCATCTGACTTATAAGTGGGTCCTGGAGAGTCGAACTCCAGATGCATTCACCCCCTTGTGCATCTGGCTTAAGTGGGTCCTGGAGAGTCGAACTCCAGGTGCATGCACCCCCTTGTGCATCTCACTTACAAGTGGGTCCTGGAGAGTCGAGCTCCAGATGCATGCACCGCCTTCTGCATCTTGCTTAAGTGGATCCTGGGGAGTCGAACCTGGGTCCTTTGGCTTCGCAGGCAAGCGCCTTAACCGCTTAGCCATCTCTCCAGCCCCATAAAAGTAATTTTAAACATAGTGGGGAACTTGGTGCATCTTGGAAGACGACAGGGAAGAGAAAGGGACTTGTGCACAAGCTCTGTTTGTGAGTTACAGGAGGCGCTTGGAGGGGGAGGGGGAGTGTCAGGTATCTCAGCCACCAGGGGTCTCCCAATACCCAGCTGCTCTGCCCTTGAGGAGTTTAAGGATGCTGTTCAGACCAGCAGAGCCTGCTGTTCACCCGCCCTTGGCCTCCTGTAAGGGAGTCACTTCTATTTTTCTCTAGGCTAGGTGTAAAGAAATGTAGAGAAATAACAACATTTTACTCTCTTTCCTTGAGCGAGTCCCCCAAGAGGGAACCCCAGACCTCTGAGGAGCTCGGTGAGGCCCCAGGGTCCTTTCATGGAGGCCTGCCATGCCCGCGCAGGCTTTGAAAGAGTAGAGTACACAGTGCTTCCCTCTTTTCATGGGCTGCAAGAGTGTGTGTCATGATCGCGATGGCCTTGCAGGAATCCCTTAGCTGCTTCTCCCAGTTATAACTGGGGTTTTTTATTTTTTATTTTTTTTGCAGCTAGTTAGCAATTAAATGCATTGCATTGTCCAATAATAACAGCATAATAATTGGTTGTTAATTAATAGTTAATATTTTATTAGGAAGGTAATCATTAGTCAGTAACATGGGCTAATTATTTATTGATTTATTTGAGAGATAGAGACCCAGAGAGAGGCAGCTAGAGAGAGAGAGAGAGAGAGACTGGCCGCGCCAGGGCCTCCTTGCATTGTTCAATAATAACAGCATAATAATTGGTTGTTAATGAATAGTTAATATTTTATTAGGAAGCTAATCATTAGTAGCATGGGCTAATTATTTATTGATTTATTTGAGAGATAGATAGAAACCCAGAGAGAGGCTGCTAGAGAGAGAGAGAGAGAGACTGGCCACGCCAGGGCCACCCGCCGCTGCAAACGAATTTCAGCAGCGTCCACTACCTTGTGCCGCTGGCCTAGGTGGGTCCTGGGGAATAGAACCTGGGTCCTTTGGCTTTTCGGGCAAGAGCCTTAACCCGTACGCCATCTCTCCAGCCCAACATGGGTTAATTTTATCAGGGTTTTAAAAGATAAGGACCTCTTGCATGAGAATGAGGGAAAGGAGCAATTTGCTGCATTTGAAATTTACTGGTGTACTAACTAAAACAAGATAAGTGTTAAGCCTTTGGAATTTCATGCACACTGTTTTTCTTTTTTTTCTTTTTTTTTAATTTTTTTTCCTCATTTTTATTTATTTATTTGAGAGCGACAGACAGACAGAAACAGGCAGATAGAGAGAGAGAGAGACAGGATGGGTGCATCAGGGCCTGCAGCCTCTGCAAACGGACTCCAGACACATGTGCCCCCTTGTGTATCTGGCTAAAGGTGGTCCTGGGGAATCGAGCCTCGAACCCGGGTCCTTAGGCTTCACAGGCAAGCGCTTAACCGCTAAGCCATCTCTCCAGCCCCTCATGCACACTGTTTTTCATTGGACTAACACCTCTCCCTAAGAAAGGAAAAAGGGGCAAAAAAAAAAAAAGATCCTCAGTAATTGGAACTTAGGTTTCTTTACAATTATCAGATTGCATCAGCTGGGTACTGAAAAAAAAAATGTAAAATGCCGTGTGATTTAATTTTAATTAATAACACGATATTGGGCCCGGGTGAAGAGGTAGAATAAATGCATTCCTTGAAACGTCCCTGGGCTTAAATAAATTAAACGATACAACTGTGTTTCAAACAAGAGAATATCTGCTGAGGCTCTAGCAGGAGGAGGATTACCGTAAGACTCAGGCATGCATGTGATCAACTGGAAGTTTGCAAAAAAATTCTATTTTTCCTTTTTTTTTTTAGCTCTGTGACTTGGGCAGCTAGATAGAATGAGGCCAATCCACCTGTCCTTCGCGGCCTGCGGGTTCCTCGGTATTTACCACTTGGGGGCGGCGGCGGCGTTCTGCAAACACGGAGGAAGACTGCTGAAGCAGGTCCAGGCCTTCGCCGGAGCCTCGGCCGGATCCTTGGTGGCTTCGGTCCTGCTGACAGCTCCCGAAAAGATCGAGGTAATTAAGCCGTAACTAGGCCGTGCTCCTCGTCCAAAAAATAAATAAATAAATAAATAAATAAATAAATAAATAAATAAATAAATAAATAAATAATAGCATCAGATAAAATTAAAATCAAAAGCAGGATCGCCAGCATGAGAGCCAGCTAGACCCAGGGAATGCTGCGGAGGAGGCATGCTTGGCCTGGTTAACCCAAGGTTGACATTTTTGTCTTAGGACTGAATGAGGATCCACGCTCTGGGCTTGGAGAAAAAGATTTTATTTTATTTATTTTATTTTTTTTGGGTAGGGCCAGTAAGAGAAGGAAATAAAATGCCTTGTTTTACTGCTGAGATTTTATTTAGCCTGCAGATCTCAGTTCTGCTTTCTCTCAAACAAAGGCTGCTTTTTTATTTTTATTTTTTTTTTTTTGCATGACAATGGCTCGGAGCCCAGAGCCAGCTTTCAAAGGCCTTGAACTTAAACGTGGCCTAAACCTCTGCTCATGGTTGTTATTGTGATTATGCGGCAGGGACGTAAAACAAACTGTGGGCATGCAATTTCGATGAAGTGAAGCAACATGGGAACTTAATTCGTTTTTAATTCTCACAGTCAGAAGCTCCGAATTCCACACAGCTTAACCCAGATGCAACAGAAGCAGGCTTCATTAGGTATTTCCTCTAACGCAGCGTATGCATTGAAAGCGTATTTTCTGCTCTTTGCTCGCTGTCATACTCGAGAAAGTCTTTGCTGATGCCTCACGCAAGGCCCGTGGCTCGGACCAGTGCAAAAATAACGATATAACACATCCACGCGCAAGGACGCGTTTGCAGACTGTTGAGATTTTAAAACCCCAGAATCTCATTCCCAAATCTGTTTCTGAGCTGCTTATAGAGAGAAGAAGAAACTGGATTTGACGACAGTTTCCATCCATCCTGCCCACCCCCCAAAACACACACACACTTCTGATTGCCTGTTTCCACTGGACACTTCTTTCGGGGGGGGGGCTACACCTACCCTGGGGGGGCGGCTCACAAGGGGAAAGTGAAAAGAAGCCAACGAATAAAAATTCTCCTTTGTCGGCCAAGGACGTCTTCTCTCTCCCCTTCCTGTCCAAAAAAAAAAAAGAAACCGATTCTTCTGCAGCCAGGATAACCTTTTGATGTCAGGCCATTTTGCTTTCATGTCTTTGCAGCGTTTGAAACATGGCTTTGAGATGCTCTGGGCACGTTCTGTTCAACCTGCTCCGGCAGCCTGTTAAGCCCCGTTCCTCCTGACGGTGCAAGTTGTTCAAGATTTGCACTGTTGTGACAAATGCATCAGTCACGAGCCCCCGTTTCAGAGCTTGTGCATTGCTAGGTGTATGTCAGGTGGCAGGCAGATTTAGACATTGTTATGTAAGAGCTGGGTGCTTTTTAGGCAGCCTTCACCACGTGATAGGACCGCATGCTGCTAGATACCCTGGGGCCCTCAAAGGGCTGCGGCAAGGCAGTTCAAGGAAATGGCCTAAGTGGGGAGTCCCGCTTAGTTAAGAGCAGAGTGAATCTGGAAGGGGCCGTCCCCCCACCTCTCAGCCAGGCGCCTGCTGGGCGTGGGCCTACAATCTGCCCACCCACCCCAGACCCAGCAAGAGTGACTCTTCTGATGCAGGATGTTGGGGTTCAGGAGCGGCCTCCCAAAACCTGTGACCCCCAATTTTAGGTCCTTATTTTAAACAAAGAATTGATTTTTTTTAAAAAAAATGGACTTGAGAAGGATAAATTATGAATTATTGATGTTTATTTAGGGAGAAACCGTAACTCGTGAGGTTGATTTAAGGGAAATTGATAGCTAGGAAAAGTCAGGAGCACACACACACACACACACACACACACACACACACACACACACACACATACACACGGGAGGCCAGACATTCAAGCACTGAGCCACATGAAGGAAACTAGAGGCTTGGGCTGGAGACATGGCGTTGCGGTTAAGGCGCATGCCTGTGAAGCCTGAGGACCCAGGTTCGATTCCCCAGGACCCATGTAAGCCAGATGCACGTGGTCACGCATGCATCTGCAGTTCGTTTGCAGTGGCTGGAGGCCCTGGCATGCCCATTCTGTCTCTGCCTCTGTCTCTGTCGCTCTCTCTCTAATAAATAAATGAAAATAAATCTATAAAAAAAGAAAGTAAGTGGTGGCACACGCCTTTAATCCCAGCACTCAGGAGATAGAGGTAGGAGGATCGCCGTGAGTTCGAGGCCACCCTGAGACTACATAGCGAATTCCAGGTCAGCCTGGGCTACAGTGAGACCCTACTTGGAAAAAAACAAAATTAAAAGAAAAGAAAGTAGAGGCTTAAGGAAGAACAGCAGAGGGAAAGTTCCAAGGCAGAGACCAGGAAATTCAGATGAGAAACGGGTAGTAAGGAGAGTTACCCCACGGGTACCCGGACTTTAGAGAAGTCACATTGGGAGAAGGCCTGGGATTCAGAGGAAATACCCACGTAGAAGATCCAGAGCTGAGAAGAAGAGATCCAAGCTGAACCATGTCTGGAAATGAAAGTGTGGAGTCACCCCAGAGCTTGAAACAGACGCAGGACAAAAGAGAGAAACGCCCAGGCTGAGGGGGGGAGGGCCGCTCTCCTCTGAGCTTCTCTGCTGAGAAGAACAGACGTAGACTCACACGTGTCCACACGAGAGAGAGACAGAGAGAGGAGAGAGAGAGAGAGAGAGAGAGAGAGAGAGAGAGAGCTGGGAGCTCTCATGGAATACCACGGTCGACCCTCCCTGGGGGAGGCTGGTGGTCATTCAGTCTTGGTTTCTACTCACTTTTGGGAGCTGGGCACATACTATGCTGAGGGAATAGAACTGGTCTCAATCCAAGCATTTAAAAAAAAAAAAAAAAAAGTTGGGCCTGGAGAGATGGCTTAGCAGTTAAGGCACTTGCCTATGAAGCCAAAAGGACCCAGGTTCGATTCTCCAGGACCCACGTAAGCCAGATGCACAAGGGGGCACATGCATCTGTTGTTCCTTCGGAGTGGCTAGAGGCCCTGGCGTGCCCATTCTCTCTCTCTCTCTCTCTCCGTCTGTCTCTCTCTCTCTCTCTCTCTCTATATATATATATATATATATATATATATATATATCTGTATATATATACATATACATATATGTATACCTCTTTGTATCTCTATCTCAAATAAATTAAAATTAAAAACTTGACTAAACTTAAGTGTCTTGTGCAGTGGCATGCCCATTCTCTCTCTTTCTCTCTGTCTCTATCTATCTATCTATCTATCTATATATATATATATATATACATATATACCTCTTTCTTTTTTTTTTTTTTTTTTTTTTTTTGGTTTTTCGAGGTAGGGTCTCACTCTAGCCCAGGCTGACCTGGAATTCACCATAGAGTCTCAGGGTGGCCTCGAACTCACGGCGATCCTCCTACCTCTGCCTCCCGAGTGCTGGGATTAAAGGCGTGCGCCACCACGCCCGGCTATATACCTCTTTCTATCTCTATCTCAAATAAATTAAAATTTAAAACTTGACTAAACTTCAGTGTCTTGTGCAGTGGCATGCCCATTCTCTCTCTCTGTGTGTCTGTGTGTCTCTATCTATTATATATATATATATATATATATATATATATACACCTCTTTCTATCTCTATCTCAAATAAATTAAAATTTAAAACTTGACTAAACTTCAGTGTCTTGTGCAGTGGCATGCATATATATATATATATATATATATATATATATATATATATATGTATGTATATCTTTCTATCTCTATCTCAAATAAATTAAAATTAAAAGGTTTGCTAAACTGCAGTGGCTGATGGGTTACAAGGAATGAAAGATGCGATGTCAGCATGACCATTGTGCTTCGAGGAGATAACAGCCAGACGTGAGGGAGCCCGGCCCACAAACAAGGGGCACGTTCTGCCCACATGAGCTTTAACCACAAGGGCAAAGAAAGTCATGAAATGACACAGTAAGGGCTGGAGAGATGGCTTAGTGGTTAAGCGCTTGCCTGTGAAGCCTAAGGACCCCGGTTCGAGGCTCGATTCTTCAGGACCCACGTTAGCCAGATGCACAAGGGGGCGCACGCGTCTGGAGTTCGTTTGCAGTGGCTGGAGGCCCTGGCGTGCCCATTCTCTCTCTCCTTCTCTCTCTCTGTCTGTCGCTCTCAAATAAATAAATAAAAATGAACAAAAAAAAATTTTTAAAAATGACACATTAAGTAAGTAGGCCACACACAAAGTAGGTTTTTTTTTTTTTTTTTTAACCTTTCCCGTGGGCTTGAGATGTTAGAACATTCTTATCTTTAGAAGTCGATGGGAGCAGGAGGTTTGCGATACATACAATGAAAACTGTCATAGTCACAAGAATTCAAAATTCAGAGACAGAGCTGGGCGAATGGCTACAAAGGTGTTCCTTCGCCCAGACCAGAGTTAACTGCGGCTCTTGACCTGCCTGCTTTCTGTCCCTCCTCAATCAGGAGGTTTCAGTCACTCAAGGTCTGCAGGGTCTTTACGATGAAACGTAGCTTCTTCAAACAGCAATAGACAGACTGGACAAACGTGTACCCCAAAAAATTTGTTCATTAGACAGAGAAAAAGGCAGGGAGAAAGAGAGAATGGGGCACACCAGGGCCTCCAGCCACTGCAAAGGAACTCCAGACACATGCACACACCCCCCCTTGTGCATCTGGCTTATGTGGGTGCTGAGGAATCGAACCTGGGTCCTTTGGCTTTGAGACAAGCACCTTAACCGCTAAGCAGTCTCTCCAGCCCCCCCTTTTCTCTAAGAGAGAGAGAGAATTGGCATGCCAGGGCCTCAGCCACTGAAATTCAACTCCAGAAGCTTGCGCCACGTAGTGTGCATGTGCGACCTTGCGCTTGCCTCACCTGTGTGCGTCAGCATCTGGCTTACGTGGGATCTGGAGAACTTCGAACATGGGTCCTTAGGCTTCCGTGGGCAAGCGCCTTAACCACTAAGTCATCTCTCCAGCCTGCACCGGGTCCCTTTCCAAAAATTATTAAATTTGCTTATTTTCAAGCAGAGGGAGATAGACACCTAGAGAAACAGGGAGAAAGAGAGAGAGAATTTTTAAATTTGTTTATTTTCAAACAGAGGGAGATAAATACCCAGAGAGAGAGAGACTGGGTGTTCCAGGACCCTCCAACCACCGCAGACTCCAGACACATGCGCCACTTTGTGCACATGGCTTTACGTGGGTACCGGGAAACCGAGGTTGGGCCCTTAGGCTTTGCAAGCAAGTGCCTTAACCGCTGGGCCATCTCTCTGTCCCTAAAAAAAAAAAAAAAATGCTTTCGGGGACCCTGAATTGGGATGGGAGAGGAAGAGCCTCATGGCTCTGTGTTTCAATCTCTGAAAGAATGAATGCACTGAGTTAAAATTTGAATCCGGCCTTCAAGAATTTTTCTCCTGCGGACTTGAGGCCGTTTGGAGGGGTAAATAAAACGCAGGAAGGAAAGAAGGGAAGGCGGTACTGAATCAAAAACCCTGCTCCCCTCAAAGGAAGTAATTATGTGGCTCATTCTGGAGTTAAATATGAATGATTACTTAGAGTCTTAAGAGCTCTCTCCCCATCTGCCTCTTTCCCCCCTCTCCCCTGCGGTGCAGGCTTTGTTACGTTAACCCTAGAACGCCTGCTGTCTTTTGATTTGGAGGGAGAGGAGCAGAGGCCCCCCTTCCCCCAAGCCCCACCTCTGCACACCCCCCCAAGGCCCCTCCATCCCTGGCCTGCCCTGGCTCCCATTCTGAATTTCTGTTTCTCACGTGTGTGTTGAACACCCACCCACCCCTCCCCTCCATTCTCTCTCTCCATTCCTTCTCTTTACTTGGTGCCCTCCCTCCTTCCCTCTCTCTCTCTCTCTCTCTCTCTCCCTCCCTCCTTCCCTCTCTCCCTCTCTCTCTCTCTCTCTCTTTTATTCTTTCTTTCTCTTCTCTCGCCCTCCCCCCCTTCTTCCTCCCTCTCCGCTGTTACAATAATACTTAGATCCAAGAACACAACACATTGCACATGCACCCAAGCTTACACAAGTGCCCCCCACCCCAGGTGGGGGGGGGGGTTTCACAGCCACAGGACAGAGAAAATCGTGAGTCGACCATCTTCTGCAAATACCTCGGCGAGAACATCAGGAAGCCACGGTTCCAGCAAACAAGGAAGGAAGGTGGCTTGCCCCAGGACTCTGATGCTGGCTGGTGACATTCTCGCCCGGTGGCTTGGTGATGGGAAGAGTCCGTGTGTACATTTCAAAAGCATTTGCCTGACACTCACAAGGGTGGGTGGTTAGGACTGGCATGCAGGTGTTTCTTATTTATTTATTTATATATTTATTTATTTATTTATTTATTTATTTATTTGGCAGAGAGAGAAAGAAAGAGGCAGAGGGAGAGACAGAGAATGGGCGTGCCAGGGCCTCCAGCCACTGCAAACGAACTCCAGATGCGTGCGCCCCCTTGTGCATCTGGCTTATTACATGGGTCCTGGGGGAATCGAACCGGGGTCCTTTGGCTTCGCAGGCAAAGGCCTTAACCTCCAGCCGCGGAGGTGGATTTTGAATGGCCGCCGGGTAGGGCTCGGGATAATTTTGTCCCCCCAAAACCGGTGACATTGCATATCTTCACAGTCACAGAAGTTGTAATCAGTGAATCAGCCGGGTACGATCCGATCCTCAACCTCAGTCCACGGGGAGGGAGAGAGAGAGAGAAGAGGCTGGAGGGGAAGGGGGAGGAGAGGGGAAGAAAGGAAGAGACCCATGAGAACATACAAGTCTTCCAGGCACTAAGAAAGCACAGTGGACCCCCAGGTTGGGCATTTTTGTGGGTACGATTGTGCCGCACACTTGGGTTTGGTTTTTTGTTTTTGTTTTTGTTTTTCTGCTGTATTGAGAATTAGACGTAGGGCCTTACGTTAGCTCTACCACTCACATACATACATCTGCAGAAGCCTTTTTTAGTTTTCCTTTCGACACACTCTCTCGCTCACTTGCCCCGACTGGCCTCAAACTCTCTTTAGCCAGTACAGGCCTTGAACTAGAAAGTGAGCAAAATGTTAACATGTCATATGTCTCTGCATTTCCTTAGAGAAAAAGAGAAGTCACTTTCCTCGTAGGAGCTCGTGCAAGAACGGAATGAGACACGTGTTTAAGCAGATGGGGGGGAGACAGGAGGCTCTGCTGGCGTGAATATCTTTACCCCAGGCCTGGGGTGTTGAGCAAATGCCTTAGGGACAGATAAGCTGCAGACTCTGGTCTCAGGCCTACAACACAGCCGCCTGCAAGTGACCAACAGACAGACCTGTTCACAAGGCCCCTTTGCTCATCTTCTGAGATGCACTGAATTCCCCATTATGCTGGTGATTACTGCTGTGGCTGGAACTGTCACATGTAAATTGTGATTTATGCTTCAACTCCCATCCTGTTTTGTTTTTCTATAAACACCATGTGGTTATTTCCAATAAAAGCTGACACTCTGGGCTGGAGAGGTGGCTTAGCGCTTAAGCGCTCACCTGTGAAGCCTAAGGACCCCGGTTCGAGGCTCGATTCCCCAGGACCCACTTGAGCCAGATGCACAAGGGGGCGCACGTGTCTGGAGTTCGTTTGCAGAGGCTGGAGGCCCTGAAGCACCCATTTTTTGTCTCTCTCTCTCTGTCAAATAAATAAATAAAAATTTTTTTTTTTAAAAAAGGCTGATGCTCTGAACAGTTCAGGGCTTCACTCTGAGATTCTGAGGTGCAGCCCTGGGATACCAGACTTTCTTCTTTTTCTTTCTTTTATTTCTTTACCCAATAAAGCGTTGCCACCCATTCCGTGACCCTGTGGCAGAACTTGCCGTCTTCCTGACCAGCTGCTGTTAACAGGCCTACGCGGTTACACGGGTCTTGAACCGGTCACCCACACGTACACGTTGATTTTCTTTTTCAGGAATGCAGCCGATTCACCTACGAGCTTGCAGAGGAAGTCAGACAGCAGCCTCTGGGCGCACTGACACCCGGTTACGACTTCATGGCCCGGCTGAGGTAAGCTTTCCGTCGTGCCTTTTCCCCCCCCGGGGTGCACGGGGACGGGGTGCTGACCAGTCCTGCTGGAAGCTGGGCTCTCCCTCTCGTGCAGTATTCACGCGTGTGCAATATCCACGCGTGTGCACTAGCTCAGCGCGCTCGGCTCCTGCAGGGCCGGGGTGGACTCGCTGCTCCCGCCGCACGCGCACGAGCTGGCCGGCCGCCGGCTGCACGTGTCCATCACTGATGTCCACGCCGCACGGAACCGCCTCGTCTCGGACTTCTCCTGCAGGGAAGACCTCGTGAAGGTAACGAACCCCAACCAGGCCTGGCTCAAGCACTCGAGCCCCCCTGCATTCCTCAGGGCCCCCCGGCTCGCAGCAGGCCGAAGGGTCAGTAAGTGAAGGGTCTCGGCAGTGGACGCTGCCGCCTTCCTGTCCACGCTGCAGGCCACAGGCCACGTCCACCGCCTCGCTCGGCACTCCTCGCTCGGAGTCCCTGTGCAGGTGCATCGTGGGAGACAAGTTGCATGTTTACTACTCACCATTCATTATTATTATTATTATTATTATTATTATTATTAGTTACGTACACAGTGCGTAGACAGCTATTATTATTATTATTATTATTACTAGTTACGTACACAGTGTGTAGACAGCTATTATTATTATTATTACTAGTTACGTACACAGTGCGTAGACAGCTATTATTATTATTATTATTATTAGTTACGTACACAGTGCGTAGACAGCTATTATTATTATTATTATTATTACTAGTTACGTACACAGTGTGTAGACAGCTATTATTATTATTATTAGTTACGTACACAGTGCGTAGACAGCTATTATTATTATTATTATTATCACTAGTTACGTACACAGTGTGTAGACAGCTATTATTATTATTATTAGTTACGTACACAGTGCGTAGACAGCTATTATTATTATTATTATTATCACTAGTTACGTACACAATGTGTAGACAGCTATTATTATTATTATTAGTTACGTACACAGTGCGTAGACAGCTATTATTATTATTATTATTATCACTAGTTACGTACACAGTGTGTAGACAGCTATTATTATTATTATTATTATTATTAGTTACGTACACAGTGCGTAGACAGCTATTATTATTATTATTATTAGTTACGTACACGGTGCGTAGACAGCTATTATTATTATTATTATTATTATTAGTTACGTACACGGTGCGTAGACAGCTATTATTATTATTATTATTATTAGTTACATACACAGTGCGTAGACAGATATTATTATTATCATTATTAGTTACGTACACAGTGCGTAGACAGCTATTATTATTATTATTATTATTAGTTACGTACACAGTGTGTACACAGCTATTATTATTATTATTATTATTATTAGTTACGTACATAGTGCGTAGACAGCTATTATTATTATTATTATTATTAGTTACGTACACAGTGCGTAGACAGCTATTATTATTATTATTATTATTAGTTACATACACAGTGCGTAGACAGCTATTATTATTATTATTACTAGTTACGTACACAGTGCGTAGACAGCTATTATTATTATTATTATTATTAGTTACGTACACAGTGCGTAGACAGCTATTATTATTATTATTATTATTATTATTATTAGTTACGTACACAGTGCGTAGACAGACTACCATGCCCGATTCCTAACCTTCTTTTTTTTTTTAAATATATTTTACTTATTTATGAGAGAGAGAGAATGGGTGCACCAGGGCCTTCAGCCACTGCAAACAAACTCCAGAGGCGTGCACCCCCCTTGTGCATCTGGCTTACATGGGACCTGGGGAATCGAACCGGGATCCTTTGCCTTTGCAGGCAAGCGCCTTAACCGCCAAGCCATCTCTCCAGCCCTAGGCTGACCTTGAATTAAGAGAGTAGCAAAGGATGACCTTGAACTTCTGACCCTCCTCTGTTCACCACCCAAGGGTTGGGATCTCATGCATACACCACCGTACCTGGTTTCATGCAGTGCTGCGGGTTAAACCCAGAGTTTTAAGCATGCCAGACAGGGGCTGTACTCTCTTGTTTATTTATTAGGAGACAGGGACAATATGTATGCACCAGGGCCTCCAGCCACTGCAACAAAGTCCAGATGCATGCACTCCCCCCCCCCCAAGTGCATCTGGCCCGCATGTGTCCTGGGGAGTCGAACCTGGGTCCTTAGGCTTTGCAGGCCTTTAGGCTTTGCAGGCCTTTATCACTAAGGTGCACGCGAGGGGAGACCGTGTGTCGCACCCGGGTCTCAACTTCCCGCTGCGGTGTTGCCTGTCGTTTCTGCCCTTCTCTTTTCCTGCGCTTCCACCCAAATGCACTTGAAAGTTGGTCAGCTGAGAATTCATTATCTCTGGGAGCCACTTCAGTTGATTGATGACTTCTAAATAGCGGTGTGCTTTGCTATGGTAACAAGGTGGATATTTGTCAGTCTGAAAGGGTATGTTTTCCGTATAAAAATCCGGCCCACGGATTTTCATTTATTTATTTATTTTATTTTTATTTTTATTTATTTTTTTTTCTACTCTGGTTCAAGGCAAGCTGCTGCTAATACAAGGAATGCCTGTTTCAAATAGCAGCAGGTTACGGATCAATGGTGACAGTCTCCTCTTGGGGGAGGAGAGAGGAAGCTCTCTCTGATAGAGAGGAGGACAGATGCATTGATATTGTGTGTGTGTGTGTGTGTGTGTGTGTGCACGCGCGTGTGAGGGTCAAACTCGGGGCCTCCTGCTTACATAGCAAGTGCTCTGACCCACTGAGCCAAAGTCCCCAGCCTCACACATCTCTTTTTTTTTTAAATGTCATCTGTATGCTGTAATCTGAAATATTTATTTATTTTTAATTTGTTTGGGGTGCTTTATTCACTGTGCATGAAAACAATATAAGACCAAAAATACATTCAGGGAAAAAAAAAAATGATCTATTTCCTATGATGCTGGCTAACACTCATCAATATTCAGTGTGAAATACTTGTTCTGCCCATGCGGAATTTGAAGGATCACCTTCATCGCGAACGATTACGCATACAGATTTAATTGTGATGATTACGTCTTGATTTTATAACGCTCTCCATCAAAACTACCTGTACTTTTGTGTTCTCTAACGAATATTACAACTTACTTTCAGATGTAAGACACTATTTTATGTTTAAATTATTTAAACATAAAAAAATGTATGCCTTTTTAAACAAGGAAAACATTATTCATTTTATTCCATCTGACTATGCTTCTTTGCAATAAGAATTAAGGTTTAGGACAAAAAAAAAAAATTCTAGGTCCCAGGCAGGATATGTCTCAATTTTCCACTTATAGCAGATTTTTCATCAGGAAGAGGAGGTGATCAGCAGTCCCACCAAATGGAATCCATCTCAGCTGTAAGACATACTTTTTTTTTTTTCTCAATTTTTTTTTTTTTTTTTTTTTGGTTTTTCGAGGTAGGGTCTCACTCTAGCCCAGGCTGACCTGGAATTGACTATGGAGTCTCAGGGTGGCCTCGAACTCACGGTGATCCTCCTACCTCTGCCTCCCGAGTGCTGGGATTAAAGGCGTGCGCCACCACGCCCAGCTTCAATTTTTATTAATATTTTCCATGATTATAAAAAATATCCCATGGTAGTACCCTCCCCCCCCCACTTTCCCCTTTGAAATTCCATTCTCCATCGTATCCCCTCCCCGTCTCAATCTTTCTACTTACATATATACAATACCAACCTAGTAAAAGCCCCCCTCCCTTCCTTTCTCTTCCCTTTCTATCCTGAAATATTTAATAACATGTCGGGTTGACAAGCAAAACCGACAACAGCTTAGAACCTGTTTTCTCCGTGTGCCCGTCTTGCCCACCTCTGTCAGCTTGTGAAGTCGGGGTCTTTCTGTCTTAGGGAAAAGCGTCGCTCTGATTTTCAGCACTTACGAGGGTGGCACAGGGAGATCACCACCGCGTGCCCGGCTGGCATGGGCTACTGCTGGCCACGACCTAGTGTGAGGAAAACAGCCAGGCAAACACGCCGGGCCTGTGGGGATTGCTCCGCAGTTAGAGGCACGGGTTTGCAAAGCTGGGCCAGCGTCCGCGTGCACCGGCCACGGACCTCGGTGGCACAGGGCATGCGTGGCACCCACGCGCACACACGCAAACAGCTCAGAGTAAGTTGGCATTTTTAGTTGACGCATGATCACATATGTTTCGGCCGTCATGTAAAACTTATCTACCAAATACAACTATCGGATCTGGTCGACAGCATAGGCGTCATCTCGCGTATTTATCATTTCTTTGTGTGCTCAAAATCCTCCTTTTTTTTTTTTTTGTTTTTGGGGCTTTTTTGTTGTTTTTTGTTTGTTTGTTTGTTTTGGTTTGGTTTGGTTTTCAGAGCTTAGGCTGACCTGGAATTCACTATGTAGTCTCAGGGTGGCCTTGAACTCACGGCGATCCTCCTACCTCTGCCTCCCGAGTGCTGGGATTAAAGGCGTGCGCCACCAAGCCTGGCTTCAAAATCCTTTTAGAAAAGTTTTTTGTTTTTTTTTTTAATATGCGGGGGGGGGCTATAACCTGTATGTGGAGGTCAGAGGACAACTATAGGGTGTTTATTCATCTTCCACATTCTTTTTTTTTTTTTTTAATGGTTTTTTGTTCTTTTGTTTTTTGGTTTTTCGAGGTAGGGTCTCATTCTAGCTCAGGCTGACCTGGAATTCACTATGGAGTCTCAGGGTGGCCTCGGACTCACAGCCATCCTCCTACCTCTGCCTCCCGAGTGCTGGGATTGAAGGTGTGAGCGCCACCAAGCCTGGCTTCAAAATCCTTTTAGAAAAGTTTTTTTTTTTTTTTTAATATGGGGAGAGGCACTAAAACCTGCCTGTGGTGGTCAGAGGACAGCTGTTGGGTATTGATTCATAGTCTACATTCTTATTTATTTATTTTTTGATTTTTCGAGGTAGGGTCTCACTGTAGCCCAGGCTGACCTGGAATTCACTATGGAGTCTCAGGCTGGCCTCGAACTCACGGCCACGATCCTCCTACCTCTGCCTCCCGAGTGCTGGGATTAAAGGCGTGCGCCACCACGCCCGGCTAAGACATCTTATTTTTTTTTGTTGTTTTGAGGGAAGGTCTCTTGGTTTGCATGTGTGGTGTTGTAGCTAGCTCGTGAGCTCTCGCCTTCTCCTGGGTCCTCGTCCCGTAGCTGCACGTGCGCTGGCCTTAGAGACGGGCTGGGGGCATTTGCGTCCCGTTTGCCGTGAGGCCTTGGCCGTGAACCCTGACGTCCGGCGGCGGTGAGCGGCTGACCGAGGGGAGAGGCCAGGCCGTGCGATCACGAGCCTGCCTCATTTGGGGCTGTCACTTGAAGTGGTGCTGACTTGTCCCGGGAGCCACCGCAGGCAGCCTGTCACTGTGAGCAGGCTCGGGGCTTCGGGCTGCTCTTGTCACGGATAATCACTGCTCAGAGAATCGCTGCAACGGCCTGAGTCCATCCGGCGGAGGACAGCTTGCTGACACACGCGTGAAATACCTGCCAGGGAGAACACGGAATAATTAGCATTTATCCTCAGTGTGTGATGCCCAGTTTCTCGGTGCTTTATGTCTGCCTTCAGCTCGGCCTCTTGACTTCACCAGCGCAGGGGATCCGTACAAGAGCCCCCGAGTAGCAGGCGGCCAGGTTTTCAGAGGGATTTGAACATAGAACCACGAGATGGGAACACAATTGGTTGACTTAAACAGTGCACTCTTCTGGCTGGCTTAGGATATTGGTGGGCAAAGCTGGCGGGCTGGGGCTAGGGGACTTGAACTTGTCTATGACTAGAGTGATGTACGGCGGAGTCAGTTTCCAGTAAGTGTCAAGCCCAGCCTTAGCGGCAGATGAACACTTAGCCCTCGCCGGTAACAGAGACGCAGGCCTGCTGGGGACTTGGAAGCCTGTCCTGGCCCCTGAGCCGTTCAGGTGATGCAGGAGACACTGTCCACGCTCAAGAGCGTGCTTTAAAGCTGTCCCCCAACTCCTGGGAGCAGGCGGTGGCCCCCCAAGTCCACGGCATGGCCTCCCCGCAGGTCCCTGCAGCAGCGTTGAGCTGAAAACACGGAGAAAAGTGAAAACTCGGAATGGAGGGCGCGACCACCACGGCATGAGGCAGAAGCGAGAGAAAAACCCGTTGCTTGGCCAAGTTCATCAGACGGACATGATGTCACGATAGACATGGGCACTGACAGGACACTGTGGCCACCAGGCCCGCTTTACGTCAGGGACACGACAGCACGGACAGCTGGTGCCGAAGGCGGTCACGCGTGGACAAAGAAGCCCCCCGTGTCCAGTGCGTCCACGGGGCAGCTGCCCATCCCGGGCGTTCCCCGCGGTCCGGCGCGTGTTCCTGCCCTTGGCTCAGCTCCGCGATGGGCAAGGGCCTGGTCACACGTGTGGCACCCTGAGCAAGCAGAGACGGGTGTCCCCCCTCCGGCAGCTCCCTGCTCCTCACACAGGCCAGGGGACGGGGCAGGGGGCACGTGCGGCCCGCAGTCCAGACGGCCGTGCCCTGCTCTGTCCACCCTGGCCAACAGGATCGCTGTCCGGCACGCCCCGGGCGAGGGTCCTGGGTGAGTCTAAGCCGTCCTGGCTGTAGAGACCGTGCAGGCCCGGAGGCCGGGAGGTCACAGGTGGTCTGCCCAGTTCTCGGCATGCCCAGTGACCGCCAAGGAGAACCAAACACGCATGCGAGGGCAAGGAGCTTTATCTCGGGCTTAAGCTCGGCCTCTTGACTTCACCAGCGCAGTGGATCTGTACAAGATCCCTGAGTAGCAGCACGGTAGGGTTTTTATAGGGATTTGAACATAGAACAAGGGGATGGGTACATGATTGGTTAATTTAAACAGTAACTGCACTTGTATTCTTCTGGTTGGCTTGGGATTTCGGGGGGCAAGGTTGCGGGGGGAGTTAGGTAACTAAGCAACCTCTGTTGCGATTGGCTAAACAAGCAGCAAGAACATTTGTACGTATTTCGAGTGGCCGAGACGGGGACATAGGAGGGACAAGTCTCAGGTGTTCTGGACAGGGGGCCAAGGCAGCTACCCCTTTGTTTAAGCTGAAACTTGTAACTTAGGCCTAAGCAGGGCAGGACTGTAGTGAAGCCTGTCATGGCGTCATCCAGCTTCTGGGTCCTTCCAGAAGGAGGGTTATTCCTGGAAGGGGGACAGGGGCAGCCGTGTTTGTAGGAACGGTGCAGACTGGGGGCTTCTTGTTTTCATGCCTCTGAGAGATGCTGCTCTTCAGAGGGAGCATTGTGAGTTCCAGGTCAGCCTGGGCCAGAGCGAGACCCTACCTCGAAAAACCAAACATTAATAACAATAGTAATTATTATTATTATATATATTATTAATATATATAATAATATAAATATAATAATAATATATATTATTAATATATATTAAAAAGCCGGGAATGTCGCCGCATTCTTTTAATCGCAACACTCGGGAGGCAGAGGCAGGAGGATCGTGGCCGTGAGTTCGAGGCCAGCCTGAGACTACATAGTGAGTTCCAGGTCAGCCTGGACCAGAGTGAGACCCTACCTCGAAAAACCAAAAATAATAATTATAATAATCATAATTATTATATTAAAAAAAAGCCGGGCATGGGCGCATTCCTTTAATCCTGACACTCGGGAGGCACAGGTAGGAGGATCGTGGCCGTGAGTTCGAGGCCAGCCTGAGACTCCGTAGTGAGTCAGTCTGAGCTAGAGCGAGATCCTACCACAAAAAAAAAAGAAAAAAAAAGTAGGGAGAGTAGGTAGAGAGCTCTACTCAGCATTGCCAAGTTCTTATCAACATGAGAAAGATAATCCAGCAAGGAGAGAAATTCAGGAATTGGCCCGGGGGCGAGGGGGGGAAGGATTTAATTACACATCTCAGTCAGATTCCCCAGCAGATCCCCCCCGTTGCAAATATGTGATCCCGTGTCACAGAGCCAGGCTTGAAGGCACATGCCTGGAATCCCAGTCCCGGGGAGACAGAGACGGGAGGATCCCTGCTTGCTGGCTAGTGAGTCTTCACTGACTCAGTGAGAGGTTCAGTGAGAGAGATCCTGTCTCAATGCAGTAAGGTTCAGATTGGATGAGGAAGACACCCAATGTGGACCCCTGGCCTACACACACATACACGTGTGCACACGCATAAACACATACACACATGCACAGAAAACACACACACACACATGCACTTGCAAAAAATAATAAAAAAAAAAGAGGGCAGGAGGGATGGCTTAGCGGTTAAGGCATTTGCCTGCGAAGCCTAAGGCCCCGGGTTCGATTCCCCTGATCCCACGTAAAGCCAGATGCACAAGGTGGCGCGTGCGTCTAGTTTGCGGCGGCTGAAGGCCCTAGAGTGTCCATTCTCTCTCTCTGTCTGTATCTGCCTCTTTCTCTGTGTCTCAAATAAATAAAATATTTACAAAAAGAAAAGAAAAAGAAATACACAAAAGGACTCCATCCATTCTGAAGCCCTTACTAGATCGACGTGGTAACCCCGAGGGGTCCTGACCCTTCTTTCCTCGCTTCATGCCTTACTATGATGCCTTCATGAAGCCTAAATGTCCCAAGTGGGTCCGTTTTGCATTTCAGCTCTTTTTTTTTTTTTTTTTTTTTTTTTTACGAAGTAGGGTCTCACTGTAGCTCAAGCTGAATTCACCATGGAGTCTCAGGGTGGCCTCGAACTCACGGCGATCCTCCTACCTCTGCCTGCCAAGTGCTGGGATTAAAGGTGTGCGTCACCATGTCTAGCTCAGCTCATTCTTTAAATTTTTTTTTTTTTTAATGAGGGAGTGAGTGGGAGGAAGAGGGAAAATTAGTGTGCCAGGGCCTCAGCCACCACAAACGAACCCCAGACACGTGCGCTACCTCGTGCGTCTGGCTTATATGGGCTCTGGGGGATTCAAACCTGGGTCCTTGGCCTTCGCGGACAAGGGCCTTAACCACTGAGCCATCTCTGCAGCCGTCAGCTCATGCTCTTTAAGGTTCAGGTTTTATCCTGGCTGCTTTCATTGAGAAGCAAGCACGATTGAATGTTAACCCAGTGTCTCATGCCTGTGCCAGGCAAGGACCCTCGTCCACCAAGATACATCCAGAAGCACGGATGCGTGGTGGGGTTGGAACCTAGGGGGCCTCTGTGCAATGCCACCAAGTCCTCTGACATAGAGCGCCACCCTGCAGGGCCACACGGGTGTTCTGAAACAGGTTTGGGGCACACACGGCCCCTCGTCCATGCAGACACCCCGGAATGTCTTCATGTGCAACGGTGTCCCCTTTCTGTCAGGAGGTAATCAATCCCCCCCCTTCCCCTCTCCAGGTCTGGGTTCCCAGTGCCCTGGATTTCCTCGCCCACGGCGACAGTGTCCTCGCCGAAAGATCTGTCACACTTAGCTCTGTGCAGGTGACATAAGGCCTGAATTTAAGATGGGCCATGATCTCGGGGGAGGAGGCTGGGGGAAGATAAACCAGAACCTGCCTCTGAATTTCAAAGACACCAGCGGGTTCTGTATCAACAGCCAGATTGCTCATCACGCTCCGCAGTGAAGCCCGGCGTAAATGAAACTTGTTGAGAATTTATTCTCCGGGGAGGGCGTTTGCACATCATTTTCTAAACGCCCCTTTTCTATAAAAGGCGGAATGAAAGGAGCCGCCGGGGGACGTGCACAGAATGCAGGTGTCGCCGTGCTTTGTGCCGCTGCCCCGGGAAGTGTCTGTGTCCCTCCTTTTCATACGTGTGTGTTTAGTGGGAATAAACGAAAACCCAAATGGACGGCTTCACGCACGTGTAGCGCTTCGGGGGCTACGGCACGAGGAGACTCACGAAAGGCAGGCTTTCCTTACCCTCACCAGTGTTTCCGAGCATAGTGACACCACTCTTTTGGTGCTTGAGGCCTTCGTCAGTGACCCCAACTCCTTTTGCACACCTCACGGTTTTCCAGTTCCTGAAATGACTATATTTGCAGGAGAGTTGATGCATAAGGCAAAACTAAACATGCAAGATAGAGCTCAGTCTTTATCTATGTCCCACATTGACTCAGGCATTTTTTTTCTTGTTTTTTCTCATATATATATATATATATATATATATATATATATATATATTATTTTTATTTATTTATTTGACAGAGAGAGAGAGAATGGGCATGCCGGGGGCCTGCAGCCACTGTGCATCTGCCTAATCTGGGTCCTGGGGAATCGAACCTGGCTCCTTTGGCTTTGCACGCAGACGCCTTAACTGCTAAGCCATCCCTCCAGCCCCCACCCCCCTTTTTTTTTTTTTTTTTTACTTCTTATGGACAACTTGCATAAATATAGACAGTACACCATGATCCTAATCCTCTCCAGATGGTTCTGTTTCCTCCCTCCCAGATTCCCCCTCGCTGAATCCCTTCTTTTATGAAACTAGTCTCTCTTCTGTTTTGTTTTCTTTTTGTTTATTTATTTATTTATTTATTTGAGAGTGACAGAGAGAGAAGGAGGCAGAGAGAGAGAGAGAGAGAGAGAGAGAGAGAATGGACGCGCCAGGGCTTCCAGGCACTGCAAATGAACTCCAGATGCGTGCGCCCCCTTGTGCATCTGGCTAACGTGGGTCCTGGGGAATCGATCCTCGAACCGGGGTCCTTAGGCTTCACAGGCAAGTGCTTAACCGCTAAGTCATCTCTCCAGCCCATCTATTTATTAATTTATTTGACAGAGAAAGAGAGAGAGAGAGAGAATAGGCACATGCCAGGGCCTCCGGCCACTGCCAACGAACTCCAGACGCGTGTGCCCCCCCCCCTTGTGCATGTGGCTCACGTGGGTCACCGGGGAATCGAACCTGGGCCCTTTGGCTTTGTAGGCAAACACCTTAACCACCGATCCAGCCTGACATTTAACTTTTGTTATTGGGTTTTTTTGGGTTTTTTTTTTTTGAGTTTTTTTTTCTTTGTTTATTTGAGAGTGACAGACAGAGAGAGGAAGAGGGAGAGAGAGAGAGAGAGAGAGAATGGGCGCGCCAGGGCCTCCAGCCACTGCAAATGAA
This sequence comes from Dipus sagitta, assembly GCA_036346955.1. Lineage (NCBI taxonomy): Eukaryota > Metazoa > Chordata > Mammalia > Rodentia > Dipodidae > Dipus > Dipus sagitta. Next base: position 779,334 of record CM070792.1, read on the forward strand.
CTCCAGATGCGTGTGCCCCCTTGTGCATCTGGCTAACGTGGGTCCTGGGGAATCGAGCCTCGAACCGGGGTCCTTAGGCTTCACAGGCAAGTGCTTAACTGCTAAGCCATCTCTCCAGCCCATCTATTTATTAATTTATTTGACAGAGAAAGAGAGAGAGAGAGAGAATAGGCACATGCCAGGGCCTCCGGCCACTGCCAACGAACTCCAGACGCGTGTGCCCCCCCCCCTTGTGCATGTGGCTCACGTGGGTCACCGGGGAATCGAACCTGGGCCCTTTGGCTTTGTAGGCAAACGCCTTAACCACCAATCCATCCCTCCAGCCTGACATTTAACTTTTGTTATTGGGTTTTTTTTTTTTTTTGAGTTTTTTTTTCTTTATTTATTTGAAAGTGACAGACAGAGAGAGGCAGAGGGAGAGAGAGAGAGAATGGGCGCACCAGGGCCTCCAGCCACTGCAAACAAACTCCAGACGCGTGCGCCCGCTTGTGCATCTGGCTAACGTGCGTCCTGGGGAATCGAGCCTCGAACCGGGGTCCTCAGGCTTCACGGGCAAGCGCTTCACCGCTAAGCCATCTCTCCAGCCCTTGTTACTGGTTTTTAAGTTAGCATCCAACAGGGTGGGTTTGCCATTTTCATACAAATACCATTACACTTTTGTCTTAAACATCCTTCTCTCCAACCCCCCCCCCAACCCCCGCGGTTCCTCTCCATGTCACCGTCCTCCCCAGAAAATAGTCCTCCATTCTGCGTTCAATGTGAGACGAGCCGCATCTGGGATCACTCCCTATGAGCAGGCCTCTCTGTTCTACTACATGTATGTAAGCCCGTAACACTAGCCCTCCTTTGAGCGGTGATACATCTAGATGTCCCTGTGAGGGGAGAAACACACACACACACACACTCACACACACACACATGCACACACACACACATACACACACACACATACACACACGCACAGACACACACACACACGCACATACACACACACACATACACACACACACACACACATGCACACAGACACACACACATACACACACATACACACACGCACAGACACACACACACACACGCACATACACACACATACACACACACACACACACGCACACACACACACATGCACACACACACACACACTGCTGTAGATGTGTGAAGATGGATATCCGTCCGCTCTAGAGCTCATTTCCCAACTGCATTCGGTTTCGTATGCAGATCATGGGCCTCCATGAAGAGAGGGCGTGCTCGGACAAGAACACATGCGTCGGGCAGATTTTCCGCTGCACCTTTCTTATCATTCAGGACGATTCCCACCGGGATCGCCTGCAGGAAAGTAACTGGATCACTTCTTTTCTCACCCACAGAGCTCAGAGGGGCCCCGAGGACTAAAGTGTGACCTTCAACTTCCACTGCACGTGGTGGAGGTCAGCAGCAGCCACGTCCCGCTTTTAAGGGCGGCGGGTTTCAGGGTGCACACACACTCAGCTTGTCCACAACACGAGGAATTGCATCTCTGCTCCTCCCGAGACCCGGGGTCTTCAAAGACCCGCAGTCATTTCAGAAACGCCGTAACCCGCGAATCGATCCCCGGGACAAGTTCACTCAATAGCTTCACTGCGCTTGCAGACACCTACCTAGGGACTGTGATTTCGTTTTGCTTTATTTTGTTTATTTTGGCTTTATTCATTTATTATTATTATTTTTTTAAGGGGTAGGCAATTTTCAGTTAGTCTGCATGCAATTACCTTCGCTGTAAACACGCTTTCTGCCACAAAAGACTGGGCTGGCTTTGCGGCCAGCAGTCCCGGAGGGTCACAGGCAGCCTCCCTGTGCAGTTGATAAATGATCTTCCAAGAGTCACCTCGGGCCCTTCCTTTCCCTCCCTCTTCCAGGCTGACGTCTCCTTCTTCTCTCCTGTCACAGCGACTGACGTACCTCACTTTGAAACTGTACTCTTTTTTATATCTATTTGTCCATTTTTTTTAAAAAAAGAAAATATTTTTTTAAGGGCTGAAGGGATGCCGTTTGCCTGCAAAGCCAAAGGACCCAGGTTCGATTCCCCAGGACCCACGTTAGCCAGATTTGTTGGCAGTGGCTGGAGGCCCTGGCGCACCCATTCTCTCTCTGTTCCTTTTCTTTCTTTCTTTCTTTTTTGTTTTGTTTTTTCGATGTAGGGTCCCACCCCAGCTCAGGCTGACCTGGAATTAACTCTGTAGTCTCAGGCTGACCTTGAACTCACAGTGATCCTCCTACCTCTGCCTCCCGAGAGCTGGGATTAAAGGTGTGCGCCCCACCACGCCCAGCTGTCTCTCTGTTCCTTTTTCTCTGTCAAATAAGTAAATAAAATATATTTTTAAAGAACACATTTTTTAAAATATATTTTATTTATTTATTGCTAGCCTGATCGTGAGTGGGCTATTATTTACCAGAACGCAGGCAGCCTACCGGTGGCTTACACCACTATGGACAGTATCTCCTGCCCTTCCCCTCCCCCGGGCCCAGGAACTGCCGAAGAACTCCTGAGGGAGGGATGGTTGGGGGGGGCCACTCCATCATCCCAGGCACAATGTGGACGGGCCCAATATTGGCCAGGTTTCGTGGAGGTCACGAAAGCTGCTACGAACTCACGAAATCAACGGCCACTTTGTGTGCAGATGACAGTGTGCCTTAGCATCCCCCCCCCCAAACCACCACCATCCTCTGGCTCTTTTTTTCCATTTTTTTTTGTTTCTTATTTTTATTTATTTATTTGAGAATGACAGACACAGAGAGAAGGAGGCAGAGAGAGAGACAGAGAGAGAGAATGGGCGCGCCAGGGCCTCCAGCCACTGCAAAGGAACTCCAGACACGTGCGCCCCCTTGTGCATCTGGCTGACGTGGGTCCTGGGGAATCGAGCCTCGAACCGGGGTCCTTAGGCTTCACAGGCAAGCGCTTAACCGCTAAGCCATCTCTCCAGCCCATCCTCTGGCTCTCACATTCTTTCTGCCCCCCTCTTCTGCTTATGCTGAAATTTTGATAGGAGGCCCTGGGTAGAGGCGTGTCTGTGTGGGCTTTATACAAGGCTGGTAAGTCTTACATAGGACCTGAGTATAATGGTACCAGCCTATAGTGCCAGCACACGGGGGGGCAAGGCAGGAGTGTCCTGAGCTCAGGCTTACCCGCGTAAGGAGATCCGATCTCGAAAAATAGAAAAGAAAAAAGCATTCTTTTGTGCGGCCTGCAAAAAGTAAAACACAACTCTCACAAATTTGTTTGATCCTGAGACGAAACGGGGTGACTGTGGCCTGAGAACACGGGTTAGAGCAGCCTTGCGTGTTAGTGTGATTTCTCCTTGCTGTAAACACATGTCTCACAAGAAGCACGATAAGGAAGGAAGGGGTTATTTTAGCTTGCAGTTCTAGATTATGGTGCAGGATAAGGAAGGAAGGGGTTATTTTAGCTTGCAGTTCAGGTTATGGAGCAGGATAAGGAAGGAAGGGGTTATTTTAGCTTGCAGTTCAGGTTATGGAGCAGGATAAGGAAGGAAGGGATTATTTTAGCTTGCAGTTCAGGTTATGGAGCAGGATGAGGAAGGAAGGGGTTATTTTAGCTTGCAGTTCAGGTTATGGTGCAGCATAAGGAAGGAAGGGGTGATTTTTGCTTGCAGTTCAGGTTATGATGCAGGATAAGGAAGGAAGGGGGTATTTTAGCTTGCAGTTCAGGTTATGGAGCAGGATAAGGAAGGAAGGGGTTATTTTAGCTTGCAGTTCAGGTTATGGAGCAGGATAAGGAAGGAAGGGGTTATTTTAGCTTGCAGTTCAGGTTATGATGCAGGATAAGGAAGGAAGGGGTTATTTTAGCTTGCAGTTCAGGTTATGGTGCAGGATAAGGAAGGAAGGGGTTATTTTAGCCTGCAGTTCAGGTTAAGGTGCAGGATAAGGAAAGAAGGGGTGATTTTAGCTTGCAGTTCAGGTCATGGTGCAGGATAAGGAAGGAAGGGGTTATTTTAGCTTGCAGTTCAGGTTGTGGTTCAGGATAAGGAAGGAAGGGGTTATTTTAGCTTGCAGTTCAGGTTATGCACCAGGATAAGGAAGGAAGGGGTTATTTTAGCTTGCAGTTCAGGTTATGATGCAGGATAAGGAAGGAAGGGGTGATTTTAGCTTGCAGTTCAGGTCATGGTGCAGGATAAGGAAGGAAGGGGTTATTTTAGCTTGCAGTTCAGGTTGTGGTTCAGGATAAGGAAGGAAGGGGTTATTTTAGCTTGCAGTTCAGGTTATGGTGCAGGATAAGGAAGGAAGGGGTTATTTTAGCTTGCAGTTCAGGTTATGGTGCAGGATGAGGAAGGAAGGGGTGATTTTAGCTTGCAGTTCAGGTTATGGGGCAGGATAAGGAAGGAAGGTGTTATTTTAGCTTTCAGTTCAGGTTATGGTGCAGGATAAGGAAGGAAGGGGTTATTTTAGCTTGCAGTTCAGGTTATGGTGCGGGATAAGGAAGGAAGGGGTTATTTTAGCTTGCAGTTCAGGTTAAGGTGCAGGATAAGGAAGGAAGGGGTTATTTTAGCTTGCAGTTCAGGTTATGGTGCAGGATAAGGAAGGAAGGGGTTATTTTAGCTTGCAGTTCAGGTCATGGTGCAGGATAAGGAAGGAAGGGGTTATTTTAGCTTGCAGTTCAGGTTGTGGTTCAGGATAAGGAAGGAAGGGGTTATTTTAGCTTGCAGTTCAAGTTATGGTGCAGGATGAGGAAGGAAGGGGTTATTTTAGCTTGCAGTTCAGGTTATGATGCATGATAAGGAAGGAAGGGGTTATTTTAGCTTGCAGTTCAGGTTATGGATCAGGATAAGGAAGGAAGGGGTTATTTTAGCTTGCAGTTCAGGTTACGGTTCAGGATAAGGAAGGAAGGGGTTATTTTAGCTTGCAGTTCAGGTTACGGTTCAGGATAAGGAAGGAAGGGGTTATTTTAGCTTGCAGTTCAGGTTATGATGCAGGATAAGGAAGGAAGGTGTTATTTTAGCTTGCAGTTCAGGTTATGGTGCAGGATAAGGAAGGAAGGGGTTATTTTAGCTTGCAGTTCAGGTTATGGTGCAGGATAAGGAAGGAAGGGGTTCTTTTAGCTTGCAGTTCAGGTTATGGTTCAGGATAAGGAAGGAAGGGGTTATTTTAGCTTGCAGTTCAGGTTATGGTTCAGGATAAGGAAGGAAGGGGTTATTTTAGCTTGCAGTTCAGGTTATGGTTCAGGATAAGGAAGGAAGGGGTTATTTTAGCTTGCAGTTCAGGTTATGGTTCAGGATAAGGAAGGAAGGGGTTATTTTAGCTTGCAGTTCAGGTTATGGAGCAGGATAAGGAAGGAAGGGGTTATTTCAGCTTGCAGTTCAGGTTATGGAGCAGGATAAGGAAGGAAGGGGTTATTTTAGCTTGCAGTTCAGGTTATGGTGCAGGATAAGGAAGGAAGGGGTGATTTTATCTTGCAGTTCAGGTTATGGAGCAGGATAAGGAAGGAAGGGGTTATTTTAGCTTGCAGTTCATGGCCCAGAACCTCACACCAGGGAAGGGTGTGGCCCTGACGTGACAGGTTTATCCCAGCCGCTGTTGACCTGACCTCCAAAACCCTCCTGAGACATTCTCCGAGGGGTGTGTCCTTCGCAGCTCTCCATCCAGTCTACGTGACAGATAGAGATTCGCCAACACACCCAAACGGGCATGTTACAATGGAAACAAATGCGTGGCCTTCATTCATTTATTCATTTCCTTGCTAGCACAGAGAGAGAGAGAAGGAGTATGAAGGGGTACACCACGGCCTCTACCCGGTGCAAACGAATAGCAGGGGCACGTGCCACTTTCTTCATGTGGCTTCTTGTGGGTACTTGGGCATTGAATCCGGATCATTAGCTTTGCAGGCAAGTGCCTCAAGCACTGGGCCATCTCTCCAACCATGGTGAACTTTTTCTGGCTATCAAAGTAAGCCAGGGGCTGGAGAGACGGCTTCACAGTTAAGCGCTTGCCTGTGAAGCCTAAGGACCCGGGTTCAAGGCTCGATTCGCCAGGACCTACATTACCCAGATGCACAAGGGGGCACACATGTCTGGAGTTCGTTTGCAGTGGCTGGAGGCCCTGGCGCACCCATTCTCTCTCCCTCTCTCTGTGTCACTCTCAAATAAATAAAAATGAACAAGAAGAAAAAGTAAGCCAGAAATCAGGGTGTGGGCTGACTACTGTGGTGGGCGCGGGTAGGCAAGTTATAGCACGGCAGGGGAAATCTCTGCTGCGGTTTCAGAGTCTGTCTGATGACATTCTCACGTTGGGGAGTCATGGAAACCAATGGTCTGCTACGTTAAAAAAAAAAAAAAGTTGCTACCTGGGGCTGGGGAGATGGCTTAGCGGTTAAGGCCCTTGCCTGCAAAGCCAAGGGACCCCGGTTCGATTCTCCAGGACCCACATGAGCCAGATGCACAAGGTGGCGCATGCACCTGGAGTTTGTTTGCAGTGGCTGAAGGCCCTGGCGCGCCTATTCTCTATCTGCCTCTTTCTCCCTCTCTCTCCTCAGATAAATAAAAGTTTTTAAAAGTCCAAGTGAGCATATGCTCTATGTTAAAATAAATAAATAAAGCCATGCTCAGGTGCAGATTGAAGCACTTACGAGCATAGACACCCTTGGGCTCGTGAGAACGTTCGTGTTTTTGAGAACTGAGAGAATTCAGTGAGACGTGGTGATGAAGGGTGTGATTTCTTCAGGAATGTCCGCCCTGGAGGCTGACAGCTTGGCTGTCAGCATGTTGAAAGTCTTCCTCTTTTCTAAACAGGATTTGCATTTCGCCTGGGTGCCAATCCTTGCAGGGTGGTTCCAACACGTACCACCAGCGTCTTGGAGCAGTTGCTGATCAGGGACCTGTTGGTGTTAGTTTGTTGCTTGGTAAGGGTCCGAGGATGGCTGTGGAAAGACCCCGGACTCAAATAGTATGTGAAAGCAGAGAGTGTCTATTCTGCAGAATCGGCCACCATGCAGGGGTCAACCGTTCATGCAAAACGGGGACCCCGACAGGAGCTCGCAGACCCCTTTGAAGCAGAGCTGGGGGAGTCTTAGGAATGTTACATCACCGTCTAACGTGATTGGCTAAGCCAGCAGCAGGTACATTTGCACATCTTTCATAGGCCGTGGCCCAGATTTTACCAGCCTTGGACATGTTGAGACACTTTTCCCAGACGTTGCAGGAAGTGACTCAGCCTTGGGAGCCCAGTATCTCAGGCAAGTCCTTTTTTTTTTTTTTTTTTTTTTTGTTTTTTCGAGGTAGGGTCTCCCTCTAGCTCAGACTGACCTGGAATTCACTATGGAGTCTCAGGCTGGCCTCGAACTCACGGTGATCCTCCTGCCTCTGCCTCCCGGGTGCTGGGATTAAAGGTGTGCGCCACCACACCCGGCTTTTTTTTTTTTATTTTTATTTTTTTACATAGTCCAGAGGTCTTGCAGGAACCGACTCAGGCCCCTGGGCGGCTGTCTTCCTCGGCCACATGTCAGGGTGTCTGTTGATTAGCAGCCCATTGCTTGTGGGATTTTTTTTTTTTTTTTTTCCCAGAAGTCTTGCCTGGCTCTCCGGGAAACTGAAGCTTAGGCCTAGCTGGTAAACTGCAGAGCAAATTTGATCTGCTCAGCTTTTAACCAAAAGGGTGTCCTTCCTAGAACCCACCAGCAGCTAAGCCAACTTGCTTGACCCTCTAGGGGTGTGTATGTGTGTCTGTGTGTGTGTGTGTGTGTGTAAGAAGCATAGGATGTTTCCAGGTGTGAGAAGAAGACAGGCGACCTGTTGAAAGAAGACCAGCTGCACGAGAAACCAGTGCCCAGTATCCTGCATGGTATAGAAATAACCCCAGCAGGGGCGGGACCCCCACTGTGTTGGGCACACCTCGCAAAGGCTGCCTTTCCCCCAGTCGTGGCTCCTGGGGAATCGAACCTGGGTCCTTTGGCTTTGCAGGCAAACGCCTTAACCGCTGAGCCATCCCTCCAGCCCTCTTTTTTTTTTTTTTTTAACCTTTAGTAGTTTTGAGAATTATATATCTATTGAGCCGCCGGCTGCAGAGGGGACTCAGTGGCAGCCCCCACCGCGAGTAGGCTCTTCAGTGCCGACGGGAGATTCATACCCACGATGTCGCTTCCGTGAGCAAAAGTGCTTTCTGAGATCAAAATCATTCCCAACAGATCTGCGGATGAGCGCTTGGGCCGCAGTCTGTTTGTGAATAATGTAATATGTAATGGGAAAAATGTATATATACACTCATGGAATCTTTGACATAAAAAAAAAAAAACCCAGCCGTTTTTGCTTATCAGTTGAAAGATTGCAATTTAAGTGCGCCGTGTGAAGCTGCTGTCCGCCTTCCCTGGGACACTGGCCAGGGATTGGGAGCTAGGCTGTGAAAATACAACATCTCCATTTCACCCCGGCTACCAGGAAGGAATACAGATGTCCTAAGTGACAATCTCCTTTTTTTAAAAAAAAAAAAAATTTTTTTTGGTGATTTTTTTTTACTTATTTGAGATCGACAGACAGAGAGAGAAAGAGGTAGAGAGAGAGAATGGGCACGCCAGGGCCTCCAGCCACTGCAAACGAACTCCAAATGCGTGCGCCCCCTTGTGCATCTGGCTAACGTGGGTCCTGGGGAGTCGAGCCTCGAACCGGGGTCCTCAGGCTTCACAGGCAAGCGCTTAACCGCTAAGCCATCTCTCCAGCCGGACAATGTCCTTTGATGGGCCCAAGGATAACTGACATCCCTGCACCGTTACCTGCCGTAACAGCACTGTTGAGTAGTCTGAGCACGTGGCTTGCACGTCAGGGGTACAGCTGTGTGTGCACCAGGCCGGCCACACAAGACAACGTCCTTGACTTCTGGGGCCAACCTCCGGGACGCAAGAATTCAACTTTAAAATGATTTTTTTTTTTTTTACAATGCAGTCTGTGATAGAGCGCTGTGGATAATTTATCGTAACCCGTACGTACATTTAGACTTACCTGAAATCTGATTGCATCAGGGCAATGGATTTCTACGTGCACAACGCTCTTTTTTTTTTTTTAGGTGAAGTTGATGGATTCTGAGAGCATGTATGTGACCCCTGTCTTTTCTGATAGTAAAACCTGTTTCTGGGCTGCAGGGATGGCTGAGCGGTTAAGGCGTTTGCTTGCAAAGCCAAGGACCCAGGTTCGTACTCCCCGGGACCCACGTAAGCCAGCCGCACGAGGGGGCGCGCGCATCTGGAGTTCGTTTGCAGTGGCTGGAAGCCCCGGAGTGCCCATTCTATGTCAAATAAATAAATAAATGAAATATATATTTTTAAAGCCTGTTTTCTTTTTATTGCTGAGCTGTGTGCAGTTATGCCTGTGAAATACATAGGCCTCTACAGCAAATAATTGGTGCGATGTATGACTGGGCACTGCCCGGCCTCTGCTCATCAGCTGCCCCTGTGTTTCATGCCTCCAGGTCCTGCTGGCCAGCAGTTACATACCCATCTACGCAGGACTGAGACCCGTGGAGCTCAAGGGGCAGGTAACGTGCTCACGGCCGGGGGACTCCTGTAATCTCCGTGCTAATCCATTCCCTCTGAATGGCCGTGGTGAATAATCCACTTACACGTGTCGTCTGTGTCCGTCCCTCGGTGTGTCCACTTCAGGAAGAGCTGTCAAGAGCGGGGGAGTGTGGGGCCTGATTCTCCGGCTCGTGGGAGGGAGAGTGAGTGGCCAACGGGCCATCCCTTTTCGTCTTCAGAAACGCTTATCTCAAAAGAAAATGCTTCTTTCCTTTTTTTTTCTCTCAATTTTTCTTAACATCTTCCATGATTATAAAAAGTACCCCATGGTAATACCTTCCCTCCCCCCATTTTCCCCTTTGAAACTCCATTCTCCATCATACCCCCTCCCCATCTCAATCAGTCTCTCTTTTATTTGGATGTCATGGTCTTTTCCTCCTCTTATGATGGTCTTGTATAGGTAGTGTCAGGCACTATGAGGTCATGGATATCCAGGCCATTTTATGTCTGCAGGGAGCACGTTGTAAGGAGTCCTACCCTTCCTTTGGCTCTTACATTCTCTCCGCCACCTCTTCCGCATTAGACCCTGAGCCTTGGAAGGTGTGATCGAGATGTTGCTCAGTACTCCAGTCACTTCTTTCCAGCACCATGATGCCTTCTGAGTCGTCCCAAGGTCACTGCCATCTGAAAAGAGAAGATTCTCTACCAAAAGTGAGAGTAGCATTAATATAAGGGATGAATATTAAGAGAAGTGCTTACTGGGCAGTTTGGTGAGCATAGTATATACATTTATCCAGACAGCAGCAGATGTTACACCCCTAGGGCTCATGACTACCCCTGTTTTAAGTTTTCAGTATCAGGGATGTATTCCCTCCCATGGAGCAGGCCTCCAGTCCAATTGGAGGGCAGTTGGTTTCCACCATGATAGACATGACACTATTGCACCCATTGGCTCATTTGGCCTGGCTGGCCAAATGTAAGGCTTGCAGAGCCCACTGTTGAGTGTCTTCACTGCTGATTTCTCTCTCTCCCACTGAGCTGCATGCAGAATGGCTTCTTCCAGCTTTCTGTCAGCACATTTCTTTCCTCTTGAAGCATGTACTGCAATCTTTACGGCGAAGGTCAGTGTGTGAACATGGTACAAATGGGTCGTGTTCCCACGGGCTCTGTTATCACGCCGCCTCTGCCCCGCCCCCATCGGGGGCCCTCTTCAGGGAGGGATTACTGGTAACGTAAGCGTTTATTGTTGTCAAGGCAGTGAATGATTTTCATTTCCGTAGCAAAACCTACAGGCACAGCTCCTCGTAACCGTGCCGCGCGCATAAATCCTCGCTCTTGACAGGAAGAGCCAGCCTGTTCTGCTGGGCTCCTTGGGGGCGCAGGCAGTTCCTGATGCAGGTACCTCTCAGTCTATCTGTCACGTGGCAGAAGTTGGCAGCTCACGGTCGTGTCTGCGTAGCTCACGGCACATAGCCACTTGACCCCAGAGGACGTCTGCCTCACGCATTCATAATTAACTTAGTCAACATTTGACACATAACCACGTTGTGTAGCCAAACACAGTATCCGATTAGTTCGTGCCAGAGATAAAGTATCGTTTCATCACCGACATAATCTACTGAACATGTGCCAGAGTTGCGTATTTCATAACCCAATGTAGCACTGAATGATCAAATATCCAACCTGTTCAGCTTACACGACACATAAATACTACCTAGACAAAAATATTATCTATTTAACCTATCCCACAAATATGTTTCATAATCAAATGCAGAATCCACGGAGAACTGGCTACGTCTATTTAATGCAAATCAGAGATGAGCCTTCTATAGTCAAATATAGTGTCTAAGACATATTTATAATAAAATATGCTACCTGACACATACTAGAGCGATGCGTTACTGTGTAGTCAAATGTGTTTAACATATGCCACAGTTATGGGGTTTTTTTGTTTATTTTTATTTATTTATTTGAGATCAAAAGACAGAGAAAGAGGCAGAGAGAGAGAATGGGCACACCAGGGCCTCCAGCCACTGCAAATGAATTCCAGACACGTGTGCCCCCTTGTGCATCTGGCTAACATGGGTCCTGGGGGATCGAGCCTCGAACCGGGGTCCTTAGGCTTCACAGGCAAGCGCTTAACCGCTAAGCCATCTCTCCAGCCCAGTTATGTGTTTTGTAATCAATACTTAGCGCATGCTAGAGAGAGACGTTCTCTAATAAAATGCAGTGTCTGTTTGGCGCATGGCAGAAACAAGTCATTTATGGTTAAACACAGCATCTATTTCACACATCTATAATGAGATGTTGTGTCTGCTTAACACATTCTAGAGATCCGGGTTAGTCTGGCGTGTTATTTACTTCACATATACCCATGATACATATTTTATCGTTAGAGTATCTAGAACATGCCAGGCGTAGACTCTTTATCACCAAATACTGTATCTAACATATGGCAAAGGTATTTGCGATAAAATAATGTATCTACGTGGCAGGGACTTGATGTATACATTTTATAATTAAATACCACGTCTCTGTGACACGTGCTTATAGACAAACAAGATTCCATTTCACTGACACCATAGACCTGCATTTTGCAATCAGCTACCATGCGCATTTGATCATTAACATATGCGGTCATCGGTAACATATTTTAATGATCGACTCCTGCGTGCACTGGGCACATGGGGAAGAACTGCATTTTATCAGCCAAGCATCTGTTAGCACATACCAGAGATAAGGATTCCATGGTCACATATGTGACTTGTTTAATCTATGCCAGGGACATGCCTTTTATAGTCAGTGCCTATTTAGCATATAGCACATGATCAAACGTGCTATCTATTTGAGACGTAGAAGAGGTATTCGTTTAATAATTAGGTACAGTGTCTATTTAACACATCACACACAGTACTGACTTAGCGCGTGCTGGAGTTCAGCATTACCCAAATACTTGACCCGCTTAACACATTCTAGATAGATGCGTTTTATAATCAAATTATCGTATTTATCACATAGCCAGGATGGGTTATACAGTCAAATCCATTATTATCTGTTTAGCAGACACTGCAGGTGGTCTTGAATACAAACTCTGCCTCATGGAAGGGGCGATTATTTTGTAATCAAGCATGGTTTCGGTTCAACGCACATTTACAAAGAAGTCAATTCCAGTGTCTTGCGCTGTGTGTTAACGTATTCATGAGAAGCACATGCAGTGCATCCAAACGCCGGTCACTGATTACTTCTCTGCCCCGCTCGCTGGAGGAACCGGCGCAGCCGTGTTTCTTGACCTGGTGGGTGCTTGCAAACCCTTGGGTCAACATGACGAATCTCTGTTGTCACCTTGGCACACTCCGAGGTTTCCTTTTCTAGTCTTCCGAATCGTGTCTGGGGCAGGCACCTGTCGTGACGTATTTGCACGTAACCCTCGACAATCCCCCTTTGTGCTTTGGGGTGGGGGGTGGCTGCGTTGGCAAAGCACCTGTCTCGAAAGCTTAAGGACCCGAGTCCACCTGCTGAGGAGGTAGAGGCAGGTGTGACCCCGGCCGTCACTGGCCGGCCAGCACGGCACACTGGGTGAGTTTCGGGCCAGAAAGACACCCCGTCTCAAAAACCGGTGAACGACGCCTAAGGGCCAAGAGCCAGGGTCGGCCTCCGCCCTCCGCAGGTACACACGTGTGCTATTTCACACGCATGTGCACCTGCACGTGCACAAACATATACATGCATGCTCCCGGGCGTACGCGCACACACGTAGCCCTCTCTACGTTCCGTCTTCAAGGAAGCCACAGTGTATTTCAGCATTTAAAAAGTTATGATGTGGGCTGGGGAGATGGCTTAGCGGTTAAGCGCTCGCCTGTGAAGCCTGAGGACCCCGGTTCGAGGCTCGATTCCCCAGGACCCACGTTAGCCAGATGCACAAGGGGGCGCACGCGTCTGGAGTTCGTTTGCAGTGGCTGGAGGCAACGCCCATTCTCTATCTATCTGTCTCTCTCTCTCTCTGTCACTCTCAAATAAATAAATAAAAATGAACCAAAAAATATTTTTAAAAATATTTTTTAAAAAGTTATGATGTAAAACTAAATTCTTAAATATGATATATGATGGAGTTTTTCTAATTTTTTTAAAATTTCCTTACAATTTGGTGGCCATTAATTTAACTTAGACTCGTTGGCGTATGCCGCGTAGTCAATCTGAGCTTTCGAGAAGACACGTGGACATTTCAGTTTTCGGTAGCCGAATGAGGACATTTTTTTGTTCTTGTTCATTTTTATTTATTTATTTATTTGAGAGCAAGAGACAGAGAGAGAAAGAGGCAGATAGAGAGAGAGAGAGAGAGAGAGAGAGAGAATGAGCGCACCAGGGCTTCCAGCCACTGCAAACGAACTCCAGACGCATGCGCCCCCTTGTGCATCTGGCTAACGTGGGTCCTGGGGAATCGGGCCTCGAACCGGGATCCTTCAGCTTCCCAGGCGAGCGCTTAACCGCTGAGCCATCTCTCCAGCCCAGAATGAGGACATTTTGAATTGTGCTTTAGAGTTCACGTCATTATTTAATAGCTTAATGTTCATTTTTAAAAAAATACCAACTTTTTATGAATCCTTGAGTAGATACTTCCCAAAGGTAAAACTGTATGTGTGTTATGAAATGGTTTCATTTTTAGTTTTACAGCACAGAACACTGATAAGTAATATAGAGAAATATTCACATCAGTGTTGATTTGTTCTTAGTTTTTAAACCAATTCAGGTGTCCCTTGAGTGACATCTCTTAAATTTTGGGGGTTGAGGATGGCAGAACCAGGTACCTGGCTTCTGTTTTGTCCGTAGCTTAGATTTGTTCCTGTTGTCAGAACTGTCCCCGCCCCCCCCCAAGAATGATATACAACATGCCCGTGCATAATATTCGTATTTGCTTTTAACATTGCCAAGGTGCTACGGGAGATCAAAATTACAAAGTTAGAAAGAATAAAATCATTAAAAAGCAAAACAAAAAAAAAATTACGATGGCGCTGGAGAGATGGCTGAGCGGCTGAGTCACTTGCCTGTGAAGCCTGAGGATCAAGGTGCAATTCTCCAGGTCCCACGTAAGCCAGACGCACAAGGTGGCTATAGTGGCTCGAGGCCCTAGGGCACCCATTCTCTTTCTCTCTCTCTCTCTCTAATAAATAAATAAAAATTAGGATGCAAGGCTGGAGAGACGGCTCAGCAGTTAGGGCACTTGCCTGCAAAGCCTAATGAGCTGGGTTAAATTCCCCAGTGCCCAAGTAAAGCCGGATACGCAAAGTGCCGAATGCACGTGGAGTTTGTTTGCAGCAGCTATAGGCCCTGGTGTGCCCATTCTCTCTCCCTATCCTCTCTATCTCTCTCTCTGCTTGCAAATAAATAAAAAATTTAATTTAAAAAAATTGCGATGCCTCACATTTTACATGAAGTATCATCTTACTCTCTTGTTGGATGCGTAAAAGTCAGAATTTACTTCTCCCTGTGCGTTTTAAATGGAGTTAACGTTGCTATCATATCAACTCTGTATGATGAACTTCAGTTTTATAATGACTTGAAATCTAAAATAACTACTTTGGGGCTGGAGAGATGGCTTAGCGGTTAAGCACTTGCCTGTGAAGCCTAAGGACCCCGGTTCGAGGCCCGATTCCCCAGGACCCACGTTAGCCAGATGCACAAGGGGGTGCACGCATCTGGAGTTCGTTTACAGAGGCTGAAAGCTCTGGTGCACCCATTCTCTCTCTCTCTCTCTCTGCCTCCTTCTCTCTGTCGCTCTCAAATAAATAAATGAACAAACAAAAAAATTAAAATAAAATAAAATAAAATAACTACTTTTTTCCCCCCTTTGTTTATCAAGGTAGGGTCTTGCTTTAGGGCAGGCTGACCTGCGATTCAGTAAGTATATAGTCTCAGGGCGGCCCTTTAGCTCACAGCAGTTCTCCTACCTCTGCCTCCCAAGCGCTGGGATTAAAGGCGTGCGCCACCATGCCTGCCTATAACTTTTATTTTAAAATACTTTCATTATGTTGAAAACAGCAGAATGGTTTTAAAAAAATTACCAACCCATGGGTCTTTGAGAGACGTACTCAAACTGTATCTCACTTGTTGAGGGGACCAGAGGCCAAAGGTCATCAGAAGAGGAACTTGGAATGTTTAAGTGGTATGAAGGAACTGGGTCCTTGGAAACGAAGGAAAGGCTGGAACAGAATTCAGAACTGAGTCTCACAAGTCTGTGATCAACCTGGCGTCGTCTTAGTTCTGTGAGAAACACTCTTTTATTTATTTATTTTTATTTTATTTTATTTTATTTTATTTTATTTATTTATTTATTTTTTTTTTTTTAGGTAGGGTCTCACTCTAGCCCAGAGCCGACCTGGAATTCACCATGGAGTCTCAGGCTGGCCTCGAACTCACAGCCATCCTCCTACCTCTGCCTCCCGAGTGCTGGGATTCAAGGTGTGCGCCACCACGCCCAGCCTCCCAGTCCATTCTTAACAAAATCTGAGTTTTTGTAAAAGTAGGGTCCCGCTCTAGCCCAGGCTGACCTGGAATTCACTCTGTAGTCTTTGGGGGCTGGCTCACGTGGGACCTGGGGAACTGAACCAGGATCACTTTGGCTTCACAGGCGAATGCCTTAACCGCTAAGCCGTCTGTCCAGCCCAGTAGTTTTATTTCTTTTTCTGATGACAGGAATACACATAGTCACTGCCTGTGCCTACTTCTCCCTGTCTCTCTTTCTCCCTCTCTTCCACAATACACTCCCTTCTTGCTCCTTAGTTCTTCCCAACTCCATTCATTGTTGTGGAGATAAAAGGCAGAAAAACATAAGGCCCTCAATCACTTAGGGACGGGAAGTTAATTCAGCAGGTGATTCTCTGTATTCCTGTCGTCAGATAAAAGAAATAAAACTATTGGGCTGGAGAGATGGCTTAGCAGTTAAGGCATTCGCCTGTGAAGCCAAAGGATCCTGGTTCAATTCTCCAGGTCCCACGTGAGCCAGATGCACAAGGGTGTGCATGCATCCGGAGTGTATTTGCAGTGGCTGGAGGCCCTGGCGTGCCCATTCTCTCTCTCTCTGTGTCCCAAATAACTAAATAAATAAATTTTTTCTTTTTTTTTTGGTTTTTCGAGGTAGGGTTTCAATCTAGCTCAGGCTGACCTGGAATTCACTATGGAGTCTCAGGGTGGCCTCGAACTCACGGCCACGATCCTCCTACCTCTGCCTCCTGAGTGCTGGGATTAAAGGCGTGCGCCACCACACCCGGCTAAAATATATTTTTTAAAAAAGCAATAAAGCCATTATGATTACATGTACTGAAATGATATATCTACTGTGAGGATTTTAAATTTTTTTTTTTTTGAGGTGGGGTCTCACTCTAGCCCAGGCTGACCTGAAATTCACTATGGAGTCTCAGGGTGGCCTTGAACTCACGGTGATCCTCCTACCTCTGCCTCCCAAGTGCTGGGATTAAAGGCGTGCGCCACCACGCCCGGCTGGATTTTAAATTTTTAAAAGAAGTGTTTTGTGTTTGTTTTAATATTTCTTTTTATTTATTTATTTGACACAGAGAGAGAGAGAGAATGGGCACACCAGGGCCTCCAGCCACTGCAAACGAACTCCAGACGCGTGCGCCCCCTTGTGCATCTGGCTCATGTGGCTCCTGAGGAATCGAACCTGGGTCCTTTGGCTTTGCAGGCCAACGCCTTAACCACTGAGCCATCCCTCCAGCCCTTTTTTTTTTTTTTTTTACCTTTAGTAGTTTTGAGAATTGCATATCAGTGTATGTCGTGTATTTTGGTACCTCGGTCCCTCCTCTGCCCTGTTTGGTTTCCTTCCCGCTCTACGGCGGGGCCATCCCGCGGCGGTTTACCAGGGAGGACGGGCATCTTTGCCTTGGCTGCCAGTGTCCTGAGACAGCTGCCACCTGTATTTCCTTGGGTGGACCAAAGAAGATCGGGGTCATTCGGGAGGAATGAGAGGTCCCAGTGACGTTTTCCACGATGTGATCGGATATCTTTTGGGTTTGGCTTGCTTTTCGTGACTTTCTTGCCCGTGTGTGTGTGTGTGTGTGTGTGTGTACGTGTGCATGCGTGTTCTAGCGTGTGATGTTTCCATGCACATGAAGCCCTGAGACGGAAGCTAGGCATCTTTCCCAATGTCTCTTATTTTCTTTTTCCTTTTTTTTTTTTTCCGGGGGAGGGGGTGGTTTCCAAGGTAGGGTCTCCCTCTAGCCCAGGCTGACCTGGAATTCACTCTGTAGTCTCAGGGTGGCCTCGAACTCACGGCCACGATCCTCCTACCTCCGCCTCCCGAGTGCTGAATTAAAGAATGTTTATCTTATTTTCTTTTTCTTTTATTTTTATGGGGGGAGAGAGTTCGAGGTAGGGTCTCCCTCTAGCCTAGGCTGACGTGGAATTCACTGTGTAGTCTCAGGGTGGCCTCGAACTCATGGCCACGATCCTCCTACCTCCGCCTCCGGAGTGCTGAATTAAAGAATGTCTCTCTTATTTTCTTTTTCTTTTATTTTTATGCCGGGGGGGGGGGGGTTCGAGGTAGGGTCTCCCTCTAGCCCAGGCTGACCTGGAATTCACTCTGTAGTCTCAGGGTGGCCTCGAACTCACGGCCACGATCCTCCTACCTCTGCCTCCCGAGTGCTGAATTAAAGAATGTCTCTCTTATTTTCTTTTTCTTTTATTTTTATGCGGGGGGGGGGGTTCGTGGTAGGGTCTCCCTGTAGCTCAGGCTGACCTGGAATTCACTATGGAGTCTCAGGGTGGCCTCGAACTCACGGCCACGATCCTCCTACCTCCGCCTCCCGAGTGCTGGGATGAAAGAATGTCTCTCTTATTTTCTTTTTCTTTTATTTTTATGCGGGGGGGGGGGTTCGAGGTAGGGTCTCCCTCTAGCCCAGGCTGACCTGGAATTCACTCTGTAGTCTCAGGGTGGCCTCGAACTCACGGCCACGATCCTCCTACCTCTGCCTCCCGAGTGCTGAATTAAAGAATGTCTCTCTTATTTTCTTTTTCTTTTTTTTTATGGGGGGGGGGAGTTCGAGGTAGGGTCTCACTCTAGCCCAGGCTGACCTGGAATTCACTCTGGAGTCTCAGGGTGGCCTCGAACTCACGGCCACGATCCTCCTACCTCCGCCTCCCGAGTGCTGGGATGAAAGAATGTCTCTCTTATCTTCTGAGGCAGGGTCTCTTGCTTGCGCATGGGGTTTGTGGCCTCGGCTGCTTTAAACCAGGCCGTTTTGCGCGAGACATTCTCCTGCCTGCCTCCCAAGTGCTTTCTCTGCTCGGACACGTCCCGAGCCCCTGGTCTTCAGGTTGTAGGGACTGGATCGAGGAAGCTCTGCTGGCAAGCGCCCTACGAGGAAGCCAGGCCAGCAGCACTCAGTGAAGACCACGGGCATGAGCATAGCCTGGCACCGGGCAGAGCCCGTGAGCACGTGGACGGCCTCGCACCCAAGTCCCCTGACCTCGGGCAGTGGTGACCCCAGATGAGGTCTTCCCGTGTTCAGGGGCCCGTGTCAAGGCCGCTGTGAATGCGTGTTTAACCGTGGGGGTAAGCTTCTCATGGGATCTGAATTACGGAAAAACTGTCCAGTCGTGCTGAAAACACCCCTCGTTTCCCGGATCATCATGTGCCCATGCCGCTCAGGGCTGTGTTTGTTCGCTGCCCCAGGGTGGTTCTCCTGAAGGGACGCAGGGACAGGTGGAAGAAGAGGGAAAGACAGACTGCCTTGTGTCTGCGGCAGACCAGGTGAGATCCGGCTGGGGCAGCAAGTCCCCACTCTTTTGTGACTTTTTATTTTTATTTTTTTTTTTTTTTAAAATTTTATTTATTTATTTACTTATTTGAGAGAGAGAGAGAGAGGGTGGGCCAGGACCACCAGCCACTGCAAATGAACTCAGAGGCAATGCACCACCTTGTGCATCTGGTTTACGTGGGTCCTGGGGAATTGAACCTGGGTCCTTAGGCTTCGCAGGCAAATGAATGCCTTAACCAGTAAGCCATTTCTCCAGCCCTTTTGTGACTTTTTAAAAAATATATATATATTTTTTCGAGGTAGGGTCTCACTCTAGCCCAGGCTGACCTGGAATTCACTATGGAGTCTCAGGGTGGCCTCGAACTCACGGCAATCCTTCTACCTCTGCCTCCCGAGTGCTGGGATTAAAGGCATGTGCCACCACGCCCGGCTTAAAACATATTTTATTATTTATCTATTTGAAAGAGAGAGAGAATGGGCACACGCCAGGGTCTCCAGCCACTGCCAACGAACTCCACACGCGTGCGACCCCCCCCCAACTTGTGCGTCTGGCTCACGTGGGTCCTGGGGAATCGAACCCGGGTCCTTACGCTTCGCGGGCGAACGATGCCTTAACCGCCGAGCCATCCCCGCAGCCCTTCTTTCGTGACTCTGATCCAGTGAGCAGACGTTTCGCTTCCCCGTGTCCTGTGAGCCGGCATTAAACGCATCACTTTTATTGACATGTCCATGTGGTGCCACATTGCTGCTTGCAGACCTTTTGCTGACCACTTAGAAGCGCCACGTTTCGCGAGGGTGACGGTAGCCGAGACCACGGGAAGCCACGGAACGGGGAAAACAGTTCCCGTTCCAACTGCTGAAAGTGGCCTGGTGATGAGATGGGGTTAGAACACTTGGTACCCACATAGCACGGGCAAGGCCTTCGCTCATCCACACTTGGGTGGATGGACGGATGGACGGACGGACGGATGGATGAGGTCTTTGAATATCACTTCACTTTACTACATCATTTTTTTAAGGTTTTATACATTTCCGTGGCTTCATCCTCTATGATTATTTTTGCTCATAGTGGCTACTCAATAGTGGAATAACTAAATGACTGGACAGAAATTAAGGTTTGCCTTTGTTTTGAAGTAGCGCATGTTCCTTAGCACATAGAACCTTTTTTTAAATTTTTTAATTTTTCTTTATTAGTCAGTTTTGTAGTCAGCAAATACAGTCAGTTTGGTACCATTATTAGGCTCATCCGTGACCTACCCCCTCCCCTTGGCCCCTCCTTGTTGAGGTATACGGGTCATGCATTGTGGAGTTAGCCCACAGTTATGGGTAAGATAAATGTCTCTGCATATCATGACCCAACATGTGACTCTGACATTCTTTCCGCCCCCTCTTCCGCAAAATTTCCCTGAGCCATGTTGGGTTCATTTTTGGTCTGCTTCAGTGATGAGGTGCTGGGGCCTCTGAGGCTGTGGCTCTCTGATTTGGTAGGAGTTGATTTTTCTCTGTGCTGATCTCCTTCCCCCTTGTGCTGGTGTCCGGTTCATCAGGAAAACAGCACCCTTGCTTGTTTCTCCAATTTTTCTTAGTTTCAGCCGGGGCCCTTTTGAGGTATGATGGGGTGGCTCTCTCCTTAGGATCTATATCTATCTGAAAAAGAGAAGCAGATTCTCCAACGGAGAGTAAGTTAGCACCAGACAAATGAGATAACCCTTACTTTTTTTAATTAGAGAATTTAATAGGTGTAGGCCCTCTTGTAGCCCACGATTGGTGGGATCTTGTTGGATAGCACATAGACACTTTTCAGTGGTGGCGTAAGACACAGAATGCTTGCAGATCAGATCATTTGACCTTTTTTTTTTTTTTTAATTTTGTAGGGCTGGGGATCCTGGAACCTAGGGTCTTGTTCGTGAAGCAGGTCAAACATTCTACCACTGAGCCACATCCCAGGGCCACGCTTTCACAGATTCTTGTCATTAGTTTAGAACGAGGCCGAGAACTTCCTAAGTAACACGTATTATTTATTTATTTATTTATTTATTTGAGAGCGACAGACAGAGCGAGAAAGAGGCAGAGAGGGAGAGAATGGGCGCGCCAGGGCCTCCAGCCACTGCAAACGAACTCCAGACGCGTGCGCCCCCTTGTGCATCTGGCTCACGTGGGTCCTGGGGAACCGAGCCTCGAACCGGTGTCCTTAGGCTTCACAGGCAAGCGCTTAACCGCTGAGCCATCTCTCTCCAGCCCAGTAACATGTATTTTAAGAGCTGGATTAGCAGTAGCAAGTGACTGCCCGGACGGGTGGCTGTACACAGAGCAGAGAGAGAAACACAGGGAACCGTGCAATTCTGGACGCTCGTGGGCATGCCTGTGACATCAGTTCCGTGGGCCTCAGGTCCCCCACCACCACAGCCAACAGCGGGCGCTGGCCTGGCCCCCGGGGGGTACGTGGGCTTGGGTGGGCAAGGTGCTCCTGGGCACTTGCTCTCAAATACAGTCTCTTGAGATAGGTTCTACACTTGCGTGTTCTTGTTTTTCTTTTCAATGTCTATTTTTCAAACAGCAAGCTCATCTTCAACAGAATATTTTTCATGTTGAATTCGTACAACTGCTAAGTCACTTGACTTTTGGATTTCTGCATGTTTCATCAACTTTCAGAAACTCAAAAGGTCAGCAGTGAGCCATGATCATGACTTAGCTTAGAACAACATGTTTTCTCAACTTCCTTTTTCATTTTTAAAAAACTGGGTTTTTTCTCTCTCTCTCTGCCTCTTTCTCTGTCAAATAAATAAATAAATAAAACATTTTAAGGGAGGGATGGCTTAGCAGTTAAGGCGTTTGCCTGCAAAGCCAAAGGACCCAGGTTCGACTCCCCAGGACCCACGTGAGCCAGATGCACAAGGGGGCGCTTGTGTCTGGAGTTCGTTGGCAGTGGATGGAGACCCTGGAGTGCCCTCTTTCTCTTTCTCTCTTTCTATCTTTCTTTCTCTCTCCCTCTTTCTCTGTCAAATAAATAATTAATTAATTAATTTTTAAAAACCTGGTTTTACTTGTTTCTTTCTTTCTTTCTTTCTTTCTTTTTTTGGTTTTTCAAGGTGGGATCTCACTCCAGCTCAGGATGACCTGGAATTCACAATTCACTACGTAGTCTCAGGGTGGCCTCAAACTCATGGCAATCCTCCCACCTCTGCCTCCTGCGTGCTGGGATTAAAGGTTCTCTTTGTTTTTGTTCTTGTATTGTTTTAATGTTCCTGCCCCTTCTTCCCTCCTATTTTCCTTACTGCATATCGGGGTGGAGGGAGGGTTCCAAACCTGTGTCCTGGGATATCTCGGTCTCTTGGTCTCTGCCTCCCTTGTCTATTAATCTCCCTCTCCATATGTTTCACCTCACTCCTCCCTGTGTCTAGTCCACGATAAAATTACTAACGAATGCCATTGTGCAGGGAGATCTCTTTCTCTCAGTCTCTGTTTATCTCCCTCTCTATTCACCTCCCTCCCCATGAGCTTCCATCACCTCCTCCCTGTCTCTCCTCCACTTTAACAATTACTGATGATCACCATGGTTCTAGGTGTGACTATCCCTCTCTATTCACCTCCCTCCCCATGAGCTTCCATCACCTCCTCCCTGTCTCTCCTCCACTTTAACAATTACTGATGATCACCATGGTTCTAGGTGTGACTATCCCTCTCTATTCACCTCCCTCCCCATGAGCTTCCATCACCTCCTCCCTGTCTCTCCTGCACTTTAACAATTACTGATGATCACCATGGTTCTAGGTGTGACTACCCCTCTCTATTCACCTCCCTCCCCATGAGCTTCCATCACCTCCTCCCTGTCTCTCCTCCACTTTAACAATAACTGATGATCACCACTGATCTAGGTGTGACTATCCCTCTCTATTCACCTCCCTCCCCATGAGCTTCCATCACCTCCTCCCTGTCTCTCCTCCACTTTAACAATTACTGATGATCTCCATTGATCTAGGTGGGACTATCCCTCTCTATTCACCTCCTCCCCATGAGCTTCCATCACCTCCTCCCTGTCTCTCCTCCACTTTAACAATTACTGATGATCACCATGGTTCTAGGTGTGACTA
The DNA here is from genome assembly GCA_036346955.1 of Dipus sagitta. Taxonomy (NCBI): domain Eukaryota; kingdom Metazoa; phylum Chordata; class Mammalia; order Rodentia; family Dipodidae; genus Dipus; species Dipus sagitta. Next base: position 802,688 of record CM070792.1, read on the forward strand.
TCCCTCTCTATTCACCTCCCTCCCCATGAGCTTCCATCACCTCCTCCCTGTCTCTCCTCCACTTTAACAATTACTGATGATCACCATGGTTTTAGGTGTGACTATCCCTCTCTATTCACCTCCCTCCCCATGAGCTTCCATCACCTCCTCCCTGTCTCTCCTCCACTTTAACAATTACTGATGATCACCATGGTTCTAGGTGTGACTATCCCTCTCTATTCACCTCCCTCCCCATGAGCTTCCATCACCTCCTCCCTGTCTCTCCTGCACTTTAACAATTACTGATGATCACCATGGTTCTAGGTGTGACTACCCCTCTCTATTCACCTCCCTCCCCATGAGCTTCCATCACCTCCTCCCTGTCTCTCCTCCACTTTAACAATAACTGATGATCACCACTGATCTAGGTGTGACTATCCCTCTCTATTCACCTCCCTCCCCATGAGCTTCCATCACCTCCTCCCTGTCTCTCCTCCACTTTAACAATTACTGATGATCTCCATTGATCTAGGTGGGACTATCCCTCTCTATTCACCTCCTCCCCATGAGCTTCCATCACCTCCTCCCTGTCTCTCCTCCACTTTAACAATTACTGATGATCACCACTGATCTAGGTGTGACTATCCCTCTCTATTCACCTCCTCCCCATGAACTTCCATCACCTCCTCCCTGTCTCTCCTCCACTTTAACAATTACTGATGATCACCATGGTTCTAGGTGTGACTATCCCTCTCTATTCACCTCCTCCCCATGAGCTTCCATCACCTCCTCCCTGTCTCTCCTCCACTTTAACAATTACTGATGATCACCATGGTTCTAGGTGTGACTATCCCTCTCTATTCACCTCCCTCCCCATGAGCTTCCATCACCTCCTCCCTGTCTCTCCTGCACTTTAACAATTACTGATGATCACCATGGTTCTAGGTGTGACTACCCCTCTCTATTCACCTCCCTCCCCATGAGCTTCCATCACCTCCTCCCTGTCTCTCCTCCACTTTAACAATAACTGATGATCACCACTGATCTAGGTGTGACTATCCCTCTCTATTCACCTCCCTCCCCATGAGCTTCCATCACCTCCTCCCTGTCTCTCCTCCACTTTAACAATTACTGATGATCTCCATTGATCTAGGTGGGACTATCCCTCTCTATTCACCTCCTCCCCATGACCTTCCATCACCTCCTCCCTGTCTCTCCTCCACTTTAACAATTACTGATGATCACCATTGATGGAGGTGTGACTATCCCTCTCTATTCACCTCCCTCCCCATGAGCTTCCGTCACCTCCTCCCTGTCTCTCCTGCACTTTAACAATTACTGATGATCACCATGGTTCTAGGTGTGACTACCCCTCTCTATTCACCTCCCTCCCCATGAGCTTCCATCACCTCCTCCCTGTCTCTCCTCCACTTTAACAATAACTGATGATCACCACTGATCTAGGTGTGACTATCCCTCTCTATTCACCTCCCTCCCCATGAGCTTCCATCACCTCCTCCCTGTCTCTCCTCCACTTTAACAATTACTGATGATCTCCATTGATCTAGGTGGGACTATCCCTCTCTATTCACCTCCTCCCCATGACCTTCCATCACCTCCTCCCTGTCTCTCCTCCACTTTAACAATTACTGATGATCACCATTGATGGAGGTGTGACTATCCCTCTCTATTCACCTCCCTCCCCATGAGCTTCCGTCACCTCCTCCCTGTCTCTCCTCCACTTTAACAATTACTGATGATCACCATGGTTCTAGGTGTGACTATCCCTCTCTATTCACCTCCCTCCCCATGAGCTTCCATCACCTCCTCCCTGTCTCCCGTCCATAAACTCAAACCACTGAGTGAGTGAGGATGTCATTTTGTGCAGTGCTTCAGTAAGAGACCCCCGGGGAGATGCCTTCAGCTCTGTGGTCCATAATCTTTGTGCACACATCGCTTCAGCTGTGCAGACATAGATAAGACCCACCAGCCAAGGACATGGCCTTGCACCAATAAAACTTTACTCCTGGCTGGTCACGGGCCTCGGTTGCTGGAATGACTGACACCCAGGCCTGGAGATCCGAGTTTGATCCTCGGACCCATGTAGAAAAAACTAAGAGATAGCGTCAAACACCCGTAATCCCAGCCCTGGGGAGGTGACGAGAGAAGACAGGGCTCGCTGGCCGACCACCAAGCATGGTTGGTGAGGCTCCTGGACAGTGAGGGACCCTGTCTGAGAAGGAAGTGGACGGGTTTCTCCAAGGGTGACCACTGAGTCCATCCCCTAGCTTCTGCATGCATGTGCACCTGCTCCTATCTGTGCACAAGTGCACCACACACATTTGCATGCACATGTGTACGCACCAAAAAAATATATATATTTACAGAAGCAGATGTCAGGCCATAGCTTGCCCAGCCCTGATCTGCAAGCCCCAGTTGTCTCCCGTGAAATGCAGGAACTCACTGCGCGGTAACCCTGCTTATCTATGAGGAGAGAGGGTGCAAAGCCTCAAGCGGATGTCTGAAAGGGAACATGCTGTGTGATCTACATTGTTCCCCCGCCTCCCCCCCTCCCCCCAGAAGTCTTGAGTCTGCAGGGCTTTAAGTTATGCACAGAACACAGCAGCCGGAGGCTCCTCTCTGCCTTTAATTAGGAGAGGGAGGAATATTTGCAAGCGTGATTGCAGACGGCTCCTGACGACCTCGGCAAGGAAGGAGACGTGCCAGGCTTAGCACGTGCCAGCTAAGCCTGGGGACTCAGCACCCTGGCTGATGAGGATGCTCGCAGCACCCTGTACCGTTCATCGGGGCGCTGGGTAGAGCTACGGAGCCGCCCCCCCTCCCACCCCGTCATTTCTCCAATCAGAGTCACGTAACGAGACTGAACAGAATTTGGAAAAAATAAAAAAATAAAAAATAAAAAAACGATGTGCAGGTCCCAGAAAGGGCACTCGTTAGCCCCGTAGTAAATTAGAGCGCTCTTCCATTTAACGAGCCTCTTGCCCTCCTGTCATTACGTTGAACGAGTCACATGAGTTCTCACTCAGGGTTAGATGAGATATCTTTCCTTTTCCTTGATGAAGCTGATGTGAATTTCCACATCGTGGGCGGAAGGGTCTGCAGAGAATTTGAAATGAGATAATTTTCGAAGGCGTGTTTTGTTTTTTATTTAAATCTGGGCTGGAGAGATGGCTTACTGGTTAAGGCGTTGGCCTGCAAAGCCAGAGGATCCCGGTTCGACTCTCCAGGACCCCCGTCAGCCAGATGCACAAGGGGGCTGCACGCGTCCAGAGTCCGTTTGCAGTGGCTGGAGGCCCTGGCGCGCCCATTCTCTCTCTCTCTCTCCCTCCCTCCCTCTTTCTCTCTCTCAAATAAATAAAACATTTTAAAAAATCTTTTCTCTGTACACTAGTCTATAGCAGAAATATTCATACCTAAAGCAATTAGAAGCAGTTAAAAAAAAAACAGCAGGCTGTGAGACAGAATCAGTTATTGAAGGCCTTCTCATTGGCAAACCTCTTCTTAGGGGATGGGGCTGATATAAGCTCTGTAACGTATGTGTGCACATGTAAAGCATGTGCATTTAGAACACGGATCGGGTGTGCACACTTACGGACATGTAGCAATATGGGTATTTGTTAACTTTCCCAAGGACAGGAATAGACTTGAGAAAGGAAGGGAGCCGGGCGCGGTGGCGCTCACGCCTTTAACCCCAGCACCCGGGAGGCAGAGGTGGGAGGATCGTGGCCATGAGTTCGAGGCCACCCTGAGACTCCATAGTGAATTCCGGGCCAGCCTGGGCTAGAGTGAGACCTTACCTCGAAAAACCAAAAAAAAAAAAAAAGAAAGTAAGGGTTTATTTTAGCTCACGGCGGAGGAAGGGACACAGGCTATCATGGTGGGGGGGGGAGGTGATAATAAGAGGAGCGGATGGCTTCTGGTCACACGGCGTGGAAGATAGAGGGAATTCCGTGCAGCCCACGAGCCCAGCCCGCGGCCCGGTCCCACCCACAGTCAGGACACAGCTTCCCACCTCAGCGAACCTACTCCAGAGACGCCATGTGGCCCGTGCGCCCAAACATCTGTTTCCATGGCGATCTAGTTGGTGATTAAGTCGAATCATCACAACGTGGGTTGACTGGGTATGTATAATTAATGCCACCTGCTCTGTCTCTCAGAATAATAATGTGCAATTCACCCAGATCGCTTTCCTCTTAATCGAGTTCGCTTAGATCGTCTCTGCCGAAATCCAATTTTTTTTTTCAAAAGAAAGTCTTTACTTAGGGCTGGAGAGGTGGCTTAGTGGTTAAGGCGCTTGCCTGCGAAGCCTAAGGACCCAGGTTCGATTCTCCAGGCCCCACGTAAGCCAGATGCACGCGTCTGGAGTTTGTGTGCAGTGGCTAGAGGCCCTGGCACACCCATTCTCTCTCTCTCTCTCTCTCTGTCTCTGTTTGCCTTTCTCTCTGTTTCAAATAAACAAATAAATCAGAGAAAAACTTTAGTCATTATTATCTTTTTTTGTTTTCTGAGAGAGAGAGAGCGCGCACCAGGGCCTTCCAGCTACCGTAAAAGAAATCCAGACGCATGCACCGTCTTCTGTGCACGTGTGACTATGTGACCTTGCATACTGTGCGTCTGGCTACGTGGGACCTGGAGATTCGAACGTGGCATCCTTAGGCTTCGCAGGCAAGCCCCTGAACGGCCACGCCATCTCTCCAGCCCACCTGTATTTATATGCATCACAATTTCCACGGCAAAGTGAAACTCGGTATGGCAGCTTCCCGGAGAGAGCCTCCGGGTAAGGGGGTTCTGCCATCATTAGCGGCTATCGGGATAATTCTTATTATTTATTATTAATCTCTGTGTGTGTGTGTGAAAGAGAGAGAGAGAGAGAGCGAATGTGGGCATGCTTGTGCAAATGTGGAGATGAGACGACACAGTTGTCTTCTGCCTGTTCAAGGCGGCAGAATCTCTTGCTGTCTGCTGCTGTGAGCAGTGGACCCTTGAGATTCCGGGGATCCTCTTGTTTCTGTCTCCCATCTCTGCATAGGACGGGAGCGTTGCCACTACAGAGACAGGTTGCAATATCTTGGCTTTTTGTGCTTTCTGGGGCTCTGACGCGATGACTTAGGCTTCTGTGGCAAGCTATTCATCTCCAGAGCCATCCACTGCCCTAGTCCCTACAGGATAATTCTGTTCTTTTTCTTTATTTGTTTTTTTATCTTTTTTTTTTTTGAGACAAGTTTGAATCCCTGGCGCCCAATCTATTCAGTGTTTTATCAGTTTGCATCTGCAGCCACCTGGCTGGATACGGTGTCCACCAGGTGTGGAGGTGGGTTCGAGATGGAGTTCCTGAAGTGTGCTGTGCTCCGTGGCTTTTGCTTTGGGGCTTGTGCTTCTCTCTCTGTGTGTGTGTGTGTGCTTGGTCCTGTGAAGGCAGGCCAGCTTCCTCTCCCATTCTGGAATGTTCCCTGGATCTGTGAGCTTCCACCAATACCCCTTCCTCCCTCACCGTGCCTGGTCTGGAAGTCCATCTCAGCCCACCTGAGGCTGTCCGCTCCACGAGGTCTCACCATGCAGCCCAGACCGCCCTGAAACGTCCCATCCTCGTGCCTTGGTCTCCTCCGGGCAAGGATTTATAGTGTGATGCCCACTTCTGGGCGCCCCCAGTGACCGCCAACGAGAACCAAACACGCACGTGAGGGCAAGGAGCTTTATTTCGGGCTCAAGCTCGGTCTCTTGACTTCACCAGCGCAGGGGATCCGTACAAGACCCCCGAGTAGCGGGAGGGTAGGGTTTTTATAGGGATTTGAACATAGAAGAAGGGAATGGGTAATTGGATGATTTACACAGTGCACTCTTGTGATTGGCTCAGGATATTGGCGGGCAGGGGTTAGTGGAATGCCAGGCAGGTCAGGTAATCTTCATTGTGTGCTTGTGATTGTCTGGGGCAGACGGGACAAGGCCCCGGGCACGTCTAGGGGCCTGGCTTAAAACTCGGGCCTAGCCAGGGCGGCGGCCCTCCTGAAGCCCGTCATGATGTCAGTCTAGCTTCTGGGCCTTTCAGTAGGACAAGAAGGTCAAGGGCGTGCCCCTCCCTCCCGCATTAATGAGTCGGACGTCAGCCTGGGCTCCCCGAGTCCCCGGGATTGCTGTTTCTTCCTGGGACTATCTCTCAGCACACAGAAGCATGGGCTGGAGAGATGGCTTAGCGGTTAAGCGCTTGCCTGTGAAGCCTGAGGACCCCGGTTCGAAGCTCGGTTCCCCAGGACCCACGTTCAGCCAGATGCACAAGGGGGCGCACGCGTCTGGAGTTCGTTTGCAGTGGCTGGAGGCCCTGGTGCGCCCATTTTCTCTCTTTCTCTCTGTATCTGCCTCTTTCTCTCTCTCTGTCACTTTGGAATAAATAAATAAAAATAATTAAAAAAATTTTTTTAAAAAAAACGGGGTCTCCTCCGGGAGTGAACTGTTGTATGTAAGGGTAAGGAGCTTTATTTCGGGCTTAAGCTCAGACTCTTGACTTCACCGAGGCAGTGGATCCCTACAAGAGCCCCGAGCATCAGGGGGGGCAGGTATTTTATAGGGGTTTGAACAAAGAAGCAGGGAGAAGTGGGGGAATGGTTACATGACTGGTTGATTTAAGCAGTGAGTGCATTTGTATTTTTCTGATAGGCTTAGGGTCCTGGTGGGCAGGGGGCTAGGGGGGATTCCAAGCAGATCAGGTAAGCTTCATTGCGATTGGCTATGTGTGTATTTGAGGAACTTTGAGCAAATTCATTTTTTTTTGTTCATTTTTATTTGTTTATTTGAGAGTGATAGAGATAGAAAGAGGCAGATAGAGACAGAGAGAATGGGCGCGCCAGGGCCTCCAGCCACTGCAAACGAACTCCACACACGTGCGCCCCCTTGTGCGTCTGGCTAACGTGGGTCCTGGGGAATCGAGCCTTGAACCGGGGTCCTCAGGCTTCACAGGCAAGCGCTTAACCGCTAAGCTGCAAACTCATTTTAAGCAAACTTTATCTATGACCACAGGAAGGCATGGTGCAGACAGCCTATTCCCCCTTATCAGGAAACCGACCTTGCTGGGAAACAGAAATTTAAGCCTATTGACGATTCTGAGGCCTATCATGGCTTCCCGAGGCCTTCACCGTAAACTCGGGTTTTGCAACTGGACCACGCCACAGGGCCTACACGGATAGCACCGGGCTCCTTTGGTGGCCACTCTCCCTGGTCCTGGGCAGGGTTCCTACCTTGTGAAGGGATGGACGCAGAAAGGAGCTCCTGGGGGGCTGGGCCCTCGCCCGTGGGAAGCTACGAGACTCTCCGAAAGCCATGGCCAGGGAGCAGAGGGCTCATTGACAAAGCCACGCTCCTACATGGGTGTATGTTGGGGGGCTGTGTTCTCTTACAGAAGTGGGTGGACGGAGGCCTGACCAACAGCCTCCCCATCCTGCCCGAGGGCCGCACGGTGACCATCTCCCCCTTCAGCGGACGGATGGACGTCTGCCCGCGAGACAGAGGGCAGCGGGCCCGGTATATAAACGTCTCCAACCAGGACGTGAGGGTGAGCGAGTGCGCAGGGGCCTCGGAGCACTGGTCAGCGGGTAGGAGAGCGGGCCTGCCAAGGCTGGGCCTCTCCTCGGAACTCCCCAGCGTGCATTCTAGAAAGCTCCCGCCCTCAACAAGGTGCATCATGTTAAGGCCCCGGGGGCCCTGTGTCGTCCAGCGGGGGGTCTTTGCCGCCGAGTGCCAATTTGGCTCGTGGTCCCAATTTCCTGATTGTACACATCCATTGTACACAGCAGTTTAAAAGTAGCTCCCAGCCGAGCGTGGTGGTGGTGCACGCCTTTGATCCCAGCGCTCGGGAGGCAGAGGTAGGAGGATCGTGGCCGTGAGTTCGAGGCCACCCTGAGACTCCATAGTGAGTTCCAGGTCAGCCTGGGCTAGAGTGAGACCCTACCTGGAAAAACCAAAAAAATAAATAAATAAATAAATAAAAGTAGTTCCCAGCAGGGCGTGGTGGCGCACGCCTTTGATCCCAGCACTCGGGAGGCAGAGGTAGGAGGATCGCCGTGAGTTCGAGGCCACCCTGAGACTCCATAGTGAATTCCAGGTCAGCCTGGGCTACAGTGAGACCCTACCTCAAATAAATAAATAAATAAATAGATAAATAAAAATAGCTCCCTTATTTGTTGATTTGCAAACAGGGCAGTGCAAACGTTAGAGAGTATGAACAGTGGACAGGCGAAGAGATTGGCATCCTTAATATAACCTAACTCTTCTCAGTACCAGGCAGTGCAGCATGCAGGAAAGATTGAGCATTGTTGCAGGGCTTTTTTGATTGTGCTACCAGCATCCAGTGACTGCTCATAGAAGCCCTGCGTAGCCGGGCGTGGTGGTGCACGCCTTTAATCCCAGCACTCGGGAGGCAGAGGTAGGAGGATCCCTGTGAGTTCGAGGCCAGCCTGAGACTGCATAGTGAATTCCAGGTCAGCCTGGGCTAGAGTGAGATCCTACCTCGAAAAACCAAAAAAAATAATAATAATAAAATATATATATATAAATATAAAATACTATATTATTATATTAATTATAATATTATGATATTAATTAATTAATATTAATCCCAGCGCTCGGGAGGCAGAGGTAGGAGGATCGTGGCCGTGAGTTCGAGGCCACCCTGAGACTCCATAGTGAATTCCAGGTCAGCCTGGGCTAGAGCAAGACCCTACCTCAAAAAAAAAAAAAAAAAAAAAGAAATAAATAAAAGTCCTGCCCATGCGGAGAACGGCCCCTTCCGCATAGAAATACTCAGTAAAGAATTCACAGGCCAAATCCGCCGTCAGGCTAAGGTTGAGAATGTGTAGATTCACTCAGCTTCTTACCTGTGGCTTTTTCCTGCTGATTTTTCTTTTTTCTTTTCTTTTTTTTTTTTTGTGTCTGTGATAAGGAAACTTAAATGATAAAGAGAGCATGGCCAGGCCTGCACTGAGTTAACCCTATAGCTTCCGTCTTTATCTTTCTGCCCTAGTTGTCCCTGGACAACCTGGTGAGGTTCGGCCAAGCCCTGTTCCCGCCGAGCGCGAGCAGCATGCGCTCCCTGCACCAGCGCGGCTTTGACGACGCCGTGCGCTTCCTGCACAGGGAACGCTGGTTCCAATAAAGAGCACTTGAAACGCCCGCGCTGTGCGTGTGGATTTTCACACTCTAACTGACGCCCTCGTGCAGAGAGACGGGCGTCTTGCTCTGCCAAAGTGCTCAGGGGTCTCTGGGGAGACTTGCATGTCCTCTGAAACACTTACGAGCACAAGCCCGTGCAATGCAAGTGTGCACGTGTGCAGAATGGGGGGGGGGACGTGCCACACACGTGCAGTGGGCGGAGGCGTGGGGGATGCAGGGCCCCCCACGTCAACGCTGGGGTCACGCACTGGGCATGACAGCAGGCGGCGGGCATTTGCACATCCACACTGCAGGAAACGCACGGGCTTCGACGCTCAGGTGCGTGTGCCTCAGAGTGAGCGAGGAAGTGTGAGGAAAGTGAGAACTGCAGACTCCAGATCCCACGTCAGCCAGACGCACAGAGGCGAGGCACGCGCAAGGCCGCCACGTGCCCAGCGGGAGGCGCAAGCGTCCGGCCTTCGATGCCAGTACCTGAGGCACCCCTGGTGTTGCTAATTCTCTCTCCTCTCTCTCTCTCAAAAAATAATAATATTAAAAATATTTTCGGTAGGAAGTTGCAGGGCAAAGATTTGCTTCTCACATGGGTGTAGATTGGCTCCTAGGGAGGCTGGAAAGCAAGAAGCCCGGCCTCAGACTTTTAATTTAGACGGGCTTTTCCTTCTCTCTCTCTCTCTCCGTCCCTCCCTCTCTCATTTGCACAAGGGCCGACCTCTCTGCATCTTTTTATTTTTTATTTTTTGGTTTTTCGAGGTAGGGTCTCACTCTAGCCCAGGCTGACCTGGAAGTCACTAATGGAGTCTCAGGGTGGCCTCGAACTCACGGCCACGATCCTCCTACCTCTGCCTCCCGGGTGCTGGGATTAAAGGCGTGCACCACCACGCCCGGCTATGGCTGAATCTTTTCTTGTTTTTTTTTGTTTGTTTGTTTGTTTTTGTTTTTTGAGGTAGGGTCTCACTCTAGCCCAGGCTGACCTGGAATTCACTATGGAGTCTCAGGGTGGCCTCGAACTCACGGCCACGATCCTCCTACCTCTGCCTCCCGAGTGCTGGGATTAAAGAATGTCTCTCTTATTTTCTTTTGCTTTTATTTTTATGGGGGGAGGGGAGTTCAAGGTAGGGTCTCCCTCTAGCCCAGGCTGACCTGGAATTCACTATGGAGTCTCAGGGTGGCCTCGAACTCACAGCCACGATCCTCCTACCTCTGCCTCCCGAGTGCTGAATTAAAGAATGTCTCTTATTTTCTTTTTCTTTTATTTTTATGGGGGGGGGGAGTTCAAGGTAGGGTCTCCCTCTAGCCCAGGCTGACCTGGAATTCACTATGCAGTCTCAGGGTGGCCTCGAACTCACGGCCACGATCCTCCTACCTCTGCCTCCCGAGCGCTGGGATTAAAGGCGTGCACCACCACGCCCGGCTATCTCTCTGCATCTTTTGCACACTGCTCCACACACTGGCCCTAGGAGCACACACCAGTAACGATCGCGGTGCATGTCAAAAATCTCGGAAGCGAGCCGGGCGTGGTGGCGCACGCCTTTAATCCCAGCACTCGGGAGGCAGAGGTAGAAGGATCACACTGAGTTCAAGGCCACCCTGAGACTCCATAGTGAATTCCAGGTCAGCTTGGGCTAGAGTGAGACCCTACCTCGAAAAACCAAAAAAAAAAACTCTCAGAAGCCCGGCAGGCAGGGACGTGAATCCGAGCGAAGCCTGCAGGCCCCGGGGCGTCCAGTCACTCTGAGCGCTTGCGTGCGGCTCTCTGTTAACTCACTTGCACCGTCTCCGATCTCAACTCTTTCCTGGTGGGGGTTCAGCAGGCGTGAACCGCTCATTACTAAGAGGCAGTTAGAAACAAACCAATTTAATCGCCCGTCTTTAGTCGTCCTGAATCGCTCTTTTTACCCTTTGAAGCCATTGTTTAAATCAATTTTATGGTTCTCAAAAGCACCGAATACACAATTTTTTTTTTTTTTGGCACATAAACATCCATGAATGTCTCTTTTTCTGGGTGTTGTGCAGAGACCCAGGCTAGAGGGACAGTGTGCTCCACGGGCCACGTACTTTCTCTCCTAAGGCAAACGTGTACTTAAATCACAATATGTTCTTTTCTTCTTTTTTTTTTTAAATTTTTTTTTGTTTATTTATTTATTTGAGAGCAACGGCGAGAAGGAGGCAGAGAGACAGAGAGAGAGAGAGAGAACGGGCGCGCCAGAGCTTCCAGCCTCTGCAAACGTACTCCAGACGTGTGCGCCCCCTTGTGCATCTGGCTAACGTGGGTCCTGGGGAATCGAGCCTCGAACCAGGGTCCTTAGGCTTCACAGGCAAGCGCTTAACCGCTATCTGCCTCTTTCTCTCTCTGTCACTTTCAAAATAAATAAAAATTTAAATTTAAAAAAACAGTTTAAGGGGGCTGGAGGGATGGCTTAGCAGTTAAGGCGTCTGCCTGCAAAACCAAAGGACCCAGGTTTGATTCCCCAGGACCCACGTTAGGCAGATTCACAATGGTGGGGGGGGACATTCATCTGCTGTTCATTTGCAATGGCTGCAGGCCCCAGCATGCCCATTCCCTCTCTCTCCCTCTTTGTCTGTCAAATAAATAAATTAAATTAAATATATTTTTTTTGTTTATTTATTTATATTTGAGAGTGACAGACATAGAGAGAAAGAGGCAGATAGAGAGAGAGAATGGGCGCGCCAGGGCCTCCAGCCACTGCAAATGAACTCCAGACGCGTGCGCCCCCTTGTGCATCTGGCTAACGTGGGTCCTGGGGAGTCGAGCCTCGAACCGGGGTCGTTAGGCTTCACAGGCAAGCGCTTAAGCGCTAAGCCATCTCTCCAGCCCTATTTTTTTTTTAAAAAAAAAAAAAACACTTTAAAATGGGCTGAAGAGAGGGTTTAGCCGTTAAGGCGCCTGCCTGCGAAGCCTAAGGACCCATGTTCCACTCTGCAGATCCCACGTAAGCCAGACGCACAAAGGCGAGGCAAGCGCAATGTCCCATGTGCCCACTAGGTGGCGCAGGCGTCCGGAGTTCGATTTTAGTGGCCTGAGGCCCTGCTGGGCCAATGCTCTCTCTGTGTGTGTGTGTGTCTCTCTAGAAAAGACTTGAAGATAGAGGCTGGTGAGTGTGGGGAGAGTCTGTGGTATAGCAGCAGAGCGGACGGTCCGTACGCACCAGGCCCTGCTCAGACAAGCTGCCCCGGGGTGTCAGACGCATGCAGGTCAGAGTGCCAGGGCATGCAGGTCAGAGTGCCAGGCATGCAGGTCAGAGTGCCAGGGCATGCATGTCAGAGTGCCAGGCATGCAGGTCAGAGTGCCAGGGCATGCATTGTGCATGTGCGTCTGGGCTGCCAATGCTCTCTCTGTGTGTGTGTGTCTCTCTAGAAAAGACTTGAAGATAGTGGCTGGTGAGTCTGGGGAGAGTCTGTTGTATAGCAGCAGAGCGGACGGTCCGTACGCACCAGGCCCTGCTCAGACAAGCTGCCCCGGGGTGTCAGACACATGCATGTCAGAGTCCCAGGGCATGCAGGTCAGAGTCCCAGGGCATGCATGTCAGAGTGCCAGGGCATGCATGTCAGAGTCCCAGGACATGCAGGTCAGAGTGCCAGGGCATGCATGTCAGAGTCCCAGGACATGCATGTCAGAGTCCCAGGGCATGCATGTCAGAGTCCCAGGGCATGCATGTCAGAGTCCCAGGACATGCATGTCAGAGTCCCAGGGCATGCATGTCAGAGTCCCAGGGCATGCATGTCAGAGTCCCAGGGCATGCATGTCAGAGTCCCAGGACATGCATGTCAGAGTCCCAGGGCATGCATGTCAGAGTCCCAGGACATGCAGGTCAGAGTCCCAGGGCATGCATGTCAGAGTCCCAGGGCATGCATGTCAGAGTCCCAGGGCATGCATGGTGCATGTGCGTCTGGCCTGCAGCGAGCCTGTCTCCGAGCTAACGGAAAACACGACCCGGCCCCGACTGCTGCGATCAAACCTTGTCCACCAGGCCCCAGCCAGTCTTTCTGACCCAGACGCCGACTCGATCCCCAGTCATGAGTGGCCCAGCCTTCCTGGTGAGTTCCTCCTCCCCTGTCTGTCGGGACGATTTCCTAACATCTCTGCACCTGCCGTGGCAGGCTGCTTTCATCTTCCTTCTCTTCTTGTCGGTGACTCTCTCTCCGTGTCGCCGTGGGAGCTCGCCGCTTCCGTGGACAATGCAAAGAAATAGCTTTGTATCAAACAAAGAGAGGGAAGACTCCTCCGCCTTGCCTCCTCCGCAGAGGAGCTGCTTGCAGAACCAGAGCCCAGAAAGCTCCCCAGCAAACAAGCAGCCACCGTGTCTTCCCCGGCAGCCTGTGAGTCTGTCTGTGATCTTTCTCTCGTGGTCAATACAGACTCGGGCGGTCAGTGGGCAGCAGGCCTCCGAAAAAGAGACGCTTGGGCCGGAGAGGCGGCTCGGCGGCGAAGGCGCTGGCCTGCGAAGCCTGAGGACCCGGGTTCGATTCCCCAGGACCCACGGAAGCCAGAGGCATAAGGGGGTGCATGCATCTGGAATTTGTTTGCAGTAGCTGTGGGGCCCCCCCGGAATACCCAATCTCTCTCTTTTTTTGTTGTTATTTTTATTTATTTATTTGAGAGAGACAGAAAGAGGCAGATAGAGAGAGGGAGAGAGAATGGACACGCCAGGGCCTGCAGCCACTGCAAACGAACTCCAGACGCGTGCGCCCCCTTGTGCATCTGGCTAACGTGGGTCCTGGGGAACCGAGCCTCGAACCGGGGTCCTCAGGCTTCACAGGCAAGCGCTTAACCGCTAAGCCTTCTCTCCAGCCCCCCCCCCAATGTCTCTCTCTCTCTCTCTCTTTCTCTCTCTGTCTCTGTCTTTCAAATAAATAAATTTTTATTTTTTTATTTTTTTATTTTATTTTATTTATTTATTTATTTATTTATTTATTTTTGGTTTTTCGAGGTAGGATCTCACTCTAGCCCAGGCTGACCTGGAATTCACTATGGAGTCTCAGGGTGGCCTCGAACTCACGGCCACGATCCTCCTACCTCTGCCTCCCGAGTGCTGGGATTAAAGGCGTGCGCCACCACGCCCGGCTTCAAATAAATAAATTTTTAAAACATATTTTATTATTTACTTATTTGAGAGAGAGAGAGAGACAGAATGGGCACTCCAGGGCCTCCAGCCACTGCCAACGAACTCCAGACGCGTGCACCCCCTTGTGCGTCTGGCTAACGTGGGTCCTGGGGACTCGAACCCGGATCCTCTGGCTTCGCAGGCAAACGCCTTAAGCGCCAAGCCATCCCTCGAGCCCCTCAAATAAATAAATTAAAAAAAACAACAACAACATAGGATCATGTCAAACAGTGGAACCTGCGACTATGAGCTGCATTCGACACGTGGACCTTTGCAGAGGCAGTGAAGTGACGTACCTGGAAAGGTGGGGGCGGGTGGCTCAGTGAGCAGTGGGCTTCCCCGTGGCGCAGGAGGCCCGCGGTTCGATCCCCGGCACTGCATCTGGCCCCTGTCTCTCACCTCAGCACCTGAGCGGCGCAGTGAGGCTCACGAGACAGCGCTTTCCCTTGGCAACATGGTGGATTTGACACCAGCCTGGCCACGTGAGACCCGGCCTACAAAATAAAAAAGAAAAAAAAAGGAATTACAGCACCTCCCTCAGTGACTCTTAGGGCCCGTTAAGTACTGCCCAACAACCGAGAGGTGTCATCAGCAGTGATTACTTAGTGATTACGTTCCCGTCGCTTACCGTCACGGAGCCTTCCCTTCGCGGCTTAGAGCCACGGCTCGGTGCGTAGAGCGCTGGCCTGACGTTTGACCCTTGGAAGCCACGGAAGATACCCTCCTAAGCACTCGGGAGGCAGGGGAAGGAGGATCGTGGCCGTGAGTTCGAGGCCAGCCTGACACTCCATAGTGAATTCCAGGTCAGCCTGGGCTAGAGTGAGACCCTACCTCAAAACAACAACAACAAAAAAAAAAAGGCAGTTGGTACCGGCAAGTAATGACTCCTGAGGTTACCCTCTTGCCTCCAGGTTCACGCACATACGTGTGCCCAGACACTTGAACACATACACACACACGCACACACACACACACATATATAATTCCACAAAGGGAGGCACAGTACTGAGTGTTGCAATCCAAAGGTATTTCCTCAAAAAGTAAGCATTAAAAAAAAAATAAAAAATTTTTTTTTAATGGTTCAAACTTAAGGACCCGGGTTCTATTCTCCAGAACCCACGTAAGCCAGCTGCACGTGGTGACACATGCATCTTGAGTTCATCTGCAGCGACCATTCCCCCTGTCCCCCTCTAGTGAACAAATTTAAAAATTAAAAAAAAAAAAAACAGGTTATGAAACAATGACATGCATGGATCAGCTTGCCCAGAGGGCGTGGTGGCACATGACTTCAATCCCAGCACTCGGGAGGCAGAGGTAGGAGGATCGTGGCCGTGAGTTCGAGGCCAGCCTGAGACTCCATAGTGAATTCCAGGTCAGCCTGGGCCAGAGTGAGACCCTACCTCGAAAAAAAACAACAACAAAATATATATATATATATATATATATAATATTATGTTATTATATTAATTATAATATTATTATATTAATTAATTAATATTAATCCCAGCGCTCGGGAGGCAGAGGTAGGAGGATCATCATGAGTTCGAGGCCACCCTGAGACTCCATAGTGAATTCCAGGTCAGCCTGGGCTACAGTGAGACCCTACCTCCAAAATCAAAAAAAAAAAAAAAAAAAAAAAAAAAATTAGAAAATACGAAGAGTCTTACGTGAGGTTGAGTGGGCAGATCCACCACTTGTCTGTAAACACCACGTGATTCCCAAGCACAGAGACTGGTGCTCTGTACATACGACTCGCGAACCTGCCGCCTCCTACGGTCGACGAGGGACACGCGCCCTGGAACACGCCAGCTCGGACACTCGGGCATTCTAATCCCCGGCACGAGGGCCCGAGTTCTAATCCAAGGCCCGAGGGCCCGAGTTCTAATCCCCAGCATGAGGGCCCGAGTTCTAATCCAAGGCCCGAGGGCCCAAGTTCTAATTCCCGGCACGAGGGCCTGAGTTCTAATCCCCAGCACAAAGGCACGAGTTCTAATCCCCAGCATGAGGGCCCGAGTTCTAATCCAAGGCACGAGGGCCCAAGTTCTAATCCAAGGCATGAAGACCCGAGTTCTAATCCCTGGCACGAGGGCCCGAGTTCCAATCCCCAGCGCGAGGGCCCGAGTTCTAATCCCCGGCACGAGGGCCCGAATTCTAATCCCCAGCATGAAGGCCC
>CM070792.1:826642-841642 GCA_036346955.1 Dipus sagitta
GGGTCTCACTCCAGCCCAGGCTGACCTGGAATTCACACTGTAGTCTCAGGGTGGCCTCGAACTCACGGCGATCTGACTACCTCTGCCTCCCAAGTACATATTCTGTCTTTTTGTTGTTTTTATTTTTTCTTTTGTTTTTTGTTTTTTGTGGGGTTTTTTTGACGTAGGGTCTCACTCTAGCCCAGGCTGACCTGGAATTCACTACATAGTCTCAGGCTGGCCTCAAACTCACAGCGATCTGACTACCTCTGCCTCTGCAGTGCATATTCTGTCTTTTTGTTGTTGTTGCTTTTTCTTTTGTTTTTTATTTTTTGTGGTTTTTTATTATTTTTTTTTTTTTTTTTGAGGTAGGGTCTCACTCTAGCCCAGGCTGACCTGGAATTCACTACATAGTCTCAGGGTGGCCTCGAACTCATGGCGATTAACTACCTCCGCCTCCCGAGTGCATATTCTGTCTTTTTTGTGTGTGTGTGTTGCTTTTCGAGGTAGGGTCTCACTCTAGCCGAGGCTGACCTGGAATTCACTATGGAGTCTCAGGCTGGCCTTGAACTCACAGCGATCTGACTACCTCTGCCTTCCAAGTGCATATTCTGTCTTTTTCTTGTTGTTGCTTTTTCTTTTGTTTTTTGTTTTTTGTTTTTTGTGGGTTTTTTTTGAGGTAGGGTCTCACTCAAGCCCAGGCTGACCAGGAATTCACTATGGAGTCTCAGGGTGGCCTCAAACTCATGGCGAGCTGACTAACTCCACCTTCCGAGTGCATATTCTGTCTCTTTTTTTGTGTGTGGTTTTTTGAAATAGGGTCTCACTCTAGCCCAGGCTGACCTGGAATTCACTACATAGTCTCAGGCTGGCTTTGAACTAATGGCGATTGACTACCTCTGCCTCTCCAGGACATATTCTGCTTTTTCTGTGTGTGTGTGTGTGTGTGGTTTTTTGAGGTAGGGTCTCACTCTAGCCCAGGCTGACCCAGAATTCACTGTGTCGTCTCAGGCTGGCCTCGAACTGACGGCAATTGACTACCTCCACCTTCCGAGTGCATATTCTGTGTCTTTTTTCTTTTTTTTTTTTTTGTGGTTTTTTGAAGTAGGGTCTAACTCTAGCCCAGGCTGACCTGGAATTCACTCTGTACTCTCAGGATGGCCTCGAACTCATGGCGATCTGACTACGTCCGCCTCCCGAGTGCATATTCTGTCTTTTTTTCTGTGTGTGTGTGTGTGTGTGTGCTTTTTTGAGGTAGGGTCTCACTGTGGCCCAGGCTGACCCAGAATTCACTCTGTAGTCTCAAGGTGGCCTTGAACTCACGGCGATCCTCCTACCTCTGCCTCCCCAGTGCTGGGATTAAAGGCGTGAGCCACCACTCCCGGCTCTGTCTTTTAACTATACATAAATTTTACAAACAGCTAAGTTTTATTTTCTATGTAATGAAATTTAACATATAAATAGAACAAGAATCAACGCTTTGCTAGTCAACCAACTCGTCTATTTTGCTGCCCCAGTTCTTTGCAGAGAAATTATTTCCCTCAACCTTCAACTGTGCTGTTCTTTGTCAAGTGAGCCCATCTCTTCTCTCGAGGCAGGATTAGCTGCGCGTAATTACCCAGGCTTTGCCAGACATAAAACCATCCATTGTAAAGTTTTATTATTTGGATTTCTTTCCATTCTTTCATCTTACTCTTTTGCCCGCTAAAATACATTATGTATTTCCCTCACAATGGAAAACTGCCTGTTAAGAATTCAACTACGGGGCTGGGGAGATGGCTTAGCGGTTAAGCGCTTGCCTGTGAAGCCTGAGGGTCCCGGTTCGAGGTTCGATTCCCCAGGACCCACGTTAGCCAGATGCACAAGGGGATGCTCACAGCTGGAGTTTGTTTGCAGTGGCTGGAGGCCCTGGTGGGCCCATTCTCTCTCTCTCTCTCTATCTGCCTCTTTCTCTCTCTGTCTGACACTCTCAAATAAATAAATAAAAATAAACAACAACAAAAAAGAATTTAACGGGCTGGAGAGATGGCTTAGCGGTTAAGCGCTTGCCTGTGAAGCCTGAGGACCCCGGTTCGAGGCTCAATTCCCCAGGACCCACGTTAGCCAGATGCACAAGGGGGCGCACGCGTCTGGAGTTCGTTTGCAGAGGCTGGAGGCCCTGGCGCGCCCATTCTCTCTCTCTCTCTCTGCCTCTTTCTCTCTCTCAAATAAATAAATAAAAATAATCAAAAAAAATATTTTTTTAAAAAAAGAATTTAACTACCAACAATAAGTACTTCCACAGAGCGGTCTCCTTTGCTTCCCACTCCTTGAACAAAGCTCTTTGAAGTGCACAGTTTGGGGTGTGGATATTCAGGTCACTGGACAACGGCTGGCTTAGCAAAAGCAAGGCCCTGGATCCAGTCCTCAGCGTCAAAGAAATTTTCAAAGACAGCACTAACTGTCAATTCCGTATTGTCTACATGGCCACACGCATACGTACGCTATCTTATTGACTTTATTGCAGAGAGAATGCGACGTCATGCTCACCGCTCACCAACGGGCGCTTCTAGAGTGAAATCTCTATTAATTACGAATATTGGGGAATTTATGTATGCATCTTCCCTCTTCAGTACTGAAAGCTTTCGTAATGTCTGCGGAGCTGATGTGTGTTACCATTACACTTTCCCTTTTTAAAAAAAGGGTTTCAAGGGTTTGGTGGGCTTGAACTCTGGGCTCGTGGTGAGTCCGAACATGCTGGGTGCTTATGCAGTTAGGTTCTCATTGCTGGTAGAAATCATCTAACCAAGAGCAGCTTATGGGGGGGGGGGGAGGGAGGCCTTATTTTGGTTTACAGACTTGAGGGGAAGCTCCATGATGGCAAAGGAAAACGATGGCATGAGCAGAGGGTGGACATCACCCCCTGGCCAACATCAGGTGGACAACAGCAACAGGAGAGTGTGCCAGACACTGGCAAGGGGACACTGGCTATAACACCCATAATCCCACCCCCAACAATACACTGCCTCCAGGAGGCGTTAATTCCCAAATCTCCATCAGAGCCAACCTAGCATTCAGGACACTTGAGTTTATGGGGGACGCCTGAATTAAACCACCACATTCTGCCCCTGGCCCCCATAAACTGATAACCATACATGCTGTAAAATGCTATGTATTCATCCAGTGTTAAAAATCTCCATAGTTTTTATCAATTCCAATGATGTTCAAACATCCCTATGGTCCAAGATCTTCTAACTGAGCCATAATACCAAAAAAATACCCCCAAAACCCATAATGGCGCAGAATAAACATTCACACTGCAAAACATGGCATTGGGCATAGCAAAGAAATATTCAGCCAATACGAGATTTAAACAGGGCAAACATCAAACTCTGTAGCTCCAAGTCCAACAATTCTAGCCAGTGGCAAATCTCCAAGTCTGGTAATTCTAACCAGCAACAAGTCTCTGGAGTTCCAATTCTGCCCCTCCAGCTAGGCTACTCACAGTCCTGGAAAACTTCATCTGGGGCCGGCAGCTTTCCTTGGCAGCCATCTCGTGGTCCCGGCATCTCCACTGGGTCTCCACTGCAACCCGCGGTTCATCCTCATGGCCCCATGGGGTCTCTATGCAGGCATCCAGCAAACCTGCTTCACACTGCCCATGGCCATTTCCAAAACACAAGACCGTGTTGCAAACTCAATGACCCTCTCTTTCCTGCATTTCTTATACTCCACAATACCAGGTGGGGTGCCAGTTTGTTAATCCAGGGGCGAATAAAGCAGATTTTGAAGAACAGGACACTCCTTGAGCACTAAGGCCTCTTCAAAAGAGTCTACATTCTTCCTGTTGCCCCAGTGCAGGTCAGCTGGCCCAATCTCAAAGGTTGTCATCTCTCATAGAATTGCACCTGAAGGGGCAGAAATTTAATCCCAAAGACTTCAATTCTGTGCCATATCCCTCTGCTCACACCAGTTCATTTCTACACAATGCAACCCTGCACAACTTCTCAGGACATGGGCATAAGAGCAAGCTTCTCACACAAACCGCTAGCCCAGTTCAGGCAAAGCTCTTTCTCACCCTCATAAGCCAAACCTCACAGTCCATAGCTCTTACTGCATTCAGGTCTTTCAACTCTGACCATCATAGTCAATCAGGCTGTACTTACAGCACTGCAAGGCATCTCTTAGGCCAAGGTTTCAAATCCTTCCACATTCCTCTTGAAAAATCAGCTCCAAAAGGCCAAAGCCACACAGTCAGGTGTCTAGCAGCAAATGACACCACTCCTCAGTACCAACATTACTATTGCAGTCAGGTTTACATTGCTGGTAGAAATCACCCGACCAAGAGGAGATTTGGGGGGAAAAAAGAGGTTTATTTTGGCTTACAGGCTTGAGAGGAAGCTCCACGATGGCAGGGGAAAGCGATGGCATGAGCAGAGGGTGGACATCACCCCCTGGCCAACATCAGGTGGACAACAGCAACAGGAGAGTGTGCCAAACACTGACAAGGGGACACTGGCTATAACACCCATAAGCCCGCCCCCAACAATACACCCCCTCCAGGAGGCGTTAATTCCCAAATCTCCATCAGTTGGGGAACCCAGCATTCAGAACACCTGAGTTTATGGGGGGGGGCACCTGAATCAAACCACCACACCCGGTAACCTCCTTTGTCCAGTTGGGCCCCGCCTCCTTTAAATCTCTGGAACTGTGCCAACTGTTCCTTCAAAGGGTCAGCGAGACATCAACCTGTCAGCCTGTGGACTCACATTGCATACTCAGGCCATAGCACTACGCAATTCAGGTGTATTTCTATAGCCGTCTCCTAATTTAAGTGTGTGCCTTTGGACATCGAAGCCTTCACTGAGCACCTAATGAACTTCACCGTCTAGTTTCTTAACTCTCAAGTTTATTTCTACGCTTGCCTTCCTTGATTCCACCTGGGTTTTTTTTTTTTTTGGTTTTGGTTTTTTCTCGAGGTAGGGTCTCGCTCTAGCTCAGGCTGACCTGGAATTCACTACATAGTCTCAGGGTGGCCTCGAACTCACGGCCATCCTCCTACCTCTGCCGCCCGAGTGCTGGGATCAAAGGCACGTACCACCATGCTCGGCTGTTTTGTATTGTGTGTGTGTGTGTGTGTGTGTGTTAACCAATTTCACACATGCCCATTGGTTCAATAATCCCACACAGCCTAAATACAAATGAAAGAACATTCCAGACTGCTGAAGCCAAAGCAAGGCTCCAGCCACAACTTTATTGCTGGTATATTTCATGAAAAGTTCCCACATTCCTTTCAAGGTGATTGTACTTGAAATGTTTTTCCCGTACCATAGGCGCACGTTTAGACTTGACTTGGGCCTTTCGGATCAAGAATATTCCTCGCCTCTGACTCATAGTCGGACAATACCACTAGATCAAGAATAGCCCACACCACTGACTCTCATAGTTGGACAATACCATTAGATCAAGAATATTCCACGCCACTCACTGTCATAGTTGGACAATACCATGTGTAGCTGACCCCAGCTTTGACCCCCAAATATGGCTTTCTCCAGACACCTCAAGGTAGCACGGACCACTCTAAACTCCCCTTGCACAATGCCTACGTTCATCGTCTAGATCAGAGGGAAGAGAGATTGCTGTCGCCTGCAAAGAGACCGGGTCCCACCCAGGTATGCGTGCGTGTGTAGGTCAGCGAGGCTCTTGGACGGTTTTGGGGGGTGACTGTCCATCCCCTATGCGCCCCTTTGCATACGAGGCTGGGGCCCCGTCCCTCGGGAGGCAGAGGCAGGAGGATCGTGGCTGTGAGTTCGAGGCCGCCCTGAGACTCCAGAGTGAATTCCGGGTCAGCCTGGGCTAGAGCGAGACCCTACCTCGAAAACCCAAGAAAAGAAAGAAAGAAAAAAAAAAAAAAAGAACTTGCCTTCGACAGCTTGAGAAAAGGCATCTGAACCCCCCGGTAGACTGGCACCAGCTGGGAGTTCAGAGCCAGCCCTGTCCCTCAGAGAAAAAAGCAGGTGTTTTACGTACCATAAATATAGCCCGACAGATGGAACGTTTAGAATAAAGGAAGAAAGCACTCCGAAATAAAGTCCCATTATCTTCTTCCTCCTGCATAATCTCCCACTACCCCAGTAGACGGTTATTTATGGTAGATGTGCCGCAGGAAAAAAAAAAAAAAAGAAAGAAAACTTATTTTTGGTATAAGACAGTATGCTGAAAACCAAGGAGCACCGAATAGTATAAAAAGACTGCACGGTTCTACCCAGGTACTAACGTTTTACATCCTTCTTTCTTTTTATCCATATTTTATTTTATTTATTTGAGAGCAACAGACACAGAAAGAGGGAGAGAGAGAGACAGACAGAGATAGAGAGAGAGAGACAGACAGAGAGAGAGAGACAGAGAGAGAATGGGTGCGCCAAGGCCTCCAGGCACTGCAAAGGAATCCAGATGTGTGCGGCCCCTTGTGCATGTGGCTTTACGTGGGTCCTGGGGAATCGAACCTGGGTCCTTTGGCTTCTCAGGCAAGCGTCTTAACCGCTGAGCCACCTCTCCAGCCCCACAGTTATTCTTTTGCCCTCGCAAATGCTTCTCGATTGCGACGAGAGTGTGAATACCGTACCTGCATTTCCTAAGGAGTGAATAGTCTTCCTCAGCGCCGTGTGCCTTGGGTAGCTTTTTATTTTTTTTCTTAATTTTTATTAACATTTTCCATGATTATAAACAATACCCCATGGTGCTACCCTCCCTCCCCCCCCACTTTCCCTTTGAAACTCCATTCTCCATCATATGCCCTCCCCCTCTCAATCAGTCTCTCTTTTATTTTGATGTCATCATCTTTTCCTCCTCTTATGATGGTCTTGTGTAGGTAGTGTCAGGCACTGTGAGGTCATGGATATCCAGGCCATTTTGTGTCTGGGGGGAGCACGTTGTAAGGAGTCCTACCCTTCCTTTGGCTCTTACATTCTTTCTGCCACCTCTTCCGCATTAGACCCTGAGGCTTGGAAGGTGTGATCGAGATGTTACTCAGTACTCCAGTCACTTCTTTCCAGCACCATGATGCCTTCTGAGTTGTCCCAAGGTCACTGCCATCTGAAAATAGAAGATTCTCTACACAAAGTGAGAGTAGCATTAATATAAGGGTATGAACATTAAGATCAGTGCTTACTGGGCAGTTTGGTGAGCATAGTATGTACATTTATCCAGACATCAGCAGACATTACACCCCTAGGGCTCATGACTACCCCTGTTGTAGGTTTTCAGTATCAGGGATGTATTCCCTCCCATGGAGCGGGCCTCCAGTCCAATTAGAGGGCAGTTGGTTTCTACCATGACAGACGTGCCACTTTTCAATCCATGGTTGAATCAGTGGACCTGGAACCAACATCTGGGAGGGAAGACTGACAATACATACACTCACACCAACAGCATTTCAAAATTAGACCTAACTCACACTTTGTTTTTTTTTCATATTTATTGATCGTTCAATTGATTGATTCAAGAGCGAGGCGGGGAGAAGGAGGCAGATCGATAGGAAGGGTAGAGAGAGAAAGAACGGGCATGACAAGGCCTCCAGCCACTGCCAACAAACTCCAGATGCACGGGCCGCCTGGCGCACCTGGCCTCACATGCGTGCTGGGGAATTGAACCTGCGTCCCTTGGCTTTGCATCAAGCCCCTTAACCACTGAGCCATCTCTGCAGCCTGACTCACACTTTCTACCTGGTATGTATTCTCTTACAACTTTCTTTTATTCTTTCCCCCCCCCCACTAAGTAGCATATTAAATAAATCACTCTCCCAGAAGTTCTACCAAAATCTCTTCCATCTTCCTGTCCATTTTCAGTGGGCGCAGCAAGATATTGAAATTAACATTTCCACATCGCTCTATGTGTCTATCATTAAGAACATAAAGATCGATTTCTATAGAACAGGGAAAAGAGAATTCGTCAGTTTCCCATGTTTTTTTGTTTTTTGTTTTTGTTTTTTTAACAAAATCTGAAAATGGACATTTGGTGAGAATGTTAGCTTTCTACGTTAAGGGTGGCTCTCAAGGAACTGACAGGCCTCGCTGAAAATTTACCGCGCATTCCTCATTACGAGGGCGATGTCCGCGTGCCAGATGTGTGTACAAAATGCAGCTGGCCGGTGTGTTTTTATGTGGTAGTGGGCATGATGCGTAATCAGCCTCATGATGGGATCCTTGCCGAAGGTTCTTCTAAAATTAACTACCCACGGAGAAAATTATAAATGGAATTGAAAGGCAGCGCTGCGTCCCACAGGGAGGTAAACCTAATTTCTCTGCTCATTTAGAATCCTAGGACAAACACGGACGTGCAGGTATGCTTTGAAGTGGGAGAAACACAGGCAAGAAATTTTAATGAATAAATCAATTTTCCCTTCCTCCGTTCATTCAGTCACTACGCATTGATTAAATGCCAACATTAGGAAATTCCCAGCTGCAATAACCAAGTGGAAAAGAATTTTTTTTTTTTTTTTTTTTTCCCTGCAGTTCTGGGATCAAAGCCAGCCAGGTCCTGGTCCGTACTGGAGCACGCTCCCTACCACTGAGCTGCACTATCAGCCCTGAAGTGGGAGATTTTTGTAGCCGTGTAATTTAAGATGAGATGGGAAGACATCATTAGAGAGACCAAGGTGTGAGCCAGTATGCGAAATCTTTGATAATTACAGCTTTTTTCTTTCATAAAAATAAATCAGCTTGACTTGTTCAGCGAATACAGCCGATGTCAGATTAGACATTAATGGCAATTCTTTCCTGCTGGGGCTGCGATCTCCCCGCCTCGCGACTTTCCACGAATGGTCAGACATCATCAGTGTCCGACGTGGCGAATGATGTCCCTCCTCACAGACCTGGGAAGACAGCTCCAAGACTGCCATCGGTTTTTTGTTTTTTTTTTTATAACCTCCTCCAAAATTTATGCCATATAAGGTCGCGTCTGTTCAAGTTTTCGTCTTTTTCTTTTTTTTAGTTTCTTAGAAGCCAGAAAGCCACCTTGAGCAGGGTTCCATTGGAACGGCCTTCCGCTGTTTCTTTTTTCTTTTTCTTTCTTTCTTTCTTCCTTTTTTTTTTTTTTTTTTGAGACAAGATCTGTCGTTGGCAGATAGCTCACCAGTTAGGGTAGACGATTAGACTAGGTTGGCAGTGAGCCCCAGGGGTATATGCGTGCCTCTGCTTCCCCCAGAGTTGGGGTCATAGGTACCCGCCCACCACGCCTGGCATTTTTTAATATTTTATTTTTATTTATTTATTTATTTGACAGAGAAAGAGGCAGAGACAGAAGAGAGAGAGAGAGGGAGAGGGAGAGAGAATGGGCACGCCAGGGCTTCTAGCGACTGCAAACGAACTCCAGATGCTTGCGCCCCCTTGTGCATCTGGCTAACGTGGGTCCTGGGGATTTGAACCTGGGTCCTTTGGCTTTGTAGACAAATGCCTTGACCACTGAGCCATCCCTCCAACCCCATGCCTGGCATTGCTTACGTGGGTTCAGGGGACCACGCTCGGGTCCTCATGCTTGCAAGGGCAGAATTTCCCTACTGAGCTGTCTCCCCAGCCCCTCAAGTGCCTCCTTTTATCTACATATGATACTTAAGCAGACCCTGGCTTTCAGTTTTCTCCAGTTACGTCCAGTACTGCATTGGAACTGCCCTCACTGCTAAGAGAGCACGCATATATTTTGAAATTCTAGATTCGGGCTGGAGGGATGGCTTAGCGGTTAAGGCGTTTGCCTGCAAAGCCAAAGGACCCAGGTTCGATCCCCAGGACCCACGTCAGCCAGATGCTCAAGGGGGCGCACGCGTCTGGAGTTTTAGATTCGTGTGGCAGGTTAGGGGAAATATGGGTTTGTAGCTCAGCGCAGGAACGTGTTCTTAGCACACATGTGACCTCTAGCACCACTAACGAAATAAACCAACAAAAAAACCACCTTAAACAGAGATTGGTTTAAGTGTAATATCCACTGCACCGGGTGTGGTTGGTTGAGAAGCAAGCTACCTAGTGATGCAACAGTATTCAAACATGATACGTAGCCGGCCGTGGTGGCGCTCACGCCTCTGATCCCAGCACTCGGGAGGCAGAGGTAGGAGGCTCGTGGCCGTGAGTTCGAGGCCAGCCTGAGACTCCATCCAGAGTGAGTTCCAGGTGAGCCTGGGCCAGAGTGAGGAGCCTACGTGGAAAAACCCAAGTAAATGAGTGAAATGCAATACGAAACCCGAGCGGGAAGGCCAGGCAACATGTTGGAAGTTCAGGGCCACGGACGAGACACAGGAGGGCCTTCGTGGCTTACGAGGAAGCAGAGGTCGCTTGCTCCTGCCGTAGAGGGATGTGCGTGGTCGTCTTTCTCCAGCTGAGAAAGAAAACACACCCAAAATGTTCCAAAATACCTGTTTTTTTTTTTTTTTTTTTCGTGATAGGGTCTCACTCTAGCCCATGCTGACCTGGAATTCACTGATGGAGTCTCAGAGTGGCCTCGAACTCACGGCCACGATCCTCCTACCTCTGCCTCCCAAGTGCTGGGATTAAAGGCGTGCGCCACCACGCCCGGCCCAAAATACCTTTTTAAAGGAGAATATGCCTCTCTTTTTCAGATAGACGCAGAGCCTAAGGAGAGAGCCACCCCATCATACCTCAAAAGGGCCCCGGCTGAAACTAAGAAAACTTGGAGAAACAAGCAAGGGCGCTGTTTTCCTGATGAACCGGACACCAGCACAAGGGGGAAGGAGATCAGCACAGAGAAAAATCAACTCCTACCAAATCAGAGAGCCAGAGCCTCAGAGGCCCTCAACACCTCATCACTGAAGCAGACCAAAAATGAACCCAACATGGCTCAGGGAAATTTTGCGGAAGAGGGGGCGGAAAGAATGTCAGAGTCACATGTTGGGTCATGATATGCAGAGACATTTAGCTTACCCATAACTGTGGGCTAACCCCACAATGCATGACCCGTATACCTCAACAAGGAGGAGCCAAGGGGAGGGGGTAGGTCACAGATGAGCCTAATAATGGTACCAAACTGACTGTATTTGCTGAGTACAAAAAATTAATAAAAACAAAATTAAAAAAAAAAAGATAGATTTGAAAGATTCAAGAGTTCCAATAAGTGGAAGATTTTTTAGGCAAAAATTTTTTAATTAATTTTTTTTTTTCGAGGTAGGGTCTCAGTCTAGCCCAGGCTGACCTGGAATTCACTCTGTAGTCTCAGGCTGGCCTCGAACTCACGGCCACGATCCTCCTACCTCTGCCTCCCGAGTGCTGGGATTAAAGGCGTGCGCCACCACGCCCGGCTCTAATTAAAAAATTTTAAATTTAGTTATAGAAAAAAAAAAAAAAAGGACCTAAGCTAAGAAAAGTGAGGTAAATCTTAGTGGAGCATCTGGCGGACTTTGGCCCTGAGGGAACTGGTGTGATTGGATATGAGCGGAGCCCTCGCCCTGCAAAGGAGAGAGACCCCTGCACGTAACAGGTGCCCAGGCTGGTGTAGCCTTTCCGTACAAAGCACCCTGGGCCGTCACTAGACGCATCCCAAGGCTAGTCCTCCACCGCTCCCCACCCCCGCCCGCAGTCCTGGGCAGACGTCAGCTTCGGCTCTGAGCAGAAAAGAACAAACAAGGTACGATCAGGACTCCTCACCACGTGCTCGCCCCAGACACAAAGCGGCCTGGATACCCGCAACCTCGCAGTGCCTGACACTATCTACGCAAGGGCATCGTAAGAGGAGGAAAAGATGATGACATCAAAATAAAAGAGAGACTGATTCAGATGGGGGGGGGGGGAAGGGATATGATGGAGAGTGGAGCCATAAAGGGGAATGTAGCAGACAGCTTCAGGTTCGCTGAGATGAGCTTCCAGACTAGGCACAGTTATGGAGGAAGGGATATTTATTGAAGCTTGCAGATCCAGGGGAAGTTCCATAATGGCAGAAGAAACTGGCCTGCCTTCACAGGCCCAAGCAGAGAGAGAGAGAAGCACAAGCCTAAAGCCAAAAGCCAGAGCACACTTCAGGAACTCCAGCTAGGCACACTTTGCATATCTTTAGATTGAAATCTGAAACCCACCACCACACCTTAAGATCCACACAATGGCACTGACTCCAGCCAGGTGGCTGCAGATGCAAACTACAAACAAAACAGCTGAATATATTGGGGGCCGTCGATTCTATTCAAAGCACCACAGGGAGATTTCCATGATTTACTGTGTATAATCATTGAAGTTGTCAGTAAAAAACAAAATTTGAAAAAAATTAAAACTAAATAAATACTATCAACCATGGGGTTGGAGAGATGGCTCATCGGTTCAAGTGTGGGAATTATAGATATCCCCCTCGGAAACAACCGAGGCGGGAGCTTCAGAGAGAGGTGAGCACTTGGAAAGAGAGGTGAGCACTTGGAAAGAGAGGTGAGCACTTGGAATTACTGTTTGGGGATGTCTGCTCAGGGGAGGTGATTGTCCCAGGATAAGGGGGAGTCAGTGAGGTTTCCAGGGATGAACTCAAGAGGAAATGCCAAGATCGAAAGACAGGCTACTTAGGCTGGAGAGGTGGCTTAGCGGTTAAGCGCTTGCCTGTGAAGCCTAAGGACCCCGGTTCGAGGCTCAATTCCCCAGAACCCACGTGAGCCAGATGCACAAGGGGGCGCATGCGTCTGGAGTTCGTCTGCAGTGGCTGGAAGCCCTGGCGCGCCCATTCTCTCTCTCTATCTCTATCTGCCTTTTTCTCTATGTGTCTGTTGCTCTCAAATAAATAAATAAATAAATGAAAAAAAGATTTAAAAAAGAAAGATAGTATATTTGTTACAAAGTTGGAGTGTGCAAATAAATAAATAAATAAATGCAAAAAAAAAACAAACAAACAATGAAAGTGTTCGACTTGCTTATACCTACAGGAACATGGGTGACTTGGGAACAATGTCAATCAAGAGCCAAAACCCGGTCAGGCGTGGTAGGACACACACCTTTGATCGTAGCACTTGGGAGGCAGAGGTAGGAGGATTGCTGTGAGTTTGAATCCAGCCTTAGGCTGCATCGTGAAGTCCAGGTGAGTCTGAGATACAGCGAGACCCTATCTCAAAAGAAGAAAAAAAAAAAATATATATATATATATATGTATGTATGTATAACCTCAGAGAGGAACTTCATGCGTCTTGTAAACTTCTCGTGATGAACAAACAAACATAACACCTCCAGGAGGAAATGCTTCAGTCCAGAGGAGATGGCTGCTGCCCCGTAGACGGTGTCTCAGGCTCTTGCAAGCCCAGCCCCATCTCCCAGAGCGGAGTGTCAGGGCACGGTTCCCAAGAGCAGCCGTTAGATGGAGGAGAAACAGCCAGGGGGAAGGAGACAGGCAATTTGAGAGCGACAGACAGAGACAGACAGAGGGAGAGAGAGAGAGAATGGGTGCACCAGGGCCTCCAGCCACTGCAAACGAACTCCAGATGTGTGCGCCCCCTTGTGCATCTGGCTAACGTGGGTCCTGGGGAACCGAGCCTCGAACCGGGGTCCTTAGGCTTCACAGGCAAGCACTTAACTGCTAAGCCATCTCTGCAGCCCTGTAGTTAATAGAGGGAGAGTGGGCGTGCCAGGGCCTCCAGCCACTGCAAACGAACTCCAGACACATGTGCCCCCTTGTGCATCTGGCTCACGTGGGTCCTGGGGAATCGAGCCTTGAACCGGCGTCCTTAGGCTTCACAGGCAAGCGCTTAGCCACAGTTTCCAGGGCAAGCATGGCCTCAGACCCCATCTTCTCCCAGCAGCAGGGACAGGGGAGAAAGAGCACTGTGGACAGCCTGGTTCTGGACGCCGCGCCAACAGCCCCAAGGTCCTGGCCAGCAGACACACCTCCTTTAGGAAGCGTCCACCTCCCCGTGGCCCCAGCAGCTGGGCACCCAGTGAGTGACCAGGTTGGCTACGGGGGACCGGTCTGCGTTCCACCGGCCCCAGCAGCAGAAGCAGACAGCTAAGGACGGCCTCTGCGGTGGGTGCCGTCATGTTTGGCCCTGGGGTCATCTAGGGTGGACCAGGGTGGTCTAGGGTGGACACTTCCGTAGGAACCTCGCTTAGACGGAGGGATATGTGTCCAGCTTTTAAGTATTCATAAAGTCACAGAGAAAGGGGTCAGCAAGCAGGGGGAGAGATGGGCCTCGGGAGAACGGTGGGAGAAGCATGTGCGTCTGAAAGGGAAACCTGTAAGCACGCAAGGATGGCTGAAAAAAGACCCCAGACTCAAATAGCATGCAAAAGCCAAAAGCGTTCATTCTGCACAATCGGCCAGAGCTCTAGGGCCCCTCTGAAGCACAGCTGGGGGGGAGTTTTGGCCGGCTCGGTCTTTTCTCAGGCGATTGGCTAATTTGAACACTAACTGGCACTTGTATTCTTCTGACTGGTCCTAAGGTTTTGGCGGGCTCGGTTACTAGGGGGAAATTCCAGGCGGGTTAGGTAATCTTTAAAATGATTGGCTGGAGGCCAAATGAGCCAACGGGTGCAATAGTGGCACGTCTGTCATGGTGGAAACCAACTGCCCTCTAATTGGACTGGAGGCCCGCTCCATGGGAGGGAATACATCCCGGATAGTGAAAATTTAAAACAGGGCTAGTCATGAGCCCTAGGGGTTTAATGTCTACTGCTGTCTGGCTAAATGTATATAGTATGCTTATCAAACTGCCCAGTAAGCACTTCTCTTAATATTTATACCCTTATATTAATGCTATTCTCACTTTGGGTAGAGAATCTTCTCTTTTCAGATGGCAGTGACCTTGGGACGACTCAGAAGGTATCATAGTGCTGGAAAGAAGTGACTGGAGTACTGAGTAACATCTCGATCACACCTTCCAAGGCTCAGGGTCTAATGCGGAAGAGGTGGCGGAAAGAACGTAAGAGCCAAAGGAAGGGTAGGACTCCTTACAACGTGCTCCCTCCACACACAAAGTGGCCTGGATATCCATGACCTCACAGTGCCTGACACTACCTACACAAGACCATCATAAGAGGAGGAAAAGATCATGACATCAAAATAAAAGAGAGACTGATTGAG
>CM070792.1:846642-939142 GCA_036346955.1 Dipus sagitta
TGCCTGGGAAGCCTAAGGACCCCGGTTCGAGGCTCGATTCCCCAGGACCCACGTTAGCCAGATGCACAAGGGGGCGCACGCATCTGGAGTTCCGTTTGCAGTGGCTGGAAGCTCTGGCGTGCCCTTTCTCTCTCTCTGTCTCTCTCTCTGCCTCCTTCTCTCTGTCGCTCTCAAGTAAATAAATAAAAAAAAGAAAAAAGAACCTCTCATCCAGAGTGACCTCTTGCAGCATGCCATTACGTGAGCCAATTGTCTGAGCAGATGTGCCAACACAATTCAGCTCACGGGCACATACGCATTCCAGGTCAGTTGCTACTGGCAACATAAGTATATTTCACATTTAGGATGTAAACTATGATGGGGTCATATAAAATGGACAATAAACCCGGGCGTGGTGGCTCACGCCTTTAATCCCAGCGCTCGGGAGGCGGAGGTAGGAGGATCGTGGCCGTGAGTTCGAGGCCAGCCTGAGACTCCATAGTGAATTCCAGCCTGGGCCAGAGTGAGACCCTACCTCAAAAAAAAAAAAAAAGAAGAAGAAGAAGAAAAAGAAAAAGTGTACCTGCCAAGCTTTGATCGTGGGGGAAGATGTTTTCCCTCATCCAGCCTAATTCCCCCCTTGGGGTAGTCAGAGTTTCTCCTCAGGAACAGATCCGACAGAGGGAATTTGTTGGAGGGCAGCTGACTGGATTCGCTCACAGCAGCCCAGTAACTGGGGCAGGCCTGGCAATCAGGGAACCCGGTAGCTGCTCAGTCCACGGGGCTGGAGGCCTCAGCAGTCCCGAGCCGGCACCGAAGGCCCGGAGGCCTCCTGGAGAGCCACTGGTCTTCAGTCCACGCTGGCCTCCAGTCTATGCTGGTCTTCAGTCCACGCTGGTCTTCAGTCCACACTGGTCTTCAGTCCACACTGATCTTCAGTCCACAGTGGTCTTCAGTCCACACTGATCTTCAGTCCACACTGGTCTTCAGTCCACACTGCTCTTCAGTCCATGCTGCTCTTCAGTCCACAGTGGTCTTCAGTCCACACTGGTCTTCAGTCCACAGTGGTCTTGAGTCCACGCTGGTCTTCAGTCCACGCTGGCCTCCAGTCTATGCTGGTCTTCAGTCCACGCTGGTCTTCAGTCCACAGTGCTCTTCAGTCCACGCTGCTCTTCAGTCCACACTGGTCTTCAGTCCACACTGCTCTTCAGTCCACACTGGTCTTCAGTCCACACTGCTCTTCAGTCCACGCTGGTCTTCAGTCCACACTGCTCTTCAGTCCGTGCTGCTCTTCAGTCCACAGTGGTCTTGAGTCTGTGCTGGTCTTCAGTCCACAGTGGTCTTGAGTCCACGCTGGTCTTCAGTCCACACTGGTCTTCAGTCCACGCTGGTCTTCAGTCCACGCTGGTCTTCAGTCCACAGTGGTCTTGAGTCCACGCTGGTCTTCAGTCCACACTGGTCTTCAGTCCACGCTGCTCTTCAGTCCACACTGGTCTTGAGTCCACACTGGTCTTCAGTCCACACTGGTCTTGAGTCCACACTGATCTTCAGTCCACGCTGGTCTTGAGTCCACGCTGATCTTCAGTCCACGCTGGTCTTGAGTCCACGCTGCTCTTCAGTCCTCGCTGGTCTTCAGTCCACACTGGTCTTGAGTCCACGCTGATCTTCAGTCCACACTGGTCTTGAGTCCACGTTGATCTTCAGTCCACACTGGTCTTGAGTCCACGTTGATCTTCAGTCCACGCTGGTCTTCAGTCCACACTGATCTTCAGTCCACACCCATGTTCAGTCCACACCGATCTTCAGTGCACGCTGGTCTTCAGTCCAGGCAAGCAGCTCTGGCAGCCAAGTGGAAGGAAGGAAGGAAGGGGTCTTTTCACCGAGAGCTTCCTCATATAAAGTCCCCCTCTGAGAGGAGCCACCTGCTCTGCTGGGGGTGGGGGGAGGACTTCCTCCTTCAGTGAATCCTTCCTGGAAGCAACCTCAGAGACCCACCCAAGAGGAATGTCTGTGCATTCCTAAACAGATCCAGTTGACAACAACTTAACCGTCACACCCATTGCCTTCTACACCCCCCCCCCCCGTGGCCCACCTCTGCATATAGTTCATTTTGCCTTCCCTAACAGCCTTCCCTCTTTCCCTTTTTATTTTTAATTTTTTTTCTGTTGGCTTTTTGTTTGTTTGTTTTTAACGAAGAGGAAGAGTCCACAGGAAGTGCTATATCTCCAAAAAAGTAACTGATTACCATGTTGTATATTCATAACTTTATTTTAACGCGCCATTCCATCCTTTTTATAGCTTTCATTGCATTTAAGCGTTTTGGGAGCCCGTTATACACCATCATCAGACATCGTCTTGCTTGAGCGTGGATGTGGATTCCTCCCCTATGTCCACATTTCTCAAACGACCACGCTATTTGCACCTCTTTAACTCCTTCCTCTCCGGTCTCACGCACAGAGACAGGTGCTTCCGTTTGATGCTTCATGCACACATTCCTGAGGATGGATGGTAGCACTGTCTTTGTTGACCATGCAGACGCTCAGCACCACATCCTCAAACCCGGTCTGCCCCTTCCAGGTCTCAACGCGTGCCTCCCTCACGTGAATACAAGACTTACCTGGACGGTGCCATGCGAAACTGGCAGATGTGGAGGATGCTGGTGTCACAAGGAAAGGATTAATTTCAGGCTGGAGAGACGGCTCAGCAGCTAAGGCGCTTGCCCGCAAAGCCTGAGGACCCACGTTTGATTTCCTTGGTGCCCATGTAAGCCAGACGCACACGGTAGCAAATGGGTCTGGAGTTCATTTGGCCAGAGGACCTGGCATGCCCATTCTCTCTCTCTCTTTCTCTCTTTGCCTCTTTCTCTCTCTCTCTCAAGTAAATAGATAGAAATAAAATATGTGGGGCTGGAGAGATGGCTTAGTGGTTAAGCGCTTGCCTGTGAATCCTAAGGACCCCGGTTCGAGGCTCGGCTCCCCAGGACCCACGTTAGCCAGATGCACAAGGGGGCGCACGTGTCTGGAGTTCGTTTGCAGTGGCTGGAAGCCCTGGCACGCCCCTTCTCTCTCTCTCTCTGTCTGTTGCTCTCAAATAAATAAATAAAAATTAAAAATTAAAAAATACATGTTTTAAAAGAAAAAGATTTCCTTTAGAAATAATGAATGCAGGCTCTTTGCCAGATACACACAGCAACCAAGATGGACCTGATTTCCATAATTATAAAACGTGTATCTTATTTCTATGGATTTTTTTCTTTTTTTTTAAATTTTTTTTTGTTTATTTATTTATTTGACAGCGAGAGAGAAGTAGGCAGAGAGAGAGAGAGAGAGAGAGAATGGGCACGCCAGGGCTTCCAGCCTCTGTAAACGAACTCCAGACACGTGCGCCCCTTGTGCATCTGGCTAACGTGGGTCCTGGGGAGTTGAGCCCTGAACCGGGGTCCTTAGGCTTCACAGGCAAGCGCTTAACCGCTAAGCCATCTCTCCAGCCCTCTATGGATTTTTTTTCGATGGAAAAATGCCACGTAGATATTTGGGGATCAAAACACCAGTACAAAGTAAGTTCCTATAGTCTTGCAAAACTCTGGGGCTGGAGAAATGGCTTAGCGGTTAAAGCACTTGCCTGCAATGCCCAAGGACCCAGGTTTGATCCCCCAGGACCCACGTGAGCCAGATGCACAAAGTGGTGCATGTGTCTGGAGTTCGTTTGCAGTGACTGGAGGCCTTGCTGTGCCCATTCTCTTTCTCTCTCTCTCTCTCTCTATCTATCTATTTGCCTCTTTCTCTCTCTGTCTGTCGCTCTCAAATAAAATAAAATTAAATTTAAAAAAAAAGAAATAAGATGAGCCGGCCGTGGTGGTGCACGCCCTTAATCCCAGCCCTTGGGAGGCAGAGGTGGGAGGATTGCTGTGAGTTCGAGGCCACCCTGAGACGACATAGTGAATTCCAGGTCAGCCTGGGCCAGAGTGATACCCTACCTCAAAGGAAAAAAAAAAAGCAGAAAGAAATAAGACGGAAGGCGGGTGGTATCACCATACGTGATGTTAACCTATATCACAGAGCCATAGTCACAAAAAAAAAAAACCAAAAACACCAAAAAACACAGTGCTGGCACAAAAACAGACGTGTGGATCAACGGAATAGAAGAGAGGACCCATGCACATCTGATTTTAGACATAAATGCCAAAAGCAGTCACTGGAGAAAAGACAGCGTCTTCACACACATGCATATACCCAACCACATGTAGCCTGAGACAGGTCTTAATAATTTTATCCAGCCTCGTGTCTATAAAATCCATATTAAAAAAAAAGGAATGTCTTGAGTCTTGACTCGAGGCTGCTGGAGTAAAATGAGTCAGACACAACCCCACCCAAAAATGACGTCAACAAAACCTTCTGCGACGAAGCAAAAACGGATTTGTGAAAATATCCAGTGCCAACATTCACGTCTGGAGTTCGTCTGCAGTGGCTGGAGGCCCTGGCGTGCCCATTCTCTCTCTGTGTCTCAAATGAATAATAAATATTCTCTCTCTAGCCATCTGCCTGCTTCTCTCTCTGTTTGTGTCTCGCCCTCAAATAAATAAACAGACCAAAAGAAAAGTTAAAAAAAAAAAAATTTAAGAGTTGGGGGCTGGAGAGATGGCTTAGCGGTGAAGCGCTTGCCTGTGAAGCCTGAGGACCCCGGTTCGAGGCTCGATTCCCCAGGACCCACGTTAGCCAGATGCACAAGGGGGCGCATGTGTCTGGAGTTCGTTTGCAGTGGCTGGAGGCCCTGGAGCGCTCATTCTCTCTCTGTCTCTATCTGCCTCTTTCTCTGTCTGTCTGTCGCTCTCAAATAAATAAATAAAAGTAAAGGCAAAAAACACATGGTCTTCAGTCCACACTGATCTTCAGTCCAC
Organism: Dipus sagitta; assembly: GCA_036346955.1. Taxonomy (NCBI): domain Eukaryota; kingdom Metazoa; phylum Chordata; class Mammalia; order Rodentia; family Dipodidae; genus Dipus; species Dipus sagitta. The sequence continues at coordinate 851,519 of CM070792.1, forward strand.
GTGGTCTTCAGTCCACACAGATCTTCAGTCCTCACTGGTCTTCAGTCCACACTGCTCTTCAGTCCACACTGCTCTTCAGTCCACACTGGTCTCCAGTCCACACTGCTCTTCAGTCCACACTGCTCTTCAGTCCACACTGCTCTTCAGTCCACACTGGTCTCCAGTCCACGCTGCTCTTCAGTCCTCGCTGGTCTTCAGTCCACACTGGTCTTGAGTCCACGCTGATCTTCAGTCCACACTGGTCTTCAGTCCACACTGCTCTTCAGTCCACACTGCTCTTCAGTCCACACTGCTCTTCAGTCCACACTGCTCTTCAGTCCATGCTGGTCTTCAGTCCACACTGCTCTTCAGTCCACACTGGTCTTGAGTCTGTGCTGGTCTTCAGTCCACACTGGTCTTCAGTCCACACTGCTCTTCAGTCCACACTGCTCTTCAGTCCACACTGGTCTCCAGTCCACACTGCTCTTCAGTCCACACTGCTCTTCAGTCCACACTGCTCTTCAGTCCACACTGCTCTTCAGTCCACACTGGTCTCCAGTCCACACTGCTCTTCAGTCCACACTGCTCTTCAGTCCACACTGCTCTTCAGTCCACACTGGTCTCCAGTCCACGCTGCTCTTCAGTCCTCGCTGGTCTTCAGTCCACACTGGTCTTGAGTCCACGCTGATCTTCAGTCCACACTGGTCTTGAGTCCACGTTGATCTTCAGTCCACACTGGTCTTGAGTCCACGTTGATCTTCAGTCCACACCGATCTTCAGTCCACACTGATCTTCAGTCCACACCCATGTTCAGTCCACACTGATCTTCAGTCCACACCGATCTTCAGTCCATGCTGATCTTCAGTCCACACCGATCTTCAGTGCACGCTGGTCTTCAATCAGGGCAAGCAGCTCTGGCAGCCAAGTAGAAGGAAGGAAGGGGTCTTTTCACCGAGAGCTTCCTCATATAAAGTCCCCCTCTGAGAGGGGCCGCCTGCTCTGCGGGGGGTGGGGGGAGGACTTCCTCCTTCAGTGAATCCTTCCTGGAAGCAACCTCAGAGACCCACCCAAGAGGAATGTCTGTGCATTCCTAAACAGATCCAGTTGACAACAACTTAACCATCACACCCATTGCCTTCTACACCCCCCAACCCCCCCCCAATCCAGGGGCCACATTCTGGCCCACCTCTGCGTATAGTTCATTTTGCCTTCCCTAACAGCCTTCCCTCTTTCCCTTTTTATTTTTATTTTTTTTTCTGTTGGCTTTTTGTTTGTTTGTTTTTAACGGAGAGGAAGAGTCCACAGGAAGTGCTATATCTCCAAAAAAGGTAACTGATTACCATGTTGTATATTCATAACTTTATTTTAACGCGCCAGTCCATCCTTTTTATAGCTTTCATTGCATTTAAGCGTTTTGGGAGCCCGTTATACACCATCATCAGACATCGTCTTGCTCGAGCGTGGATGTGGATTCCTCCCCTATGTCCACATTTCTCAAACGACCACGCTATGTGCACCTCTTTAACTCCTTCCTCTCCGGTCTCACGCACAAAGACAGGTGCTTCCGTTTGATGCTTCATGCACACATTCCTGAGGATGGATGGTAGGACTGTCTTTGTTGACTATGCAGACGCTCAGCACCACATCCTCAACCTCCGTCTGCCCCTTCCAGGTCTCAACGCGTGCCTCCCTCACGTGAATACGAGACTTACCTGGACGGGGCCGTGTGAAATTTGCAGAATGCTGGTGTCACAAGGAAAGGATTAATTTCAGGCTGGAGAGACGGCTCGGCAGCTAAGGCAATTGCCCGCAAAGCCTGAGGACCCACGTTTGATTTCCTTGGTGCCCATGTAAGCCAGACGCACACGGTAGCAAATGGGTCTGGAGTTCATTTGGCCAGAGGACCTGGCATGCCCATTCTCTCTCTCTCTTTCTCTCTTTGCCTCTTTCTCTCTCTCTCTCAAGTAAATAGATAGAAATAAAATATGTGGGGCTGGAGAGATGGCTTAGTGGTTAAGCGCTTGCCTGTGAATCCTAAGGACCCCGGTTCGAGGCTCGGCTCCCCAGGACCCACGTTAGCCAGATGCACAAGGGGGCGCACGTGTCTGGAGTTCGTTTGCAGTGGCTGGAAGCCCTGGCACGCCCCTTCTCTCTCTCTCTCTGTCTGTTGCTCTCAAATAAATAAATAAAAATTAAAAATTAAAAAATACATGTTTTAAAAGAAAAAGATTTCCTTTAGAAATAATGAATGCAGGCTCTTTGCCAGATACACACAGCAACCAAGATGGACCTGATTTCCATAATTATAAAACGTGTATCTTATTTCTATGGATTTTTTTCTTTTTTTTTAAATTTTTTTTTGTTTATTTATTTATTTGACAGCGAGAGAGAAGTAGGCAGAGAGAGAGAGAGAGAGAGAGAATGGGCACGCCAGGGCTTCCAGCCTCTGTAAACGAACTCCAGACACGTGCGCCCCTTGTGCATCTGGCTAACGTGGGTCCTGGGGAGTTGAGCCCTGAACCGGGGTCCTTAGGCTTCACAGGCAAGCGCTTAACCGCTAAGCCATCTCTCCAGCCCTCTATGGATTTTTTTTCAATGGAAAAATGCCACGTAGATATTTGGGGATCAAAACACCAGTACAAAGTAAGTTCCTATAGTCTTGCAAAACTCTGGGGCTGGAGAAATGGCTTAGCGGTTAAAGCACTTGCCTGCAATGCCCAAGGACCCAGGTTTGATCCCCCAGGACCCACGTGAGCCAGATGCACAAAGTGGTGCATGTGTCTGGAGTTCGTTTGCAGTGACTGGAGGCCTTGCTGTGCCCATTCTCTTTCTCTCTCTCTCTCTCTCTATCTATCTATTTGCCTCTTTCTCTCTCTGTCTGTCGCTCTCAAATAAAATTAAATTAAATTTAAAAAAAAAGAAATAAGATGAGCCGGCCGTGGTGGTGCACGCCCTTAATCCCAGCCCTTGGGAGGCAGAGGTGGGAGGATTGCTGTGAGTTCGAGGCCACCCTGAGACGACATAGTGAATTCCAGGTCAGCCTGGGCCAGAGTGAGACCCTACCTCAAAGGAAAAAAAAACAGAAAGAAATAAGACGGAAGGTGGGTGGTATCACCATACCTGATGTTAACCTATATCACAGAGCCATAGTCACAAAAAAAACCCAAAAACAACAAAAAACACGGTGCTGGCACAAAAACAGACGTGTGGATCAACGGAATAGAAGAGAGGACCCATGCACATCTGATTTTAGACAAAAATGCCAAAAGCAGTCACTGGAGAAAAGACAGCGTCTTCACACACACGCATGTAGCCTGAGACAGGTCTTAATAATTTTATCCAGCCTCGTGTCTATAAAATCCGTATTAAAAAAAAAGGAATGTCTTGAGTCTTGACTCGAGGCTGCTGGAGTAAAATGAGTCAGACACAACCCCACCCAAAAATGACGTCAACACAACCTTCTGCGATGAAGCAAAAACGGATTTGTGAAAATATCCAGTGCCAACATTTACGTCTGGAGTTCGTCTGCAGTGGCTGGAGGCCCTGGCGTGCCCATTCTCTCTCTGTGTCTCAAATAAATAATAAATATTCTCTCTCTAGCCATCTGCCTGCTTCTCTCTCTGTTTGTGTCTCGCTCTCAAATAAATAAACAGACCAAAAGAAAAGTAAAAAAAAAAAAAAAAAATTAAAGAGTTGGGGGCTGGAGAGATGGCTTAGTGGTGAAGCGCTTGCCTGTGAAGCCTGAGGACCCCGGTTCGAGGCTCGATTCCCCAGGACCCACGTTAGCCAGATGCACAAGGGGGCGCATGTGTCTGGAGTTCGTTTGCAGTGGCTGGAGGCCCTGGAGCACCCATTCTCTCTCTCTCTTTCTCTCTGCTTCTTTCTCTCTCTGTCTGTCACTCTCAAATAAATAAACAAATAAATAAAACAAATAAATAAATAAATAAAGTAAACAAAATTAAAAAAAAGAGTTGGGGTCTTCATATCACACAGAACAGGGTTTTGTGTACATACAAGGTGTCACATATATATATATAGTTACATATACAGCCATGCACCGCATGGGTCTTGAGTGTCCTGAATCAATCACCCCCGAAAGGCTGTGCCTTACAGTATCCTAAGGACCACGGGCACCCTGTAGTGTCTCTGAACCTGGACCAGTCATGCTAGCCTTCCTGCTCAGCCTTGTACGGGTGGCTCCACACTTGGGTTTTTTTAAAAAATATATTTCATTTATTTATTTGCTTATTTTCAGAGACAGGGCCTCCAGCCACCGCAAATGAGCTCCGGACGCGTGTGCCGCCTTGCGCATCTTGGCTTAAGCGAGGCCCCGGGAAATCAGATCTGAGCCCTGCAGGCTCTGCAGGCAAAGGCCCAAGCTGTGAAGCCATCTCTCCAACCTGGGTTTTTTGTTGTTCTTTTTTTTTAATGCTAACGTTGTAAGGCTTTGAGCCCTCACTCTCTGTACTAGACCCATTCCTCACTGTGGCCAAATACCTACGTCCACAATTATTTCAGATATCCAGTCGCTGGGATGTTGGAATATTTTCATGATGAGATAGCTCAGGGATAGGAGGTATCAAAACACAGATCGGGGGGGGGGGGGGCTGGAGAGATGGCTTAGCTTGCCTTCAAAGCCAGAGGACTCATGCGCAATTCCCCAGCACCCACATAAGCCTCATGCACAAGGTGCAGCACGTATTTGGAGTTTGTTTGCAGTGGCTGGAGGTCCTGGCATGCCTATTCTGTCTCTCTCTCTCTCAAATAAATCACTAAACATAATTAAAAAAAAAAAAACACACACACAAATTGAGTTCCGGAGAGATGCTGTTTCTTTTCTTGTGCAAGCATAAGGGCCGGAGGGGGCTTGAAACTGAGCTTAAATGTGCAGATCCGAAGTCATCAGCGAGGCACGGCCACACTTGCTTCTCACCCCAGACCCGCACAGGGGAGCAAGAAACCAATTTACCATCTGAGGTTTTCTACCTACGCTCTGCCAGGGCTCAAAAGGTATTGCATTTCAGAGGATTTTTTTGGGGGGGGGGCTTGGGGGTCAGCTAATGGTGGAGCTGGTCTGTGAGAGCCAGTTTGAGAAGAGAGCCCCTTAATAATGTAAATAAATAATGAAAGGAACAACAAAAAAAAAAAAAAGAGAGGGAGAGAAAGAAATGAGCCTGAGTTTGTGCTCTCCGTCTACCATTTATCACTGACTAATTTGTCTTGGCTGTTTTGGACTGCTGGAACAAATTACCTCGGACAGGGTGATTTGAACAACAGACATCGATTCTCCCAGCTCTGGGGGCTGGGAGGTGCAACTTTTAAGGAGTTAGCAGAGGCTGTTTTTTGTGGGAGCACCCTTCCTATGCTTCTCAGGGTCATTTTCTCTGACCTCACATTCCGGAGAGGAGAAAAAGCAAGCTATCTTCTCTGTATTTCAAAAATAATAATAATAATAATAATAATAATTTATATGCTTTATTTTTTTTTCAAATTTTTTATTAACAACTTCCATGATTATAAAAAATACCCCATAGTAATACCCTCCCTCCCCCCACTTTCCCCTTTGAAACTCCATTCTCCATCATATCCCCTCCCCATCTCAATCAGTCTCTCTTTTATTTTGATGTCATCATCTTTTCCTGCTATTATGATGGTCTTGTGTAGGTAGTGTCAGGCACTGTGAGGCCATGGATATCCAGGCCATTTTGTGTCTGGAGGGAGTATGTTGTAAGGAGTCCTACCCTTCCTTTGGCTCTTATATTCTTTCCGCCACCTCTTCCACAATGGACCCTGAGCCTTGGAAGGTGTGATAGAGATATTGCAGTACTGAGTGCTTCATTTTTATTTATCTGATATCTATCTATCTATCTATCTATCTATCTATCTATATATATATATATAGAGAGAGAGAGAGAGAGAGAGAGAATGGGCCCCCCAAGGCCTCTAGCCACCGCAAACGAACTCCAGACACACGCGCCCCCACGTGCATCTATCTGGCTTACGTGAGTACTGCTGAATCAAACCCGGGTCCTTAGGTTTTTCAGGCAAGCACCTTAACTGCTAAGCCATTTCTCCGGTCCTTGTGTCTCTTTTTATGAAGGCGATGTTACGGTTTTTATCTGAAATTTGTGCCCCCCCCCCAAAGGATGATGTACAGAAGGTTTGGTTCCCCAATGCAAAGATGGCTTTTTTGGGTCAGTGGTTGGATCGTGAGGGTTTTGACCTCACCAGTGGTTTCATAACTTGGGTGTAATCATAGTTTAAAGGGATGTGGGGAGGTGAAGGGACCTTTGAGGGGTAGGCCTAGTGCAGGAAGTTAGGTCATTGGGAGAGTATTCTTGAAGGGAATTCTCTCTCTCTCTCTCTCTCTCTCTCTTTCTTTCTCCCCCCTACATCACACATTGCTCCCACGATGCACTTCCTGACCACAAGCACAAAACCAATCAAACAAAGTGATTTTGGGCTGAAACCTCTGAAACCATGAGCCAAAGTAAGACTTTCAGTCTTTAACTGGGCTTTCTCGGGTATTTCCCCACCACATTTACCCCGTAACAAGGGTGTCTCACCTCATGACTCAGTTATACCTCTGAAGGTCCACCTCCTAGGTCCAGCTGTCTGGAATTTAGGATTTCAACTCACTTAGGAAAATTTGGAAAACACGGTCTATAGCAACAGCAGTATGTTTCAAGCATTGGTGATTTCTCCACTTGTAGAACTCGCTCGACACCCTGACACAAAAGAATACCAACGATGTGGGGCCTGCAGAGATGGCTCAGTGGTTAACGCGTTTGCCTGCGAAGCCAAAGGATCCCGGTTCGATTCCCCAGGACCCACATAAGCCAGTTGCACAACAGGGCACATGCTTCGAGTTCGTTTGCAGTGGCTCGAGGCCCTGGCACACCCATTCTCTATCTCTCTCAAGTAAATAAAATAAACCATTAATTAGAAGCCTGGAGAGGTGGCTTAGTGGTTAAGGCGTTTGCCTGCAAAGCCTAAGGACCCAGGTTCAATTCCCCCAGGACCCACGTGAGCCAGATGCACAAGGGGGTGCACGCATCTGGAGTTTGTTTACCGTGGCTGGAGTCCCTGGTGCATCCATTCTCTGTTTCTCTCTCTTAAGTAAATGAATAAATAAGTAAATATTTACAAAAGCAAAAGGTCAGTCCAGTTGGGCTTGCCTCAAAATAAATAAATAAATAAATAAAAATGAAAAATATCTCCGTGTCATTTTTGGGGAAGCATGGACTCCAAGCTTGAAGCATTTGGCAACAGGACTCCTGGTGATTTGGGGTCAAGGCCGTTGCAGTGACCCTCTCATAGCTGGGACAAACTCCCGACCAGAGCAGCCCGTGGGGAACAAGGGTTACTTTGCATCTTAGTCTTAACGGGAAGCTTCAGCGACGGGTGGCGAAGACGAGGCATGAGCAGAGGCTGGACGTCACCGCTCAGGAAGCTGCTTCCATCGCAGGAGAAGAACTTTGGCCATGAAGAGCGTTGTACAGTATGAAGTAAAATATTAAGGGCTCTTTCGTATTGTTATTATTATTATTATTATTTTTTTTTTTTTTTTTTGGTTTTTTGAGGTAGGGTCTCACTGTAGCTCAGGCTGACCTGGAATTCACTATGGAGTCTCAGGGTGGCCTCGAACTCACGGCCATCCTCCTACCTCTGCCTCCCGAGTGCTGGGATTAAAGGCGTGCGCCACCACGCCCGGCTTGTTATTATTATTATACTGCCAAAGGTATTGTGAAAAGATAATGCCTACCACTGGACACATCAATATGTCAATGGTTAGTCCGGGATATCAGAAAATCCTTGGCTTGGGTTTAATGTCATAAACAGATCAGAGCAAGCCAAAAGGTGATAGCAGCCGGGCGTGGTGGCGCACGCCTTTAATCCCAGCACTCGGGAGGCAGAGGTAGGAGGATCGTGGCCGTGAGTTCGAGGCCACCCTGAGACTCCATGGTGAATTCCAGGTCAGCCTGGGCCAGAGCGAGACCCTACCTCAAAACAACCAGCCAACAAACAAAGAAGGTGATAAGAAAATGAAGTCGGATCAAAGGGAAGATATCCTTCAAGAAACATTTTTCTGGGTTGGAGAGACAGCTTAGCGGTTAAGCGCTTGCCTGTGAAGCCTAAGGACCCCGGTTCGAGGCTCGACTCCCCAGGACCCACGTTAGCCAGATGCACAAGGGGGCGCACGCGTATGGAGTTCGTTTGCAGTGGCTGGAGGCCCTGGCGCGCCCATTCTCTCTCTCTCTCTCTCTATCTGCCTCTTTCTCTGTCTGTTGCTCTCAAATAAATAAATAAAAATAAAAACAAAAAAAAATTAAAAAAAAACATTTTTCTGTGATTCTTTTGGTCTTCTAAAGCTCAGTGCTGTGTGTAGTAACTCACTCACCCTTTTCTGCAAACAATGACATGCCTGTGTGAGCACAATAGTGTAAAATACTAACGTGTGAAACACGTGTATGTTTATGGAAAAGGTTAGGGACCGCTACCCACATAAAGCTGAACTTTTATATAAGACGCTCTCTGAACTCTCTCGCCGGGTATAGGACTCTGCTAGCAATAACACGTAGGTGCTTTTCATGAAGTCCTTTTTTAAAGAATAGATTTTATTTTTATTTATTTATTACAGTCAAAGAGACAGGGAGAGAGAGACAGAGAGAGAGAGAGAGAGAATGGGCGCGCCAGGGCCTCCAGCCACTGCAAACGAACTCCAGATGCATGTGCCACCCTGTGCATCTGGCTTACATGGGGCCTGGAGAATCGAACCTGGGTCCTTAGCCTTCGCAGGCATGCGCCTTAACCGCTAAGCCATCCCTCCAGCCCCTGGTGACTTCTTTTTTTTTTTTTTTTGCTACAGGAAAGTACTTTTCTAATCTTTTAGATTCAGAGAGCTTCCTGGCTTATGAAACATCTCCCAGACACCCACATCCTTACACCCCATAAACAGTGCTAACCAGATGAGCTGCAGGCTGCTAAAAGCAGGTCACAAATACAGTCTCTGCGGCTAGAATATTCCCTTATAGCTTTTGCCACAAAGCCTGACATTTGCAGGTTTGCAGAGGGAATAACCCGGGTCACCTTCCTTTCATTTCCATTTTCCTCATGTCCCTGGTAAAAGGAGGCAAAAAAATATAGCTAGATGGCCTGGAGAGATTGCTCAGTGGATAAGGCTGAAGACCCGTATTGGATCTCTCTCCAGATCCCACGTAAGCCAGGCGCACAAAGGTGAGCCAATGTATATATATATATATATATATATATATATATATATACACACACATATATAATGATTACATATATATATATACATATATATACACACACACATATATAATGATTACACTAAATATAGCTCTTACTGTTAATTTTGTTTTGTTTTGTTTTTCTTCAAGCTGACCTGGAGTTCACTGTGTATTCTCAGGCTGGCCTCAAACTCACTGCGATCCTCCTACCTCTGCCTCCCGAGTGCTGGGATGAAAGGCGTGCACCACCACGCCTGGCTTTCTTTCTCTTATTTTTAATTTTTTTTTTTTTCTAGGTAGGGTCTCACTCTAGCCCAGGCTGACCTGGAATTCACTCTGTATAGTCTCAGGCTGGCCTTGAACTCACGGATAGGATCCTCCTACCTCTGCCTCCTGAGTGCTGGGATTAAGGGCGTGTGCCACCATGCCTGGCTTCTTTGTTTTTTTGAATTCAATACATATGTGTATGTGTGTATATGTACAGGTTTGTGTGTGTGTGAGTACATATGTGTGTGTGTGTGTGTTAGCTGCAGGAGCCCCATCCACCTTTTTTAAAAAATTTATGATTCTAGGGCTGGAGAGCTGGCTTAGTGGTTAAGCCCTTGCCTGAGAAGCCTAAGGACCCCGGTTCAAGGCTCGATTCCCCAGGACCCACGTTAGCCAGATGCATAAGGCAGCGCACGTGTCTGGAGTTCGTTTGCAGTGGCTGGAGGCCCTGGTGCGCCCATTCTCTCTATGTCCCTCTTTCTCTCTCTGTCTGTCTCTCACAAATAAATAAATAAAAATAAGTAAATTAAAAAAAATTTCTGATTCTATTTGCTATTCAAAGATTCTTTTATTATTTATTTATTTGAGAGCAACAGACAGACAGATAGAGAAAGAGAGAGAGAGAGAGAGAATGAGTGCACCAGGGCCTCCAGCCACTGCAAACAAACTCCAGATGCGTGCGCCCCCTTGTGCATCTGGCTAACGTGGGTCCTCAGGAATCAAACCTGGGTCCTTAGGCTTTGCAGGCAAGTGCCTTAACCGCTAAGCCATCCCTCCAACCCCCACCATTTCCATTGTAATCAGACGAATTGTGATTAGCTAGCAGAGACACCATCATAGAAGAGAGTAGGGCGGACCATTAGGTCGTCACCTGAAATTCCAGCCACTCTGGTCCCTCCTGGGCCTCCTAGATATGTGTGATTCGACACCAGCTCCAAATGGTCTTGGGAGATGCCAGAGTATAGAGGATTTAAAGAATTTTTTGTTTTGTTTTGTTTTATTTGAGGTAGGGTCTCACTCTAGCTCAGGCTGACCTGGAACTCACTATGGAGTCTCAAGGTGGCCTTGAACTCATGGCCATGATCCTCCTACCTCTGCCTCCTGAGCGCTGGGATCAAAGGCGTGCGCCACCACGCCCGGGTTATTTTGGTTTTTCAAGGCAGGGTCTCACTTTGGCTCAGGCTGACCTGGAATTCACTATGGAGTCTCAGGCTGGCCTCGAACTCACGGCCACGATCCTCCTACCTCTGCCTCCCGAGTGCTGGGATTGAAGGCGTGCGCCACCACGCCCGGCTTGGATTTAGAGATTTAATTAGGAACAGACTCCAACTATGAACCTTGCTGTCAACGCTGGGTGGGGGGGAATTTCAGTGATGCAGGTATTTTAGGTCCCTCATTGTCTTTTCAGTAATCCCTCACCCATGACCCTGCAAATGAGTCATCTCGTCGGCTCCCCGACGACGTCATAGGGGAAGTTTCTTTTCAACAGTGGCCGTCAATTCAGAAAACGTCACGCCCACATAGTCCTTGCGTATTTCTGATCGTCTCCTGCTTGCATTAACCAGATGCAAATCACTCCAACCGTGGCATTGTTGTTTTTTTTTTAAATATATTTTATTTATTTATTTGAGAGCCACTGCAAACGAACTCCAGACGCATGTGCCCCCCCTTGTGCATCTGGCTAACGTGGGTCCTGGGGAATCGAACCTGGATCCTTTGGCTTTGCAGGCAAACGCCTTAACCTCTAAGCCGTCTCCCCAGCTCCAACCATGGCATTTTTAAAAATATATTTTATTTATTTATTTGAGAGAGAGAAAGAGGCAGAGAGAGAGAGAGAGAGTGGACAAGCAAGGGCCACCAACCACTGCAAACAAACTGCAGATGTGTGCACCCTCTTGTGCATCTGGCTAACATGGGTCCTGGGGAATCGAACCTGCATCCTTTGGCTTTGCAGGCAAACGCCTTAACCTCTAAGCCATCTCCCCAGCCCCAACCATGGCATTTTCTTTTCTTTTTTTTTTTTGGCAAGAAGTATTCTAACAAGCAATTAGTGTTCCCGCAGTCACAGGGAGCGTGTGGCCAATGAATCATCGCCCTTCTGACCTAGCAAAGGCTGCATAAATCAGTGGCACGCTATAAATAATATATGAGAAGAAATGCTCAATCTCTTTCCCGTTGCGGCGGGCGGGGTGGGGGGGCTGGGCAGAGGCGACACTAATGAGACTGTACGTTTTCCTGTTCTGCGGGTAAAATAGCTCAATATTTGCCAGGCAATTCGTTGACAGAAAATGACCCTTCATTTAACCGTTCGATAGCTGGAGACCGTATCTGATAGAAATTGTAATTAAGTGCCACAATGCCTATTACTAAATAAATCTGCGGGGAACCCACGGGAAAGGAATTAGAAGGGGAAAAAAAATGCTATGCAAAAAGCAAGTCTGTGGTAAGCAGTTTTTTATCACGTTAGGCCAAACCATCTCTAGATTAGTCATTTACTTTTTTTTTTTAATCACGTTAGGCAAAATCATCTCTAGATTAGTCATTTACTTTTGTGTGTGTGTGTGGTCTGTCTTTCTTTCCTTCCTTCCTTCTTTCTTTCTTTCTTTCTTTCTTTCTTTCTTTCTTTCTTTCTTTCTTTCTTTCTTTTTTGAGGTAGGGTCTCGCTCTAGCCCAGGCTGACCTGGAATTCACCATGGAGTCTCAGGCTGGACTCGAACTCACAGCCACGATCCTCCTACCTCTGCCTCCTGAGTGCTGGGATTAAAGGCGTGGGCACCACCACGGCCGGCAATGCGTGTAGTTTTTCAAGGTAGGTTCTCACTCTAGCTCAGGAGTCATTTACTTATTTTTTGTTTTGCTGTGTGATTCAGTAATGATTTGTCCCTGTAAGGAGGTGTCCAGGCAGGAAAGATGGAATTTTTTAAAAATATTTTTTGGTTCACTTTTTTAAATTTGTTTATTTGAGAGTGACAGAGAGAGAGAGAGAAAGAGGCAGATAGATAGAGAGAGAATGGGCGTGCCAGGACTTCCAGCCACTGCAAAGAAACTCCAGATGCGTGCGCCCCCTTGTGCACCTGGCTAACGTGGGTCCTGGGGAATCGAGCCTCGAACCGGGGTCCTTAGGCTTCACAGGCAAGCGCTTAACCGCTAAGCCATCTCCCCAGCCCAGAAAGATGGATTTTTGAAGAGGAATTAGCATGACATCAGAGAAGGGAATAAGAGGGGAGATGAATAAAGACATGTTAGAAGACTTCCAGGCCAAGGGAAGAGTGTGTAGCAAGGCCTTTTAAAGTGAAGACCACCCGCGATTGAGTACGACCCTCAGGGTCTCCGTGAGCTGGGCTCTGCCTGCTTTACACCATCACCTGACCCCAGGCACCGCAACGGACTCTGTGTTTAGGTCCCTTTCCGTCCTCCAAAATCCAGCCTTCAGTGCATGGTATTAACCAGTGGGCCCTCCTCTGAAAGGCGACGAAGTCGTGAGCTCTCGTGGATGGTATCGGCTTCCTTACAAAACAGACTCCCGGGGCTGGAGAGATGGCTCAGTGGTCAAGGCACTTGCCTGCAAAGCCAAAGGACCTCGGTTCGATTCCCCAGGACCCACATGAGCCAGATGCACAAGGTGGCGCATGTGTCTGGAGTTCATTTGCTGTGGCTGGAAGCCCTGGTGTGCCCATTTCTCTCCTCTCTCTCTCTCTCTTGTCTCTTTCTCTCACTCTCTCAAATAAATAAATAAAATAAAATTTAAAACAGACTCCTGCCGGGCGTGGTGGCGCACGCCTTTAATCCCAGCACTCAGGAGGCAGAGGTAGGAGGATCGTGGCCGTGAGTTCGAGGCCAGCCTGAGACTCCATAGTGAATTCCAGGTCAGGCTGAGCCAGAGTGAGACCCTACTTCGAAAACTCAAAAAATCAAAAAATCATTCAATAAATAAGAGATAATCCTGAGGGCTCTCTGCATCTGCTGCTGGGTAAGGGCACAGGGAGAGGAGGAAGCCAGCTATGAACCAGCTCATGAACTTTATATGATCTCACATCCTTTTTTGTTTTGTTTGTTTTTTTGTTTTTTTTTCGAGGTAGGGTCTCACTGAAGCTCAGGCTGACGTGGAATTCACTATGGAGTCTCAGGGCTGGCCTCGAACCTACAGTGATCCTCCTACCTCTGCCTCCCGAGTGCTGGGATTAAAGGTGTGCGCCACCACGCCCGGCACTTTTTAAAAAATTCTTGTTTAATAATTTCCAAGCAGAAAGAGACACACACAGAGAGAGAGAGAGAGAGAGAGAGAGAGAGGAAGCAATGGTATGCCACCAGAGCCTCCAGCCACTGCAAACAAACTGCAGACGCGTGTGCACTTGGCTTGCACGGGTCCTCAGGAATGGAAAAGTTAGCACATGTCATGCTGGGACTGTCAAAGATTATTTTGAGGATTCCCTTGCTTCTATCCCTCTAAAAAAACAAATAGAATGAGGGGCTGGAGAGATGGCTCAGCGGTTAAGGCGTTTGCCTGCAGAGCCAAAGGACCCAGGTTCGATTCTCCAGGACCCACGCTAGCCAGATGCACAAGGGGGTGCACGCGTCTGGAGTTCGTTCGCAGTGGCTGGAGGCCCTGGAGCGCCCATTCTCTCTCTCTCTCTCTATCTGCCTCTTTCTCTCTGTCAAATAAACAAATAAATAATATATTTTGAAAAAATACAATGACACCTCAAAGCCTTTCAAAGATAGGGTGATAGCTCAAAGACGCATGAACCATTTATAGACCCATATCAAAGTTTGCTCTTCAACGCACGTTTGCTTGGATCCAAAGCCCGTGTCCTTCCCACGGTAGCTCATTCCCACCAAAGCAAGGTGCAAACATGCACTGCACAATGTTAGGGTGCTTGACAGGGGATTCCGTGAGAGAGCTACAAGAGATCCCAGGGTCACAGGGGGTTAATATTATACGAATACATTATTACATACAGGTATATAAAGTTGCCAGAACATGAATTAAACACATTCGAAAAATGAGAACAGGGGGCCGGAGAGATGGCTTCGAGGTTAAGACAGTTGTGTGCAAAGCCAAAGGACCCAGGTTCAGTTCCCCAGGACCCACGTAAAGCCAGATGCACCAAGTGGCACGTGAGTCTGGAGTTCGTTTGCTTATCTGCCTCTTTCTCTGTCTCTCTCAAGTAAAATAAATATTAAAAAAAAAAAAATTAGGCCGGGCGTGGTGGCGCACGCCTTTAATCCCAGCACTCGGGAGGCAGAGGTAGGAGGATCACCGTGAGTTCAAGGCCACCCTGAGAGTACACAGTGAATTCCAGGTCAGCCTAGGCTACAGTGAGACCCTACCTCAAAAATAAATAAATAAATAAATAAAAATAAAAAAATAAATAAAGCTGAAAGACCAGGGAAAGGAAGGTGGAGACAGGGAGACCAGTTGTGGGGCTCATTGGCTAGCTAGTCCGGTCCCATCTGCAAACTGAAGGCTCAGCAAGAGACACCGACTCCAAAAAAAAAAAAAAAAAAAAAAAAAAGGTGGAACGTGATTGACGAAAACACATGCACCCACACACATGTACACATACAAGCACATACGGAGAACACGTGTGGCCTGGGGGTGTGGCTGACTCGGTACAGTGCATGCGTAAGCGCACGTGTGAGTTTCTGAGTTTCATCCTCAGCAAAAATAAGGAAAAAGAGGAAGAAGGGAAGACAGAGAGAGGGGAGGCAGGCAGAGGAAAAAAAGAGGAAAAGAAAGAGAGAGAGAAAAAAGGAAAGAAAAAAAGATAAATAGAGAAAAGCAGGTTGATGAGAAGACTAGGCCTGAAGCCATTAAACCCACATGTATAGCAGAGACAGCGACTTCATACGATTACGCTTGCGTGGGATGGAAAAAACACAAGGTTACAGAAACTGCAGCTGGATCCTTCAGCCCCTCCGCTCACGGGAAACCTGTCCTCAATTTATTCGTGCGCGTTCTAATCTTTATTATTATTTTTCTATTTCTTTTTTCAAGGTAGGGTCTCACTCTAGCTCAGGCTGACCTGGAATTCACTGTGGACTCTCAGGCTGGCCTCGAACTCATGGAGATCCTCCTACCTCTGCCTCCCGAGGGCTGGGATTAAAGGCGTGCGCCACCACGCTCAGCATCTTATTTATTTATTTATTATTATTATTACTATTTTTTTGGTTTTCCGAGGTAGAGTCTCACTTAGCCCAGGCTGATCTGGAATTCACTCTGTAGTCTCAGGGTGGCCTCGAACTCACAGCGATCCTCCTACCTCTGCCTCCCCAGTGCTGGGATTAAAGATATGCGCCACCATGCCCGGCTACTTTTTCTTTTTCTTTTTTTTGAAGGAGAGAGAGAGAGAGAATGGGTGCACCAGGGCCTCTAGCCACTGCAAATGAACTCCAGACACATGCACCCCCTTGTGCATCTGGCTTCACGTGGGTACTTGGGAATCGAACCTGGGTCCTTCACATGTTTCACAGGCAAGTGCCTTAGCTGCTAAGCCATCTCTCGCACCACCTAATTTTTTTTTTTAAATAATTTTATTTTAGGGCTGGAGAACATGGCTTAGCGGTTCAGGCGTTTGCCTGCAAAGCCAAAGGACTCTGGTTCAATTCCCCAGGACCCACGTAAGGCTAGATGCACAAGGAGACGCAGGCATCTAGAGCTCATTTGCAGTGGCTGGAGGCCCTGATGTGCCCATTCTCTCTCTCTCTCTGTCTCACTCTTTCTCTCTCTCTCAAATAAATAAATAAATAACAAAATTATATAATTTTATTTCATTCTATTGATTTATTTATTTGCAAGCAGAGAGAGGTACAGGGGAGACAGGCAGAGACAGAATGGGTGCACCAGGGCCTCCAGCCACTGCAAACAAACTCCAGATGCGTGCTCCCCCTTGTGCATCTAGCTTATGTGGGTACTTGGGGAGTCGAACCTGGGTCCTCTGGCTTCACAGGCAAGCGCCTTAATGGTTAAGCCTTCTTTCCAGCCACCTCAATTTATTTATTTATTTATTTATTTATTTATTTATTTATTTATTTATTTGCCAGGGGTGTGCTCAAAGTAGGGTCTCACTTTATCCCAGGCTGACCTGTAAATCACTATGGAGTCTCAGGGTGGCCTCGAACTCAGGGCGATCCTCCCTCCTCTGCCTCCCAGAGTACTGGGATGAAAGACGTGCTTAACTTGCATCACAATTCGTGCAAATAAAAGGTGCAAAAACCTCGGGGAGACAAAGACTGGATTCAGCTCCGAGTCAGCCCCTGAGAGAGTTAGGATCTCTCTCACTTGCCAGCAGACAGGAGCAGCAGATGAACAAGGACTCACAGTGCCCAGAGCTCACGTTAAGCATCCTGCCCCGGTAGACTGGGGCAGGGACCCCCCAAAAAAAGCACCGTGCCACCCCGGAATCCAAGAGGGCCAGCCTCTTGGTGGTTTCCACTCGTACTCCGGTAGGCAGAGCAAAGCGCAGGAGAGAGATGGAGTTGTGATTCAACCTTCAAGTCATCATACTGGAGCTGTCCCAAGACACAGTCACCTTCCAGTCGCGGCACTTGGGACGCTGAGGCAGGGGCATGGCTCAGAGAGCCACAGGACATGCTGGCCTAGGTGGGGGGAGCCACAGGGCGAACCCCCCTGCATCAAACGAGGAAACCAAGCAAACAGCTGCATTCGCTCATCTTCGCGACTGCGTTTTCAGAGAACGGGAAATTGGCACATCTGCCCAGAAGCTCCCAGCGAGGCGGAATACAGGCGATGCCAGACACAAAGACCAGTGACACGAGAGGTCATCGTCTTCATTCTGTACGTGACAGGTGGCCCAACGCCTGTGACGCTCACAACTGCATTAGGAGTGTCTTTGATGACATAGCAACAGAAGTCAGTATTGACTGGTGTGCTGGTTGGATCCAGGTGTCCCCCATAAACTCAGGTGTTCTGAATGCTAGGTCCCCAGCTGATGGAGATTTGGGAATTAACGCTCCTGGAGGGGGTGTATTGTTGGGGGTGGGCTTATGGGTGTTATAGCCAGTGTCCCCTTGCCAGTGTCTGGCACACTCTCCTGTTGCTGTTGTCCACCTGATGCTGGCCAGGGGTTGATTTCCATCCCTTGATCATGTCGTCTCTTCCTGACATGTGGAGCTTTCCCACGAGCCTGTAGGCCAAAAAAACCTCTTTGTTCCCACAAGTGTCTATTGGTCGGGGTGATTTCCACCAGCAATGGGAACCTGACTGCAACAACTATCATCTTAGTATTTTCACCTGCCAATAAATCCACCTGGAAGCCACCCCCCCCCCGCCCAGGTCACGTCATGGATGTCTTTCACGTGCTCCTGATTCCCACGAGCGTTAATGCACCCCCCAAAAAAAAGAAAACCGGTGCCCCCCCGGAATCCAAGGGGGCCCAGCCCTTGGCGGTTAAGGCGTTTGCCTGCAAAGCCAAAGGACTCTGGTTCAATTCCCCAGGACCCACGTAAGGCAGATGCACAAGGAGACGCAGGCATCTAGAGCTCATTTGCAGTGGCTGGAGGCCCTGATGTGCCCATTCTCTCTCTCTCTCTGTCTCACTCTTTCTCTCTCTCTCAAATAAATAAATAAATAACAAAATTATATAATTTTATTTCATTCTATTGATTTATTTATTTGCAAGCAGAGAGAGGTACAGGGGAGACAGGCAGAGACAGAATGGGGTGCACCAGGCCTCCAGCCACTGCAAACAAACTCCAGATGCGTGCTCCCCCTTGTGCATCTAGCTTATGTGGGTACTTGGGGAGTCGAACCTGGGTCCTCTGGCTTCACAGGCAAGCGCCTTAATGGTTAAGCCATCTTTCCAGCCACCTCAATTTATTTATTTATTTATTTATTTATTTATTTATTTATTTATTTATTTGCCAGGGCTGTGCTCAAAGTAGGGTCTCACTTTAGCCCAGGCTGACCTGGAATTCACTATGGAGTCTCAGGGTGGCCTCGAACTCACGGCGATCCTCCCACCTCTGCCTCCCGAGTGCTGGGATGAAAGACATGGTTAACTTGCATCACAATTCGTGCAAATAAAAGATGCAAAAACCTCGGGGAGACAAAGACTGGATTCAGCTCCGAGTCAGCCCCGGAGAGAGTTAGGATCTCTCACACTTGCCAGCAGACAGGAGCAGCAGATGAACAAGGACTCACAGTGCCCAGAGCTCACGTTAAGCGTCCTGCCCTGGTAGACTGGGGCAGGGCCCCCCAAAAAAGCACCGTGCCACCCCAGAATCCAAGAGGGCCAACCTCTTGGTGGTTTACACTCGTATTCCGGTAGGCAGAGCAAAGGGCAGGAGAGAGAGAGCATATGTGACTCAACCTTCAAGTCATCATACTGGAGCTGTCCCAAGACACAGTCACCTTCCAGTCGCGGCACTTGGGACGCTGAGGCAGGGGCATGGCTCAGAGAGCCACAGGACATGATGGCCTAGGTGGGGGGAGCCACAGGGCGAACCCCCCCCCCCACATCAAACGAGGAAACCAAGCAAACAGCTGCATTCGCTCATCTTTGCGACTGCGTTTTCAGAGAACGGGAAATTGGCACATCTGCCCAGAAGCTCCCAGCGAGGCGGAATACAGGCGATGCCAGACACAAAGACCAGTGACACGAGAGGTCATCGTCTTCATTCTGTACGTGACAGGTGGCCCAACGCCTGTGACGCTCACAACTGCATTAGGAGTGTGTTTGATGACATAGCAACAGAAGTCAGTGTTGACTGGCGTGCTGGTTGGATCCAGGTGTCCCCCATAAACTCAGGTGTTCTGAATGCTGGGTCCCCAGCTGATGGAGATTTGGGAATTAATGCCTCCTGGATGGGGTGAATTGTTGGGGGTGGGCTTATGGGTGTTATAGCCAGTGTCCCCTTGCCAGTGTGTGGCACACTCTCCTGTTGCTGTTGTCCACCTGATGCTGGCCAGGGGGTGATGTCCACCCTCTGCTCGTGCCATCGTTTCCCCTGCCATCGTGGAGCTTCCCCTTGAGCCTGTAAGCCAAAATAAACCTCTTTTTTTTTTCCCACAAGCTGTTCTTGGTTGGGTGATTTCCACCAGCAATGGGAACCTGACTGCAACAACTATCATCTTAGTATTTTCACCTGCCAATAAATCCACCTGGAAGCCACCATCCCCCCCCTCCCCGTTCCACGTCATGATGTCTTTCCACGTGCTCCTGATTCCCACGAGCGTTAATGCAATCGCAGATCCTTTCGTGAATGCGAAAAGTTAGATGTGGGCACGAGCCACCGGGTGATACAGTTAATTTATTCCTAAAAATACATAACACTACTTTGCTGTGACTTCTCTAAGTGGAGCAATTGGTAGCAATTAAAATAACGAGATGTTCCACGTAGTGATGTATGCATTACAAACCCAGACTGATAGGCAATTTGTAATTCCTATAGCATTTTCCGTGCTGATACATTTTATTCTAATTACAATCTTCTGGGCTCACAGGAATATGTTTTGTCATATGGTTTATATTCTGGGAGAAGCATCTTTCACGGGAGCTAATTTGGAAGCTATTTTGGCTAGGCTTAAAAGCTCAAAGTACGCATTTTAGGGAAGAAGGAACTTGGGGAACAAAAAAATATTTAATAATTGATCCAGGCCGAGTGCAAGCCATCTTTCTGTGCCGGCATTTTCCTGCTCGGGTAAATATGGGCACGTCATAGTCGGGTTTTCATCACTGGGATGAGCAGGCAGAACAGACACAGTTACGGGAGGGAGTTGATTTGTGGGCGCTTGCAGATCCAGGGCAAGTTCCTCAATGCTAGAAGACGGCGGCCCCCAGTACACACGGAGAGAAAGGGAGAGACCACCACCAAGAACACAAGCAAAACAAGCCCACTCGGGAACCCCGGCGTGGTGGTTTCGTTCAGGCGTCCCCCATAAACTCAGGGGTTCTGAATGCTGGGTTCCCAGCTGATGGAGATTTGGGAATTAAAGCCTCCTGGAGGGGGTGTATTGTTGGGGGTGGGCTTATGGGTGTTATAGCCAGTGTCCCCTTGCCAGTGTCTGGCACACTCTCCTGTTGCTATTGCCCACCTGATGCTGGCCAGGGGGTGATGTCCACCCTCTGCTCATGCCATCGTTTCCCCTGCCATCGTGGAGCTTCCCCCTCGAGCCTGTAAGCCAAAATAAACCTCTTTTTTTTGCCCACAAGCTGTTCTTGGTCGGGTGATTTCTGCCAGCCATGTGCACCTGACTGTAATGTCCAGACTGGAATTCAGGTCTGCCTCCAGTAACCGCTCCTTATTCAAACCATTCAGGGCTGAAGAGATGGCTCAGTGGTTAAGCGCTTGCATGTGAAGCCTGAGGAGCCCGGTTCGAGGCTCGATTCCCCAGGACCCACGTTAGCCAGATGCACAAAGGTGCGCACGCGTCTGGAGTTCGTGTGCAGTGGCTGGAGGCCCTGGTGTGCCCATTCTCTCTCTCTCTCTGCCTCTTTCTCTGTCTGTCTGTTACTCTCAAATAAACAAATAAAATAAAATAAAAACATTCAAACCAGCACAGCACACAACTACTGAGGACATCCACGCGGACACAACAGTGCTAATGTGCACCAAGTTTGTGTTTATTTTGAGGCATGTCTCTATGTAGCCCAGGGCGACCTGGAAGTCACTATGTATCCCAGGCTAGCCCAGAACTCTAGACCCTCTGCCTTCAGCCTGCAAAGTGCTGGAAATCGCAGGAGTGTGCGGTCACTGCACATCCACTGCGTCATGCCTATGATTTAGACAAGATTGATCATGGAATCTGGCTTTGCATAGTGGGCCCTGCTTGCATGTGAAGAAAACGGTCATGATTTAAACATCACATGTAGACAGAATTATTATTATTTTTTTTGTTTATTTTATTTATTTATTTGAGAGCGACAGAGAGAGAGAGAGAATGGGTGCACCAGGGCCTCCAGCCACTGCAAACGAACTCCAGACACGTGCGCCACCTTGTGCATCTGGCCAACGTGGGTCCTGGGGAACCGAGCCTCGAACCGGGGTCCTCAGGCTTCACAGGCAAGCGCTGAACCACTAAGCCATCTCTCCGGCCCTAGACAGAATTATTAATCACAGACGAATGATACACAACGGGTCGATTCATATCCGAAGGAATGCCGGAGTTAACAGGGATCAGGCATGTGACGAGACCACAGATGATTAGTCCAGGCAGCAGAAGTGGCTACTGAATGACACTGTAGACCCGAAGTGCCGAGACCATGGTGTCTGGAAGGTCAGGGTTAGGGACCCGTCTTGGAGAGACCCACGTGGGTCAGTCAGCCAAAGGCCTTGCTAGGTTAGGGAGTCTCACCTCCTTTTGTGTGAGTGAGTGTGGAGCCCAGAGGGTAGCCCCAGGGTCCTTGGCCAGGGACTGCCGACCTTTTCCTGAGACAAGGTCCCTCACTGGCCTGGAACACACCTAGCAGACTAGACTGGCAGGCCAGTAAGCCCCGGTGATCTGCCTGTCTCTACCTCCCTGCAAGGATCACAGGTGGGTGCCGTTGCTGCGCTTCGTTTTCCGTCAGTGGGCTCTGGGAATCGAACTCAGGTTCCTGCCGCCTGCAAGACAAGCACGTTACCAGCTGTTTTCGTTCTAAGAGGGGCACCGGGAGGGGTGAGAATGTGGCCCGAACCCACAAGGGACACTAAACTTCCTCACACTCCAAAATAAATAGTAAATAAATGAGTAAATAAGTAAATGAGAGATTGGTGCTGAGACGGCTGAATCCCAGCCATCAAATGTGACACACTCATTCGAACACCTGTAGAATGGAATACGACTCCGCTACAATGACAAAGGCCAGTTTCCCTTGGCTTCCCACCAGGAATAGATGGTAAGACCCCATTGCTGAAGACTCCACATACTTGGGCTGCAAGGCCGCTGAGAAATCCTGCTGGAGCTGAGCTGAAATCCTCCTGGATAGAAAGGACAAAGGAGGGCTGGAGAGGTGCCTTAGCGGTTAAGCACTTGCCTGTGAAGCCTGAGGACCCTGGTTCGAGGCTCGATTCCCCAGGACCCACGTCAGCCAGATGCACAAGGGGGCGCACGCATCTGGAGTTTGTTTGCAGTGGCTGGAGGCCCTGCCACACCCATTCTCTCTCTCTGTTGCTCTCAAATAAATAAACAAAAAATTAAAATAAATAAAAATAAACAATTTTTTTTAAAAAAGAAAGACAAAGGAGCTGAGAAGCAGTACGGGGTGCTGTGTGCGAAGATAGGGGAGACCTTGAGGAGCATTGGATGTTATGCCCAGATTGCGGAGCCCCCAAAGACCACCAAGAGAGTCAGACACGCTTGCGAGGGCAAGGAGCTTTATTTCGGGCTTAAGCTCAGACTCTTGACTTCACCAGCGCAGGGGATCCGTACAAGAGCCCCGAGCATCAGGGGGGGGCAGGTTTTTTATAGGGATTTGAACAAAGAACTAGGGAGACGTAGGGTAATGGTTACATGATTGGTTGATTTAAGCAGTGAGTACACTTATATTTTTCTGATAGGCTTAGGATGCTGGTGGACAGGGGGCTTGGGGGGATTCCAAGCAGATCAGGTAAGCTTCATTGCGATTGGCTATGTGTGTATTTGAGGAACTTTAAGCAAACTTATTTTAAGCAAACTTTATCTATGACCACAGGAACTCGTGATGCAGTCTGTTCCCCCTTGTCAGGAAACTGACCTCTCTGGGCAGCAGAAACTTAGGCCTGTTGATGATTCTGAGGCCTATCATGGCTTCCTGAGTCCTCCAATGGACACCCCGACTTCCTGCCCCCCCCCCTGCCTCCTCCTGGACGGGATGGAAAGGAGATAGGAGCTGAGCACCAGCTGGGGGTGGACCTTTAGGAGGAAGGGGAGGAGCCTGGGAGGAGGAAGTGCGTCACTGGGGGGCGGGCCTTGAGGGGTGATGGACACCGCCCACTTCCTGTTCACCTCTGCCTCCTGACTGAGTCAGGAGACTTCCTGCTGCCCCTGCCTTCCCTACCGTGGAGGCCTTCTCACTGTGCAAGACAGGTGTTCTCGTTGCTGAATGCAATGCAGACACTGAAGTTGGGGGGCAGACACTGAATTTGGGGGGGCAGGGGGAACTATGTGTGCGTCCATCCTGAGTTCCCGTGCACATCTGAGCCTGGGTGCGAACTCTGAGACACGTCAGGGCTGCGGATGCGAATCTGGGGGGGGGGTGTCAAGATGTTACGCGCGCGACACAGGACCCCGGTGAAGGGATCGTGGGGTCTCTGGAGACGGAGGAGCGTAGGAAAAGTGGGGGTCAGGAAGCAGCTCTGGGAGATGGGTCACCTCTGGAAACTGAAGAGAGGCCAAGT
The DNA here is from genome assembly GCA_036346955.1 of Dipus sagitta. Lineage (NCBI taxonomy): Eukaryota > Metazoa > Chordata > Mammalia > Rodentia > Dipodidae > Dipus > Dipus sagitta. Next base: position 875,338 of record CM070792.1, read on the forward strand.
GCAGGGGACGGCAAGCAGGCCGTTCCAGGACCACGAGGAGAGCTGCATGACACAGTTCCAGCCCGGCTGCCTCTGCCTTGGAGTCCACTGTGGCCCCTCCATAGAAACACCTTTGGCTCTCTATGCCACAGAGATCTGTGGTTTTCTGTATAATGTTTGTTTTTCTCTGTCTTTCACGTGGTGTCCCAATCTCTAAATCTACTTTTCCAGTAAAAATTGGTGTTGGTGAAGTGTTGGTCAATGTATCTGAAAGAGGCTCTGGCATAGAATTGGAAAAACAAGGGCTGGAGAGATGGCTTAGTGGTTAAGCACTTGCCTGTGAAGCCTAAGGACCCCGGTTCGAGACTCAACTCCCCAGGACCCACGTTAGCCAGATGCACAAGGGGGCGCACGCGTCTGGAGTTTGTTTGCAGTGGCTGGAGGCCCTGGTGTGCCCATTCTCTCTCCCTCTCTCTCTCTTTCTCTCTGTTGCTCTCAAATAAATAAATAGATAAATAAATAAATAAATAAATATAAAAAAAAAAAGAATTGGAAAAACAAGAAAATGGGTCAGAGATAATTGTTTTCCTTAAGGGCCTTAAAGAAAGTCAGGCATGGAGTACAGGACACTTAGGAGGAAACAATGAACCTCCTGGAACAATGTAAGAATTGTTCTATGACTAATTTTTCTGAACCGTGGCGATTGCAGCAAACTATGACTCTTTACCAAGAAACCTTACAGAAAAACAACAGAAGTCAGAAAGAGTTCAATCGGGGGAACCAAAGTCTTAAGTATTGGAGGGCCGTGAAAAGGAAAATTCAAAATAAATGGTTGAAGGATAAATGGATCTACTGGATCAGTGATTAATGATGGGAACCCCCATTTGTGGTTGTTCCGTCTCTCACCTTTAATACAGTAATTGAAAGTAGAAGATCAGGAAATCACAGGTGCTTGACCGCACATACCTGGGGAACGTCTGAAAAGAGTTAATCATTATAGGGGCCTGACGACTGTGCTTGAGGTGAATAATTATGGGATTGTTTGATGAAAAGGAAGAACAAAGAGTTTCCATGAATTCTGTAAAACTGTACCTTTCTTAAGGTCTGTTCTTGCATGAGGTGATCAGAAAATAAAAGACCGAGGCTAAGAGCTGTGGCCGCAGAGAGAGAGAGAGAGAGAGAGAGAGAGAGAGAGAGAGAGAGAGAGGGAAAGATGGAGAAGCTCAGCTGCTTCAGCATTAGCCCGTCAGCTTGCACGAGAACTTGACTTTGAGTCGTGACCACGCCGCTCCCTTTCACACGTCTCTTCGGGGACCCTCCTTCAAGGAGGCAGAACGCATTGCTTAAATGAATGTATCCATAGGTACCAAGGTTGTCAATAAAAAGTGAAAAGAAAAAAAGAAAGATTCCTCAAGGCCTAGGCTGCTTTTGGTCTTCATGGCCCCTGAGAAGAGTTGAGAGGAAGCCTTGTGTTCCTCTGGGTTAATTTCAAATATTTAATTAAGGCTTGCTGATAATGTATTTCCAAACGATAACGTGAACTAAGCTGAATTGATTATTGAATATCGTGTGCCACTCACTTAATAATGTCACAGTTAAAGCCGGGCGTGGTGACTCATGCCTTTAATCCCAGCACTCGGGAGGCAGAGGTAGGAGGATCTCCATGAGTTCGAGGCCACCCTGAGACTACATAGTGAATTCCAGGTCAGCCTGGGCCAGAGTGAAACCCTACCTCGAAAAACAAAACAAAACAAAACAAAAAAAAAAAAAAAAAGTCACAGTTAAGCATTAAGCTAAAAACATTTTTTTTTTTTTTTACAACAGAAAGCATTTAATTTAAAGAAGAGCATTGAAACTTCAGAATTGGGCCGGAGAATGGCTTCGCATTGAAGGCGCTTGTCTATGAAGCCGAAGGACCCAAGTTCAATTCCCCGGTACCCACATAAGCCGGATGCACAGTGTGGCGCATGCATCGGGAGTTTGTTTGCAGCGGCTAGAGGCCCTGATGGACCCATTCTCTCTTTTCTCTCTCTCAAATAAATAAACAAGTAAAATATTTTTTAAAACTTTGGAATAGCTAAACAACTAAAAACACTGGTTCGAAAGGTCCCAAGATTTGACTTAATTAATACCCATCAAATTGATAAAATGAATATGCAAGCTGGAAATGGTGGTGCACGCCTTTAATCCCAGCACTCAGGAGGCAGAGGTAGGAGGATCGCTGTGAGTTCGAGGCCACCCTGAGACTCCATAGTGAATTCCACATCATCCTGGGGTACAGTGAGACCATACCTCAAAAACCAAGAAAAAAAATGCAAGCCACTATATTTGTTGGTGTCTGTGTGTGCATCGAAGAAAACCACCCTGCCCATCCTAGATATCTTTTATTTATTTATTTAAGAGCGACAGACAGAAAGAGGCAAATAGAGAGAGAGAGAATGGGCGCACCAGGGCCTCCAGCCACTGCAGATGAACTCCAGACGTGTGCACCCCCTTGTGCATCTGGCTAACGTGGGTCCTGGGGAAATCGAGCCTTGAACCGGGGTCCTCAGGCTTCACAGGCAAGCGCTTCACCGCTAAGCCATCTCTCCAGCACATATGAACATGCATACAGACATCCATACAGCAGGTCTCCTTGGAATATAAGCATGTGTTTGCAGATATTAGAGCTATAGACATGCAAAAAAAGAGGTTTAATTTCCCTGGATACTTGGTGCAAAGGGAGAGTTAAGAAATAGATTTCTTTCTTTCTTTGCTTTTCTTTTTTGGTGTTTCGAGGTAGGGTCTCACTGTAGCCCAGGCTGACCTGGAATTCACTATGGAGTCTCAGGCTGGCCTCGAACTCACGGTGACCCTCCTACCTCTGTCTCCCGAGAGCTGGGATTAAGGCCGTGCGCCACCCACGCCCGGCCGAGAAATAGATTTATTTTCCAGGACTCGGTGTGTGTCTGGCCACCGCGCAGCTGCTGAATAATCTCAGTGAAGATTTATCGAAACCTCCTGCCACAACGCCGCCTTGGTATCACAGTGTCTGCAGAAGTTAGACTCAGCATCCCGGGCTTATTTGCACAAGGCCACAGTGCACATGGAAGAATTCCTTTTTTTTTTTTTTTTACTCATGCCCATCCGAAGTAACCATGCCCATTCTCCACGACCTATGCCTACGCCAAGAGGGGTTTCTGTGGGTAAAACAGCAAAAGGCAGGGCCCTGTGACTGTACGATCCTCGTCCTCGGTGGAATCTCACTCGCCTTGAATATTCCATACCTGTTGTCTAAATTTGATCGAGGTATCACGAGATGGCTTCCCGATGTTCGGATGCGTGTGTGTGCCTCAGTATTAATAACTGGCTATGGTGGGGGGGGGGGGCAGCAGCTTGCTAGAAACCTGCTCATCAGATACTTATACCGCTGTGACCTCCACTTCTGAAAGCAAGGAACCTCTATTCTGATCCCTAATCAAGAGTGGCACCAAGGAACAAACCCCTGTCGGGGTCACAGCATCATCTCTAATTCTTCCCTTTTTTTTTTTTTAAATATTATTTATTTATTTGCAAGCAGAGAGAGAAACAGAGAGAAGGGGCACACCAGGGCCTCTAGCCCTCGCAAACGATCTGCAGACGCAAGCACCGTTGTACAATCTGGCTTGGTGTGGGTACTGGGGAATCGAACTTGGCTCTGTAGGCTTTGCAGGCAAACGCCTTAGCCGCTGAGCTGTATCTTCAGCCCCAGTCCTTCTTAATCGTTTTGATCTCACGCCGGCCACTGGGCGTGTGTTCTTCCTTTGTCTGGTGTGTGAGTTACCTTATTTGTGTCTATTCCTGATAAGAAGCTCTTTTTTTTGTGGGATTTTTTTTATTTGCTTATTTTCTTTTTTTTCTCAATTTCTATTAACATCTTCCATGATTATAAAAAATATCCCATGGTAATACCCTCCCTACCCCCATTTTCCCCTTTGAAACTCCATTCTCCATCATATCCCCTCCCCCTCTCAATCAGTCTTTCTTTTATATTAATTAATTTATTATTTTTTCTTATTGACATCTTCCATGATTATAAAAAATACCCTATGGTGATACCCTCCCTCCCCCCACTTTCCCCTTTGGAATTCTATTCTCCATCATATCCCCTCCCCCTCTCAATCAGTCTCTCTTTTATATTAACTAATTTATTATTTTTTGTTATTGACATCTTCCATGATTATAAAAAATACCCTATGGTGATACCCTCCCTCCCCCCACTTTCCCCTTTGAAACTCCATTCTCCATCATATCCCCTCCCCCTCTCAATCAGTCTCTCTTTTATATTAATTAATTTATTATTTTTTATTATTGACATGTTCCATGATTATAAAAAATCCCATGGTAATACCCTCCCTCCCCCCACTTTCCCCTTTGGAATTCTATTCTCCATCATATCCCCTCCCCAGCTCAATCAGTCTCTCTTTTATTTTGATGTCATCATCTTTTCCTCCTATTATGATGGTCTTGTGTAGGTAGTGTCAGGCACTGTGAAGTCATGGATATCCAGGCCATTTTGTGTCTGGAGGGAGCACGTTGTAAGGAGTCCCCCCCCCTTACACCTCCTTCACGAAAATCTCGTAGTTGTTTATGACACTCAGGTGATTTATTTTGTTGTAGTTGTAGGTTTCCTTATGGGCCTTAAAATTTACCACATAAATCTCGATCGCACCTTCCAAGGCTCAGGGTCTAATGCGGAAGAGGTGGCGGAAAGAATGTAAGACCGAGTGCTGGGATTAAAGGTGTGCGCCAACGTGCCCGACTCTTTCTCTCTCTCTCTCATAAAATTAAAAAGCAAAAAGCAAAATTAAGACCTTTAATCCCAGCGCTCGGGAGGCAGAGGTAGGAGGATCGTGGCCGTGAGTTCGAGGCCACCCTGGGACTACATAGTGAATTCCAGGTCAGCCTGGGCTGGAGTGAGACCCTGCCTTGGAAAACAAACAAACAAACAAACAAAAAACAAGAGAGAAAGAGAGAGAGAGAGAATGGGTGTACCAGGGCCTCCAGTCACTGCAAACAAATCTTGAGACACATGTGCCACCATGTGCATCTGGCTGTAGGTGGGTTCTGGGGAACTGAACCTGGCTCCTTAGGCTTTGCAGCCACGCACCTTATCCACCAAGCCATCTCTTCAAACCTTAAATTTATTTTCTAGAGCTGTCTTTTCCTGCTCACTATTCCTTGAATAACACAATTGTTTCTGGGATCACACTGACTCCTTACATTAACACCTTGGCCCTCCTGTCAGAAATAGACACGCTCAGGCTGGAGGGATAGTTGAGCGGTTAAAGCTCTTGCCTGTAAAGCCAAAGGACCCAGGTTCGATTCCCCAGGACCCATGTTAGCCAGATGCACAAGGGGGCGCACGCATCTGGAGCTTGTTTGCAGTGGCTGGAGGTCCTGGTGCACCCATTCTCTCTCTCTCTCTCCCTCTTTCTCTGTCAAATAAATAGATATAAATAAAATATTTTTAAAAGAGGAACTAGACACGCTCTGCACTTTTCCATGTCGGTTTCGTGGTTACCAGGCAATGTCCAATTCAGACGTCACACCCAGAGACTAAAGAAACAAGATCAGGAGCTGAGAAGATAGCTCAGTGGGTGAACTCCTTGTCTCTGTAGCATCAGGAGCCCGGCTCAATCCCCAGAACCCAGGCGGCAAAGTCAGGCCTGTGACCCCTGATGCTGGGGAGGACATTTGTCTAGCCTAACTGGTGAGCTGCAGGCCACGGAGAGACCTTATTTCAAAAGGAAGGAGTAAGAATCAAGTAAAAATAAATTTAAAAAAAGCATATTTGAAAATGCAAGAATGAACGGTACCCAAATGTCTAAACTAAAGAAAAAATGAAACGACTAAAAAAAAAAAAAATCAAATTAAAAGAAAAAAACAGGGGCTGGAGAGATGGCTTAGCGGTTAAGGCTCTCGCCTGCAAAGCCACAGGACCCGGGTTCGATTCCCCAGGACCCACGTGAGCCAGATGCACAAGGGGGCGCATGCATCTGGAGGTCATTTGTAGAGGCTGGAAGCCCTGGCGCGCCCATTCTCTCTCTCTCTCAAATAAATAAATGAAAATAGACAAAAAAAAAAAAATCCAAATATAAAAGAGGTGGACGGTACGTGAGAATCACACCTGAGGCTGTCTTTTGGCCTCCAGACATATGGGTATATATGCACGTGTGTCTGTGTGACTCACGATTGCATAAAACACATAGCACACACACACACACACACACGCATGCATAGAAAATGAGAGTAAGTAAGTAAAGCAGTCATATCTGCCCCAAGCTGCCCACCTTCCCTTCATTTTTCTCCAGAGCCTTTGATGATAGTCCTACATCCCACGACCTCATTTCATTTGCTTCCTGGTCCCTAGCTTCAGCCACTGTGATTTGATTTTTTTGGGGGGGGGGCTTCTTCATTATCTGTCTCACACCTGCTCTGGTGGGCCGAGGAATCGAACCTGGGGCCTTTGGCTTCGCAGGCAAACGCCTTAACCACTGAGCCGTCCCTCCAGCCCCGCCCAGGTTATTTTTTAAGATAGGGTCTCTCACTGCGCCTCGGACTTCCTTGCTCAGCTAGCGTCGCGAGTCAGCGAGCCTCAGCTGTCTCTGCCTCTTCAGAGTTCACATTAAAAGCACATGCTGGGCTGGGGAGATGGCTTAGCGGTTAAGCGCTTGCCTGTGAAGCCTAAGGACCCCGGTTCGAGGCTCGATTCCCCAGAACCCCACGTTAGCCAGATGCACAAGGGGGCGCACGCGTCTGGAGTTCGTTTGCAGTGGCAGGAAGCCCTGGTGCGCCCATTCTCTCTATATATATATCTGCCTTTCTCTCTCTGTCTGTTGCTCTCAAATAAATAAATAAAAATAAACAAAAAAAATTTTTTTAAAAAGCCCATGCTACCACAACTGATCAGAACTTGCGTGCTCACATTGGTATAGCGCGTGGTTTTGCCCACTAAGCCATCTCCCCAGCCCTCTGCCAGAGCTTATTAGCTCTCCTAAGCTAATGCCAGCACCCACTAGCTTGATTTATTTGCTTACTCATTGCCCAATTCTCAACGACACCATTCTGATTGCCACATTGACAGAATATCAGTCGGAAATGTGATTTTTTTTTTTTCTTTTTCTGGGATTGAAAGATACGACCCGCGGCTGGAGAGATGGCTCATCAGGGAAGGTGCTTACCCGTGAAGCCTGAGGGACCCAGGTTCAATCCCCCAGTGCCCAGAGGCGCAATGCGGCACATGCGCCTGCAGTTCATGGGCGGTGGCTCGAGGCCCCGGCGTGGCCCTTCTCTCCCTCTCCCTCTAACAGATAAATAACTGCGTTCGATTTCCTGGCACTCTGGTAAGCCGGGTGCACAAGATGGCTCACGCATCCACAGTTGGTTTGCAGTTGTTGAAGGCCCTGGCGTGCCTATTCGCTCTCCGCCTGCCTCTCTTTCTCTCCCAAATAAATAAGATGAGAAATGCGAAGCAAGATGTCCATGCATCTGATGAGTGTGCGTGAGTGTGAACAGTTGCACGTGTATGCGTTTACGTGTGTACGATGGAGACAGGTGAGGCGTCTGCATATATGCATTTGCGTATTGTTGAAAAACAGAGCGTAAAGGGACACAGTGGAGTTACTTAAACCTCCTCCCGGGCAGCCCTGGCCTTTAGCAGACGTAACGGAGGCCACCACACGAGCTGATCTTCCCGACAGATACAGGAGTTTTCCAGGAACAACAGGCCGTATTGCAAAAATGCGGGTGTTTTGTGTTATCTAAGAAACGGGGTGACCCCTCTCGCCTCTGTGCAACCTACCACGTCCTCCCTGTACCTCTGTGTTTCTAAAGACCTCTGTGATTACGTAGCATAGAATGTTTCTTGCCTCCATCTACCTCACTCTGTATTTTATTTTATTTTTTGAGATAGCTGAGGCTGACCTGCAATTCACTCTGTAGTCTCAGGCTGGCCTTGAACTCACGGCCACGATCCTCCCGCCTCTGCCTCCCCAGCTCTGCGATTAAAGGCGAGCACCACCACGCCCGGCCTGGCTGTGTATTTTAATTCCCATCCTGTTTCTGCAATGAGCACCTTGTGGTTTTCTCCAATAAAAGCTGGCCCTCCCTGCGGTTCGGGGCTGCGTCCCGAGATCCCCGACGTCTGGGGTGCGGTCTCGGAGCCCTGGTTTTCTTCTTGTTCTTCCTTTTAACCCAGCGGATCTCTGCCTCACGTTCCGTGAGTCGGTGGCCTTACGTGTGGGGCCTCGGACCCTGTTAGCTCTGCGACGACGGCCAGTCCCTCTGGTCAGCAGTCCCTCTGGTCAGCTTGGCAGGATCCGGAATAGCTGCAGTTGCAAACCTCTGGCCTGTGCGTGGGGGATTTTCTAGCATAGGGTAATCCAGGTGGGAAGACCCACCTATCTGTGGGTGGCCTTGTACCATGTGCTGAGATGCTAGACTGGATGATATAGGGGAGGCCAGGTGGGCACCACGATTCCCCTCCCTCCCTCTCTCTCTCTCTTTTTAAGTTTATTTTTTTGTTAATTTTTATTTATTTATTTGAGAGAGAGAGAGAGAGAATGGGCACTTCAGGACCTCCAGCCATGAGCTCCAGATGCATGCACCCCCTTGTGCATCTGGCTCACGTGGGTCCTGGGGAACCGAGCCTCGAACCGGGGTCCTCAGGCTTCACAGGCAAGCGCTTAACCGCTGAGCCATCTCTCCAGAGAAGCACGAACTAGGTGCTTTCGTACGGTGCCTTTAGCATGCCAAGGGACCCCAGGAAGCCCTGCGGCTCCCATGCGAACTTTGCTTCCACGAGGAAAAGGCCTGTTTCGTCTCCTGTGCTCATACGTAGGCACCGTAGCACCAGCCGTCCCTCCGGCTCAGGGCTCAGACACGCCAACCCGTGGGAGGCATTTCCTTCCCGTCCACTGCTCTGCAGCCCAGCAGAGGTTTATGGACGACGGGACAACGGGAGAAGGGGAAAGTCAGCGTCCAGTTGCGTCCACGAGTTTCTCAAGCACGCCTAGAAATGTACCCGGCAGCTCTGATACTGCACTGGTCATTGTAGAGTAAGACCTTTGTGGGTTTTCTTTTTCTTTTTTAGACTAAAAATACTGTCAAAGAGGAAGAACGCATAAATGACCCGTTGCAGTCACGTGCGCATTGCTGGTAGAAATCACCCGACCAAGAGTAGCTTGTGGGGAAAAAAAAGAGATTTATTTTGGCTTACAGGCTCGAGGGGAAGCTCCACGATGGCAGGGGAAATGATGGCATGAGCAGAGGGTGGACATCACCCCCTGGCCAACATCAGGTGGACAATAGCAACAGGAGAGTGTGCCACACACTGGCAAGGGGACACTGGCTATAACACCCATAAGCCTGCCCCCAACAATACACTGCCTCCAGGAGGTGTTAATTCCCAAATCTCCATCAGCTGGGGACCTAGCATTCAGAACCCCTGAGTTTATGGGGGACACCCGAATCAAACCACCAATGTACGTATTGTTAGACATCAGCAGTCTAAAGTTTCTTGAGCTGAGGAATTCATAGCAAAAGTCATGAAAATCAAAGGTCTATAACTTTTTTTTTTTGAGGTAGGCTAGATCCCAGGCTGGAATTCACTATGTAGTCTCTGAGTGGTCTTGAATTCACAGCAATCCTCCTACCTCTGCCCCCCAAGTGCTGGGATTAAAGGCGTGCACCCCCCCACTCCTGGGCTGTAACCTTTCTGTTTTCTTTTTTTAAATTTTTTTCTTGTTTATTTTTATTTATTTGAGAGCAAAAGACAGAGAGAGAAAGAGGCAGAGAGAGAGAGAGAGAGAGAGAGAGAGAATGGGCGCACCAGGGCCTCCAGCCACTGCAAATGAACTACAGACGCGTGCGCCCCCTTGTGCGTCTGGCTTACATGGGTCCTGGGGAGTTGAGCCTCGAACCGGGGTCCTTTGGCTTCACAGGCAAGCACTTAACTGCTAAGCCATCTCTCCAGTCCCCCATCTATCTTTTTTCTTAAATATGTTTATTTATTTGAGAAAGACAGAGAGAGAAAGAGGGGGAGAGAGAGAGAGAGAGAGAGAATGGGCACGCCAGGGCCTCCAGCCACTGCAAACAAACTCCTGATGTATGTGCCACCTTATGCATCTGGCTTACGTGGGTCCTGGGGAATCGAACTGGGGTCCTTTGGCTTTACAGGCAAGCACATTAACCATTGAGCCATTTCTCCAGTCCTCACCCGTCTTTTTAATCCCAGATACGACTCTATGCTATAAAGAGCAAACCCAGGGGGCTGAGAGATGGCTTAGCGGTTCAGCACTTGCCTGTGAAGCCTGAGGACCCCAGTTCGAGGCTCGACTCCCCAGGACCCACGTTAGCCAGATGCACAAGGGGGCGCACGAGTCTGGAGTTCGTTTGCAGTGGCTGGAGGCCGTGGTGCACCCATTCTCTCTCTCTCTTTCTGCCTCTTTCTCTGTCTGTCGCTTTCAAATAAATAAATAAAAATAACCAAACAAAAAAACCCAAAGGGAGAAAAAAAGTTAAAAAAGAAAAAAAAAAAGCAGACCCAGGATTTGCATTCCTAGCAGTTCTATTTAACGGGAAAGAAAGTAATTGAGTTCAGGGGCAATGATGAGGCTGGAGGGACGCACACAGCAGCCGAACGAATATGTCGTGCTCTGTAAGTTTAACTCCTTCCTCGCAGTCTCCCTCCAAGGCGGGGCTCAGAGACAACATGAAGTCTAGCTTGGGTGCGAAACCCAGACTCTTGGCTTCCACCTATCCATCCATTCTTCAGGCCGGACACCTACCCACCACGGCTGCCCTGCTCATCCACACAAACATACACACATATGTACGTAGCTACATACTGTGTCATGTGATCCAGGGGTCCCCCATAAACTCAGATGTCCTGAACGCTGGGTCCCCAGCTGATGGAGATTTGGGAATTAACACCTCCTGGAGGCAGTGTATTGTTGGGGGCGGGCTTATGGGTGTTATAGCCAGTGTCCCCTTGCCAGTGTCTGGCACACTCTCCTGTTGCTGTTGTCCACCTGATGCTGGCCAGGGGGTGATGTCCACCCTCTGCTCATGCCGTCGTTTTCCCCTGCCATCGTGGAGCTTCCCCCTCGAGTCTGTAAGCCAAAATAAACCTCTTTTTTCTTTCCCCACAAGCTGCTCTTGCTCGGGTGATTTCTACCAGCAATGCGGACCTGACTGCAACAGTCAGACAGACAGACACACACAACTTTAGCAATACCTAACGTAATATGCAAGCACTGTGGACCTCCGTTAGTGCTCAGAGCTTGGGTTCACAGCATCTTTCAACCTATAACTCTGCCTTTAACAGGCACATGGGTTTTACCTACTGCCATCCTGGCCTTTCTACCCAAATGCCCAGGCCGGAAGTTTTTACGTGAACCTATAAGACCCCCCCCCAACCATGTTCCTTAGTCCAAGGCCCACTTCATTCCTGAAAACCACCCCCCCACCCCATCCTGAAACCAGTCTCAGTTTATCCATCACCTTCCTTCTTTTATGAAAAACCGTCCAGGGGACTCTGAATCTAATTTCCCGGCGAATTCTGCAAGTTTTGAAACCGCAGATTCTCTTTTAAATGCACCGAATGAATAATGAGAGCCAATCTCATTACTTTATTCGTTTTTCCCTCCAGAGGGAAAAACAGGTAATAAAAATCATGTTAGGACCAGTATGTGATTTGTCCTTCCCTGCTCTGAGGCATCATGCTTTCTTATTTTTTATTTTTTTAAATTTGATTTATGATGAACTGTGGAGGACACAAATAGGTAAATAGTTAAAAGAAATTAATTCTCCTGTTGGTAAAAAAAGATATTATTTGATTAAGCTTTATTGGATTTTAAACAGTGCACGTTAGCCAGAGGAGGATTAGGCTTTCCCTGGCGGATGCTGGCGGCGTAACAAGCGAGCTAAATTTTAAGATAATGGGAAATTTGTAAATCCTTCTGACTGCGAGATGTGCTTCCATTGATCTTAACGGCAAGTTTTTAAGTGAATTTTCATATAGGCAGTCTCTTTCACAGATACGCCACATGCTAGCTATAAAATCCTACGTTTAAATATTAAAAAGAGGTGGCAAGAACTGTGGCTTGAATGCTTAAAATGTCCCCCCCCAGGCCTAGGCTCCTGTGCTTCAATACGTGGTCTCTGGAAGGTGGCGCTGTGTGGGAAGCTTGTGTGAGCTTTAGCAGATGGACCATGGCTGGAGGAAGATGATATCTTATATATATATATATATATATATATATATATATATATGTGTGTGTGTGTGTGTGTGTGTGTGTGTGTGTGTGTGTGTATCATATTTTATTTGATTTATTTCACAGGCAAAGAGGAGAGAGAGAGAGAATGGGCGCGCCAGGGCCTCCAGCCACTACAGATGAACTCCAGACGCGTGCAGCCCCCTTGTGCATCTGGCTCACGTGGGTCCCGGGGACTCGAACCTGGGTCCTTTGGCTTTGCAGGCCATCACCTTAATCGCTAAGCCATCCCTCCAGCCCCTCCTTCTAATATCTTTATCTGTTTGCAGAGAGAGACGGAGGACACAGAGAATGGGCATGCCAAGGCCTCCAGCCACTGCACACGAACTCCAGACGCGTGAGCCCCCTTGTGCATCTGGCTAACGCGGGTCCTGGGGAATCGAACCGGGAACCTTTGGCTTTGCAAGCAAACGCCTTAAGCCCCCTAGCTAAGCCATCTCTCCAGCCCTGATCCAGGAGTTCTCATAAAAGGTAGTAATTTGGATCTCCAGTCTGGAGGGGGTGTCACTGTGAGCGGGTGAAAGGCGTTGGGGGGGGTGGATTTGGAATTCTAGCCTAAGGATCTGCAAGGGGCCAGCGCTTTGCCTGGAGTTCCTGAAGCTGGCTTGCCTGTGATGGTGTGTGGTCTCTCTTCCTGGTCCTGTGAAAGGCGGCCAGCTGCCCCTGACGTTGTGGAACTTCCCCTGGATCTGTAAGCGTCAAGATTCCCCTTCTAGAGGCGGCGGAAAAAGAACGTAAGAGCCAAAGGCAGGGTAGGACTCCTTACAAAGTGCTCCCTCCAGACACAAAATGGCCTGGATATCCATGACCTCATAGTGCCTGACAATATCTACACAAGGCCATCATAATAGGAGGAAAAGATCATGACGTCAAAATAAAAGAGAGACTGATTGAGAGGGGGAGGGGATATGATGGAGAATGGAATTTCAAAGGGGAAAGTGGGGGGAGGGAGGGCATTACCATGGGGTATTGCTTACAATCATGGAAGTTGTTAATAAAAATTTGAAAGAAAAAAAAAAAAAGAAATCCCTTCTACCTCCCATAAACTGTGTGTGATGTGGACGTTCATCCCCAGCGACCTGAAACTCTCTGCTATAGTTGTGTTTATGCTTCACAGAAATCTTAGCTATGTGGTCCTGGAACATAACTTTTAAAAAAAAAAAAACAATTAAGCCGGGGGCTGGAGAGACGGCTTAGCGGTTAAGCGCTTGCCTGTGAAGCCTAAGGACCCTGGTTCGAGTCTCAACTCCCCAGGACCCACGTTAGCCAGATGCACAAGGGGGCGCACGTGTCTGGAGTCCGTTTGCAGTGGCTGGAGGCCGTGGCGTGCCCGTTCTCTCTCTCTCTCTCTCTCTGTCTGTCGCTCTCAAATAAAAAATAAGTGTGTGTGTGTGTGTTCATATTTGGACTGATGGACTACATATATGATGCTAATGTACTTTCTTCTACATGCGTATACATGCTTAACTTAAAATTATAAATATGTATTTATTTGTATTAATTTGCATCTCACACATTTTTGTTTTGTTCTGTGAGGTAGGGTCTCGCTGTGGCCCAGGCTGACCTGGGGTTCACTCCGTCGTCTCAGGCTGCCCTCGAACTCACATGGGCCCTCCTACTTCTGCCCTCCCGAGGGCTGGGCTTAAAGGTGTGTGCCGCCATGACCGACGTATCTCACACACTTTTAAAAACTTTAGACGGCTTAGCAGTTAAGGGGCTTGACTGGGAACCCTGAGGACCCAGGTTCGATTCCCCAGGACCCACGTAAGCCAGACGCACAAGGTGGCGCGTGCATCTGGCGTCCGTTTGCGATGGCCGGAGGCCCTGGTGTGCCCGTTTCTCTCTCTCTCTCTCTCGCTGGCTATCTAGCTGTCTATCTGCTTCCTTATCTCTGAAATAAATAAAACGTTATAAAAAATGTTTTATTTCCAATCTTCACACACACTCAATGTAACCGGATCATAATCACCTCCTACAACCCTCATCTGTCCCCACTGATGTGTCCCCTCCCTCTCCAGTGACTCCTCTCCTTTTTTTCCCAACGAGTCCCTCTTCTGTCTTGACATCATAATAGTCCCTGAGTCTGGATTGTATGTACTATGTATGTAGTACGTGTGACTAGCTTAAAGCAATCTGTGCATGTGTTCCTGATATCTCTGCTTTGCAGTGCTCTGTATGATATTTAAGTTACACCTTGCGGTGGGTTGATTCAGGTGTCCCCCATAAATTCAGGTGTTCTGAATGCTGGGTTCCCCAGCTGATGGAGATTTGGGAATTAAAGCCTCCTGGAGGCAGTGTATTGTTGGGGGCGGGCTTATGGGTGTTATAGCCAGTGTCCCCTTGCCAGTGTCTGGCACACTGTCCTGTTCCTGTTGTCCACCTGATGTTGGCCAGGGGGTGATGTCCACCCTCTGCTCATGCCATCATTTTCCCTGCCATCATGGAGCTTCCCCTCGAGCCTGTAAGCCAAAATAAACCTCTTTAAGCCAGAAGTTGCTCTTGGTCGCGTGATTTCTGCCAGCAATGTGAACCTGACTGCAACAGCCATATACACAGAATACAGATATACACATATGTGTATCTACACTCATGCATGCCAGAGGTTATACGTGTTTTCACACACCCACATACCTACTGGTGCACGCAGAGGCACGTGGAGCACGAACCCCCGGAGCTTACGCCCAAGGCTGTGTGTTGCGTAGATTAAAACGAGACGTTATTACAAACTGGTGAATAAGAATTCAGCCCATCAGACATATTATTGCGGAGAATGGGCACTTAAAAGAAGGAGACAACGTCAACCACTAAGAGGAGACGCACTGATGATATTCTGTCACCCGCATCTCACAGCAGGTGAGTTTTTATTCCACGAATTACCTGTCGCTTGAGGCTTTTAACGTAAGATTGGAGAAAGAACTAGTAAGAAATCTGGGCTCTGAGTCTGTCAAGTGGGGAGCGTTTCATTCACACGTTGCCATGGGTAGAAATGAACAAGGGATTCTTTTAAAACAATTTTTTTGTTTTTATTTTTATTTATTTATTCGACAGCAATACACAGAGAAAGAGGCACA
Organism: Dipus sagitta; assembly: GCA_036346955.1. Lineage (NCBI taxonomy): Eukaryota > Metazoa > Chordata > Mammalia > Rodentia > Dipodidae > Dipus > Dipus sagitta. Next base: position 890,684 of record CM070792.1, read on the forward strand.
CATACACACATATATATATGTATGTATATATATATATATATGTATAATATATACACACATATATATATATGGAGAGAGAGAGAGAATGGGCATGCCAGGGCCTCTAGTCACTGCAAACGAACTCCAGATGCATGTGCCCCCTTTGTGCATCTGGCTTACGTGGGTCCTGGGGAATCGAGCCTTGAACCGGGGTCCTCAGGCTTCACAGGCAAGCGCTTCACCGCTAAGCCGTCTCTCCAGCCCTGAACAAGGTATTTTTAATGTACACCCCTTCAACTATCATTAAGGCGAATATTGCCTAGCCATATTTAGATTGTCAGTAGTAATATATAGATATGAGCTCCTGAGTGAGATAATATCTCTCATGCTATTTTAAGAGTGTTGCTATCAATAAGCCACCATATAAATTATCTGTTTTTTTTTTAATTTATTCACTTGCAAGCAGAGAGAGAGAAAGGAGACAGACAGAGATAGAATGGGCACCTCAGGCCCCCCCCCCTTTTTTTTTAACCCAGCTATGCTGTAATAGGATTAGAAATACCTTTTAAAGGGCTGGAGAGATGGCTTGGCGGTTAAGCGCTTGCCTGTGAAGCCTAAGGACCCCGGTTCGAGGCTCGATTCCCCAGGACCCACGTGAGGCAGATGCACAAGGGGGCGCACGCGTCTGGAGTTCGTTTGCAGTGGCTGGAGGCCCTGGCGCGCCCATTCTCTCTCCCTCTCTCTCTATCTGCCTCTTTCTGTCTGTCGCTCTCAAATAAATAAATAAAAATAAAAAATTAAATTAAATTAAATTAAAAAAAGCCCAAGGACCCGAGTTCAATCCCATGCTGCACACGTAAGGCCAGACGCACAAGGTGGCACAGGCGTCTGGAGTTCGAGTGCAGCGTCTGGAGGCCCTGGTGAAACCATTTTCTCCTTTACGCCCGGCTCACAGTTCCAGCAGAGGTTCCGTCGTGGCAAAGAAAGAAACAGTACCCCCAAAAGCCAGCCTACTGTGGGATACCCCAGCAGAGCTCTCTCACGCTGCACACCGAAGGCCGCCCTTCCTCACCCACCCCCAGAACACCCCTTGAGGCTGGACGCGGGGACAGACCCGCAGAGACGATTCCTCCAGCCACAGCCGGACGTCTAAGCTACAAGCTTTAATAAACTCTCGAATCCATTGGCGGGGACATCCATTGAAACTACCACAGTATGTAACCCTCAAAGTCTAATTTTTTTTTTAAAAATATTTAATTTATTTATTTGAGAGGGAAAAAGAGACACACAGAGAGAGAGAGAGAGAGGGAGAATGGGTGCACCAGGGCCTCCAGCCACTGCAGACAAACTCCAGACACGTGTGCCACCTTGTGCATCTGCCTGACATGGGTCCTGCAGAATCGAATTGGGATCCTTTGGCTTTGCAGGCAAATGCCTTGACTGCTAAGCCATTTTCTCCAGCCCTCAAAGTCTAATTTTTTTAAAAAATATATATTTGTTTATTTGCAAGCAGAGAGGGGGAGAGAGAGAGAGAGAGAATGGATGGATGCCCCAGGGCCTCCTGCAGCTGCAAGTGAATACCAGTCTCATGTGCTGCTTGGTGCATCTGGGCACCAGGGAATCAAAGCCAGGTCATATTCTAACCAAGCACTTACTCTAGCTCGGGCTGACCTGGAATTCACTATATACTCTCAGGACGGCCTTGAACTCATGGTGATTGTGATAGTTAAGGTGTTGTCAACTTGATCTGTTTAGTAATCCATAGGTTGCTTCTAGGAAGGATCCATGGTGTGCACTATTTCAAGAACTACATGAGATAGATGTATTTGATGACCCTGAGTCATGTCTTGTGAAGAGCGAGGAATTTAGTAACTCTGTATTTAAAACATTTGAGTATTTGTGGAAAAGTAAGACCAATGATGAGGCTGGTTGGTTGCTTTTGGCATCTCTGGACAAACTAGTGAGGGAACAGCAGAAGCTCAAAAAGGAAAATTCTAAGCTTAAGACCCACATACATGATCTCAAGGTTTCTAAGGGTGCCCTGGAGGAGAGTCTCCTCTCTAGCCAGAACAGGGCTCGGATTGCAGAAAACCAAACCCAAGCTCTCATTGTGAGATTGGCTAATTTGCAACGTAAATTCAAATCCCAGCCTCACCAACTATCAGAAGTTAAAGTGAGGGCACTGATTGGAAAAGAGTGGGATCCTGTGACTTGGGATGGTGATGTGTGGGAAGACCCTGAAGAACCTGGGGACATCGAAGTGTTAGATTCTGAAGAAGATGTTTTGGATGAAAATATGGCCTGCCCTCCCTTAGCAGCAGTTGTATCCCCACCCCCACATCCTGAGGTATTATCCTCCCCACCCTTGCCTGAGGGAATTCATCCCTCTTTGTCTGGGGAATCAGCAGGAAGTGCTGGTGCTTCTCAGTTCCCACCCGTTTTTGCCTCTAGGCCTATAACCAGACGGAAGGCTAGGCAGGCCCCTAAAGGTGAGATAGAAAGTGTGACACAGGAGGAAGTGAGGTACACCCCTAAAGAACTTCAGGAGTTTTCTAACTTGTACAGGCAGAAGCATGGGGAATATGTGTGGGAATGGATCTTAAGGGTGTGGGATGATGGAGGAAGGAACATAAGATTAGATCAGGCTGAATTTACTGAAATAGGCCCATTGAGCAGAGATTTTAGATTTAACAATGCAGCTCGTGCAGTTGGAAAGGGTGCCAAGAGTTTATTTGATTGGTTGGCTGAAGTATGGATCCAAAGATGGCCTACTGTGAGTGAGCTCGAGCTGCCTGATATCCCTTGGCTTAATGTCGATGAAGGGATTAAAAAGCTCAGAGAACTTGGAATGCTGGAGTGGATTTGCCATGTAAACTCATCTTTGCCCCCACAATGGGAGCGTCCAGAAGATGTGCCCTTCACTAAGACTATAAGAAACAGATTTGTGAGGGCAGCGCCAGCATACTTAAAGTCTCCCATCATTGGTCTTTTATGTAAGGAAGACCTCACAGTGGGAGCTGCAGTTGCTGCATTAGGTGATTTAGATGCAATGGGCATAACTGGATCTCGGGGTAACAAGGGCCAGGTGGCAGCACTGAATCGCCAACGGCAGGGTGAACGTGTTTTTCATAATAGACAGCGTAGGCAAAATTATGCACATAAAGGTATGACTCGTATGGACCTTTGGAATTGGCTGATTAATCATGGTGTTCCCAGAAGTCAAATAGATAAGAAGCCTACTGAGTTTCTTCTTGATCTGTATAAGCAGAAAAGTTCCAGAGCAAGGGAACATAAAGCCACTTTGAATTATAGCGACAGAGAATCAAGACCTCTTAATCAGTTTCCAGATTTGAGCCAGTTTACAGACCCTGAGCCCCTTGATTGAAGGGGTGGCCGGGTCCCCTTGAGGAAGGACCCTGCTGCAACTGCCAAAAGTTTCAATATTAAACTTACACCTATCCTTCCTCAGAGGGACCTGCGGCCTTTTGCTAGGGTAACTGTACACTGGGGGAAAGGAAATAATCAGACCTTTCGGGGCCTACTAGACACTGGCTCTGAATTGACATTGATTCCAGGAGACCCCAAAAAGCACCATGGCCCTCCAGTTAAAGTAGGTGCTTACGGAGGTCAGGTGGTCAATGGAGTTTTGGCAAATGTTAGACTGACAGTGGGTCCAGTGGGTCCCCGAACTCACCCTGTGGTTATTTCCACAGTGCCAGAATGCATAATTGGGATAGATATACTTAGGAGTTGGCAGAACCCTCACATTGGTTCCCTGACTTGTGGAGTGAGGACTATTATGGTTGGAAAGGCAAAATGGAAGCCACTGAGGCTCCCACCACCAGGGAAAATAGTGAATCAGAAACAGTATCGCATCCCTGGAGGGATTTCAGAAATTAATGCCACTATAAAAGACTTGAAGGATGCAGGGGTGGTGGTTCCCACCACATCTCCCTTTAACTCTCCTATTTGGCCTGTTCAGAAGACAGATGGATCCTGGAGAATGACAGTGGATTATTGGAAACCTAATCAGGTGGTGACTCCAATTGCAGCTGCTGTAGCAGATGTGGTTTCTTTACTTGAGCAGATTAACACATCTCCTGGTACCTGGTATGCGGCTATTGATCTTGCAAATGCTTTCTTCTCCATACCTGTCCATAAGGACCACCAGAAGCAATTTGCCTTCAGCTGGCAAGGTCAGCAGTACACATTTACTGTTTTACCTCAAGGTTATATTAACTCTCCAGCCCTGTGTCATAGCTTAGTTCGCAGGGACCTTGATCGCTTGTCCCTTCCACAGGGTGTCACGTTGGTCCATTATATTGATGACATAATGCTAATTGGATCAAATGAGCAGGAGGTGGCATCCACTCTGGAGTTGCTGGTACAGCATATGCGCATCAGGGGATGGGAAATAAATCCATCCAAAATTCAAGGACCTTCCACCTCAGTGAAATTTCTAGGAGTTCAGTGGTGTGGGGCATGTAGGGATATTCCTTCTAAGGTGAAGGACAAGTTGTTGCATTTGGCCCCTCCTACCACTAAGAAAGAAGCACAACGTCTAGTGGGCCTATTTGGATTTTGGAGACAGCACATTCCTCACTTGGGTGTCTTACTCCGTCCCATATACCAAGTGACTCGGAAAGCTACTAGTTTTCAGTGGGGCCCAGAACAAGAGAAGGCTCTTCAACAGGTCCAGGCTGCTGTGCAGGCTGCTCTGCCCCTTGGGCCATATGATCCAGCAGATCCGATGGTACTTGAGGTTTCAGTGGCAGACAGGGATGCTGTTTGGAGCCTTTGGCAGGCCCCCATAGGTGAATCACAGCGGAGGCCATTGGGATTTTGGAGCAAGGCCCTGCCATCGTCTGCAGACAATTATTCTCCATTTGAGAGACAGCTTTTGGCCTGCTATTGGGCCTTAGTGGAAACTGAACGTTTGACAATGGGCCATCAAGTTACTATGCGACCTGAGCTGCCCATCATGAGCTGGGTGTTATCTGACCCACCAGGCCATAAAGTTGGACGTGCACAGCAACAGTCCATCATTAAGTGGAAGTGGTATATACGTGATCGGGCTAGAGCAGGCCCTGAAGGTACGAGTAAGTTACATGAGGAAATTGCCCAAATGCCTATGGTTGCTACTCCTGTTGCAATGCCTTCTGTCCCCAAGCATGCACCTATGGCATCATGGGGTGTGCCCTATGATCAATTGACTGAGGAGGAGAGGTCTAGGGCATGGTTTACAGATGGTTCAGCATGTTATGTGGGCACCGCCCAAAAGTGGACAGCTGCAGCATTACAGCCCCTTTCTGGGACAACTCTGAAGGACTGTGGTGAAGGGAAGTCTTCACAATGGGCAGAACTTCGGGCAGTGCATATGGTTGTGCAATTTGCTTGGAAAGAAAAATGGCCAGATGTGCGCTTATACACTGATTCATGGGCTGTGGCCAATGGTTTGGCTGGATGGTCTGGGACTTGGAAGGAGCACAATTGGAAAATTGGTGAAAAGGACATTTGGGGAAGGTGTATGTGGATAGAACTCTCTGAATGGGCAAAGGATATAAAGATACTTGTGTCCCATGTTAATGCTCATCAGAAGGTGACCTCGTTGGAGGATGACTTTAATAATCAAGTAGATAAGCTGACCCGTACTGTGGATAGTGGTCAACCTTTTTCCTCAGCCACCCCTGTCATTGCCCAATGGGCCCACGAACAAAGTGGCCATGGTGGCAGAGATGCAGGCTATGCATGGGCCCAACAACATGGACTTCCACTAACTAAGGCTGACCTGGCTACGGCTACTGCTGAGTGCCAAATTTGCCAACAGCAGAGACCAACTCTGAGCCCCCGATATGGTAGTATTCCTCGGGGTGACCAGCCAGCAACCTGGTGGCAGGTTGACTACATTGGACCACTTCCATCATGGAAAGGGCAGCATTTTGTCCTTACTGGAATAGACACTTATTCTGGGTATGCATTTGCCTTTCCTGCACGTAGTCCGTCTGCCAAGACTACCATCGGTGGGCTTACAGAATGCCTTATTCACCGTCATGGCATTCCACACAGCATTGCTTGTGACCAAGGAACTCACTTCACCGCCAAGGAAGTACGGCAGTGGGCTCATGATCATGGAATTCACTGGTCTTACCATGTGCCCCACCATCCTGAAGCAGCTGGCTTGATAGAACGGTGGAATGGCCTTTTGAAGAAACAGCTACAGCGCCAACTAGGTGGCAATAGCTTGGAGGGCTGGGGGAGTGTCCTCCAGCAGGCTGTATATGCTCTGAATCAGCGTCCTATATATGGTACTGTTTCTCCTATAGCCCGGATTCACGGGTCCGGGAATCAAGGGGTGGAAATGGGAATGGTCCCACTTACCATCACCCCAAGTGACCCATTAGCTAGATTTTTGCTTCCTGTTCCCGCAACCTTATGCTCTGCTGGACTACAAGTCTTGGTCCCAGAGGGAGGAGTGCTTTTGCCAGGAGACACAAAGAACATTCCATTGAACTGGAAGCTAAGACTTCCCCCTGGTCACTTTGGGCTCCTAATGCCCTTGAGTGAACAGGCTGAGAAAGGAGTTACAGTGATAGCAGGGGTGATTGATCCAGATTACCAGGGGGAAATTGGACTGCTTCTCCACAATGGAGGTAAGGAAGAGTATGCCTGGAGTGCAGGAGATCCTTTAGGGCGTCTGCTAGTGTTACCATGTCCTGTTGTCAAAGTCAATGGACGACTGCAACAACCCAATAGAAGTAGTGTGATAAATGGCCCAGATCCTTCAGGAATGAAGGTATGGGTTACCCCTCCAGGTAAAGAACCAAGACCTGGTGAGGTGCTTGCTGAAGGTGGAGGAAATACAGAATGGGTAATAGAAGAAGGCAGTTACAAATACCAGCTAAGGCCACGTGACCAGTTACAGAAACGAGGACTGTGATTGCAATGTTTCTGTCCTGCCTTGATAACAGAGTGTTTGTATGTATCTACACCAATATTACGATTATATCATTAGCTAACTGTTGAATTTATATTAGACCCATTATACTAGAGACTAAGCTTTGTGTTGAGGGGAAGATTTTGCGGTTCCGGTTGTACGTGGGATAGTTATGCCATGTTAGGCGGAATTATGAGCTTGTTACTGTTTTCATTTGAAAATTAAGTATGATGTAAGGAGACATGATTTGATGCCAAGTTGACAAGGGGTGGACTTGTGATAGTTAAGGTGTTGTCAACTTGATCTGTTTAGTAATCCATAGGTTGCTTCTAGGAAGGATCAATTAGAGGAGGAAGTCTTTCCCCAAGGTTGAGCCCTTCCCCCAGAATGGGCGGTCCCACCCAGAGGGGGACTTGATACAAGGGAGCTCTGGGAAAAAAGAGTCCCTTCCTTCCTTCCTGCCCCCCGTCCATTTTTGGCTGCCGGAGCTGCTTGCTACCTTCCAGCGTGGATTGAAGACCAGTGCGGACGAAAGACCAGCATCCACTGAAGACCCCCGTGGATTGAAGCCCAGCGGCTCCTCAGGAAGCCTCCAGGCTTTCCTGCACCATCTGCAGTGCCGGGTCGGGACTGCTGAGGCATCTGGCCACGAGGACTGAGCAACTACCAGGTTCGGTGATTCTCGGGCCTGCAACTGCTATTGGACTACTGTAAGCTGATCCAATAAATCCCCCTTTAAAATAATTCATTCTAGCAGTTCTGTTCCTCTAGAGAACCCTGACTAATACAGTGATCCTCCTGCCTCTGCCTCCCAAGTGCTGGCATTGAAGGTGTGCACGCCTGACCCAACCAAACACTTTAAAAAATATATTTTATTTATTTATTTGAGAGAGAGAGGGAAATAGGCAGGGGGGGGGGGAGGGAGAATGGGCACACCAGGGCCTCCAGCCACTGCAAATAGCCTCCAGCCACTGCAAATAAACTCCAGACACCTGTTCCCCCCCCCACCCCACTGCATACCTGGCTTACGTGGGTGCCACGGAATCACACCTGGGTCCTTTGGCTTTGCAGGCAAGCGCCTTAACCGCCGAGCCATCTCTCCAGCCTCCAAGCAAGCACTTTTTAACCACTGAGCCATCCCTCCAGCCCCTCAAAGTCTGATTCGATGACATCAGGAGAAATGGAAGAGGAGGGGAGGTGTGGTTTTGTGTATACTTGGGGTCTGCGGCCACTGGTGACATTCGGTCCACCTCGGCTACCTGGCCTTTCTCCAGTGAACGATTGTCGGACACAGGCAGGGCCCTGGGTTAAAGCAAACCTCAGCTGTCGGACACGAAGGCCCGAGGCTATGAACGGGGGGTTCGCAGAAGCCTGAACTATCTCAGGGACCAGACGGACAGGGGAGCTCCTCACCCACCATTCTTGGGGGTCACAGTGAGCCTGGACCCCCGGACAAGGTCTCAGACTCCTGGCAGGAAGTAAGTCAAGAGCAACACTCGTATTTAATCTTCCGTGCCCTGTGTAATGTTCTCTGGACCCTGGAAGATGGGATGGAAATGACTCGTCGGGGTCTAGGCAGTCAGGTTTCTTTTCCTTTTTTCTTTTTCAATATTTTATTTATTCGCAAGTAGAGACGGGGGTGGGGGGAGGGGGAAACAAAGCCCCGTTACAAATGAACTGCAGATGCACACGCCACTCTGTGCATGTGGCTTTTCACGGGGACTGGGGAATCAAACCCCGGGTCGTTAGGATTCGCAGGCAAGTGCCTTAACTGCTGAGCCACCTCTCCAGCACTCTGATTGCTTGTCGTTTGGAAGGGTCTTGGGGGTCTCCCAGGCATTTGTGGCCAAGTAAAAATGAGGGTCTCTAACGAACAGCGAGAGGGGCGTGGATCAGAGGAGTAGACATAGGCATTGCGAAGGCTTCTGGACGGCATACCCTCTCCTTCCGACTTGCCCTCCAAGGCTCCAAGAACACTGTGAAGACGACACATAAAGAACGTAAGAGGGTTGGAGAGATGGCTTAGTGGTTAAGCACTTGCCTGTGAAGCCTAAGGACCCGGGTTCGAGGCTCGATTCCCCAGGACCCACGTTAGCCAGATGCACAAGGATGCACGCATCTGGAGTTCAACTGCAGTTGCTGGAGGCCGTGGTGCACCCATTCTCTCTCTCTCTCTCTCACTCACTCTTTGTGTCTATTGCTCTCAAATAAATAAATAAAAATAAGCCGGGCTGGGTGGTGCACGCCTATAATCCCTGCGCTCAGGAGGCAGAGGTAGGAGGATCGCTGACAGTTCGAGGCCACCCTGAGACGAAATAGTGAATTCCAGGTCAGCCTTGGCTAGAGTGGGACCCTACGTCAAAAATAAAACCCAATAAATAAATATATATATGAGCCACAGGATGGGAAGCTATATTCTGAGACACGGTCCTCCCTGCAGAGACTAAATGGTGCATATATGACCCCGCAGTGAACAAACACCGGTCACTCAGCTGCGGAGGGGCCTCATTGCAATGGAGCGGTTACGCTCGTAAACGTGTAACGCGATAGGAAGATGACAGATACGCAATATGCATGGCCTAACCTACTTAGAAGCAAATAACTTGTTGTGATGCCCACACAAGTGCAGTGGTGGCACACAGCCATGGTGGGGAACCAACTGCTCTCAATTTGGATAACTGATCCCCTCACTGGTATGGGACCCATAGCTGGAGCTGGGAAACAAGTCAGAACCATATCCAAACATAAGCCCACTCTCCAATATCAAGCTACCATCAATTGTGGGCTACAAGAGGGCCTACACCTATTAAATTCTCTATAAAAAAAAAAAAGTAAGGGTTATCTCATTTGTCCTGGTGCTAACTTACTCTCCGTTGGAGAATCTGCTTCTCTTTTTCAGATAGATGTAGATCCTAAGGAGAGAGTCACCCCATCATACCTCAAAAGGGCCCTGGCTGGAGCCTCAGAGGCCCCCAACACCTCATCACTGAAACAGACCAAAATTGAACCCAACATGGCTCAGGGAAATTTTGCAGAAGAGGGGGCGGAAAGAATGTCAGAGCCACATGTTGGGTCATGATGTGCAGAGACATTTATCTTACCCATAACTGTGGGCTAACTCCACAATGCATGACCCATATACCTCAACAAGGAGGGCCCAAGGGGAGGGGGTAGGTCATGGATGAGCCTAATAATGGTACCAAACTGACTGTATTTGCTGAATACAAAACTAACTAATAAAGAAAAAAAATACACAATATGTCCCTATAGTAAAGGTCACCATTAATTAAAAAACGAGAGAGAGAGAGACAGCCACCAGGTAGGGTGACACACACCTATCACCATAGCACTCTGGACGCAGATAGAGGGAAGGCAGGGTCGGCCAGTTAAAAAAACCTAACCTGGACCATTGTAGACCCTGTCTCAGCACCCAGCCCCCCAGAGACCCCCCCCCAAAAAAAGAGCTAGATATCGGTTAAGGAAGAATTTCCAATGCTCACATATTTAGAGGCAGAAATACACTATCTTGTCTGAAATAATTGTATTTTTCTACCCGTAAATGTGTTTTTTTTTTCCCCGCAAGGTCTGCTTCCCAAATCACCTCATGTAGCATTGCACATAACCCTGTTTTACTCCTTTCTAGTCCCAAGTATGTAACGTTCCATTTCCTTCATAACATGTGACCGTATTTAAGGAAACGATCTCGCGCAATATGTGTTTTTGCATATCTCTCCGCCCCTCGCCCAACGGAATGTAAATTCTGTAATGCTCCCGGACCTGAGAGGAGGCTGTTGAAGTCAGAAGCGTTCAACAAGGAAGGAAATACTTTTGGAAGGAGGGAGGAGGGAAAGGGAAAAGCTCAGTTACACGTTGACTGTGATTAGCCATTATCAGATATGTTCAGGGGGCTGGGGAGTTAGTCAGTGACAGACACTGTCTCCAAAAAAAAAATAAGGTGAGGGCTGGAGACATGGCTTAGCACTTAAGACACTTGCCTACAAAGGACCCAGGTTCGATTCCCCCGGGTCTCACAAAACAGATGCACCAGGGGGCGCATGCGTCTGGAGTTTGTTTGCAGAGGCTGGAGGCCCTGGCGTGCTCAATCTCTCTCTCTCTCACAAATAAATAAATTAATTAAAAATAAATAAGTTGAGGGCAGGAGAGATGGCTGAACAGTTAAGGTGCTTTCTGCAGAGCCAAAGGAGCCCGGTTCGATTCCCTAGGACCCACGTAAGCCAGATGCAGAAGGGGGCGCACGCGTCTGGAGTTCGTTTGCAGTGGCTGGAGGCCCTGGTGCACCCATTCTCTCTCTCCCTCTCTTTCCTTGCAAATAAATTAAAAAAAAAAAAACAGTTTTAAAAATTAAACAAATAACTGGGCGTGGTGGCGCACGCCTTTAATCCCAGCACTCAGGAGGCAGAGGTAGGAGGATCACTGTGAGTTTGAGGCCACCCTGAGACTACACAGTGAATTCCAGGTCAGTCTGGGCTAGAGTGAGACCCGACCTCAAAAAAAAAAAAAAAAAAAAAAAGAAAGAAAGAAAAAGAAAAAGAAAAGAAAACAACATCTAATCTTTCTTGCAACAATGGTTTGGTTCCATTTCATTATCTTGCAGCCAAGGAGAAATGTAAATAAATAGTCACCCGCTGCAGAATTGACTCACCCAGCGGCACAGAACCCCAGCAGGTTTTGGAAAACATGGCTCCTATGTTGTTCGGACACGTGTGCACTGGATGGGACTAGAGAGGTGTCTCCGTGCTTCTCTTGCATGCATGGGAACCCCGAGCTCAATCCCTGGCACCCGAGTTAAAATGCCAGGTGTGGTGGACCATGCCTGCTACCCCTGGCGCTGGACACGAGGACTCGGAAGGCCCCTGGAGCCATCTGTTGCGGAAAGATGGGGGGGCGCTCCTGACCATGACAGCAGGCTCTATGCTCTGGTCTCCACACGCACGTGCATGCACATACACCCACAACGGCCTCGACACACACACACACACACACACGCATTCAAAATAAGAGAACAGCAGGCTGGAGAGATGGCTGAACGGTTAAGGTGCTTTCTGCAGAGCCAAAGGACCCTGGTTCGATTCCCCAGGACCCACGTAAGCCAGATGCAGAAGGAGGCGCACGCATCTGGAGTTCGTTAGCAGTGGCTGGAGGCCCTGGCGCGACCATTCTCTCTCTCTCTCTCTCTCTTTCCTTGCAAATAAATTAAAAAAAAAACAGTTTTAAAAATTAAACAAATAACTGGGCGTGGTGGCGCACGCCTTTAATCCCAGCACTCGGGAGGCAGACGCAGGAGGATCGCCGTGAGTTCGAAGCCACCCTGGGAATACAGAGTGAATTTCAGGTCAGCCTGGGCTAGAGTGAGACCCGACCTTGAAAAACCAAAATAAATAAATAAATAAACAAATAATAATAATAATAATAATATAACAGGGCTGGGAAGATTGCTCAGTGGTCATAGGCGTTTGCTTTTAAATCTTGCCAGCCTGGGTTTGAGTACCCGGCGCCTATATAATAAAGTCCGACGCACAACAGGGTGAATTCATCTGGAGTTTGTTTATGAGCAGCGAGAAGCCCGGGAATGCCCTTTCTCCAACCCACTTTCTCTCTCGTAAATACAGGTACAGAAACAATCATAATAAAAGTCACAAAGAACTGAACACTTGGTCAGCTTCTGGTGCACAGGGCCCTCTGTGTATGTCGGTGTTCAAATCTCCACCGAGATGCCAAGCCAGATGTTCGCCCGTTCCCAGGAGAACCCCTGGGCGCTTGGGGTCCACCCCCGAGGGGAGCAGAAAGACAGACGACCCTCCCCTCTTCCAGGGTGCCAAGAGACACCGAGGTGTCCGTACTCAGCAACCGATATGTCGTCAGGCCAAAGGGGTCTGTTTCCACGCAGCTCTGTCCTTGGGTAAAGTCCTACAACACCTGCTGGCCAGCGTCCACGTGTAAATCCGGCCTGATGTCCACTTGGCTGCAGCCGAACTCCCAAACGAGCAGCCGTGCCGGGCGCTAATTGAATCTTTGCACACCCTTCCTCGCCCGGGCCGGGCTTCCATTACATTTTCCGTTCGGCACGTTGCTCTCCACGCATTTAAAGCGTCGCAGCAGGTGTGAGTTTGGACAAGTTCCGCTCTGGGCACCATCGTCTCCAACTAATTGCACATCAAATATTTATTTCTTGCCCGTTAAATTAATGAAGCAGCTTCGACAAGAGAAGCATTGGATCAGGTTGGCAAACAGTGCCTAGAAATCCTAGAACCAGTCCCAGCTTTTTTTCTTTTTTTTTTTCATCTTTTTCTGGCAGGAATCCTTTTTCCATACAGATGAACAGTTTTTAAACGGAATATTTTCCCATTATCGGGTGGCGGCTTTTAAAATCTCCTTGCTAAATTCACTTCGGAAAGCACCTATCTTGGCTTGCCCTTGAAAGACCGTATTACAGCGTTCAGAAACAAAAAGAAAAATAAATCATACTATCAATTTTCAAATAAATTGGCAGCTTTCCTTGCTGGGCTCTCATTTCCTCATTCCGCTATTGCTACTGCAATTCCTCACGGCGCACGGACTGTGATTTGGTTTTTGTTTCAATAGCTTCACTGAATTATAATTGACAGACTCAGAACGGCACATGGTTTGATGATTTCCACTCTTGCAGACATCTTGAATGATGTCAGCAAAGGGAAGATAGTGGACACGGTTATGGGCGCGTGTGTCAGTGCTGGAACACGTGATGAGATGACAGATAGTGGACACAGTTCTGGGCGTGTGTGTCAGTGTAGAACACGTGATGAGGTGACAGATAGTGGACACAGTTCTGGACGTGTGTGTCAGTGTAGAACACGTGATGAGATGACAGATAGTGGACACAGTTCTGGACGTGTGTGTCAGTGGTGGAACACGTGATGAGATGACAGATAGTGGACACAGTTCTGGACGTGTGTGTCAGTGTAGAACACGTGATGAGATGACAGATAGTGGACACAGTTCTGGACGTGTGTGTCAGTGTAGAACACGTGATGAGATGACAGATAGTGGACACAGTTCTGGGCGTGTGTGTCAGTGGTGGAACACGTGATGAGATGACAGATAGTGGACACAGTTCTGGACGTGTGTGTCAGTGGTGGAACACGTGATGAGATGACAGATAGTGGACACAGTTCTGGACGTGTGTGTCAGTGTGGAACACGTGATGAGATGACAGATAGTGGACACAGTTCTGGGCGTGTGTGTCAGTGTAGAACACGTGATGAGATGACAGATAATGGACACAGTTCTGGACGTGTGTGTCAGTGTAGAACACGTGATGAGATGACAGATAGTGGACACAGTTCTGGACGTGTGTGTCAGTGGTGGAACACGTGATGAGATGACAGATAGTGGACACAGTTCTGGACGTGTGTGTCAGTGTAGAACACGTGATGAGATGACAGATAGTGGACACAGTTCTGGACGTGTGTGTCAGTGTAGAACACGTGATGAGATGACAGATAGTGGACACAGTTCTGGGCGTGTGTGTCAGTGGTGGAACACGTGATGAGATGACAGATAGTGGACACAGTTCTGGACGTGTGTGTCAGTGGTGGAACACGTGATGAGATGACAGATAGTGGACACAGTTCTGGGTGTGTGTGTCAGTGATTGAACACGTGATGAGATGACAGATAGTGGACACAGTTCTGGGCGTGTGTGTCAGTGTAGAACACGTGATGAGATGACAGATAGTGGACACACTTCTGGGCGTGTGTGTCAGTGTAGAACACGTGATGAGATGACAGATAGTGGACACAGTTCTGGACGTGTGTGTCAGTGTGGAACACGTGATGAGATGACAGATAGTGGACACAGTTCTGGACGTGTGTGTCAGTGTAGAACACGTGATGAGATGACAGATAGTGGACACAGTTCTGGACGTGTGTGTCAGTGTAGAACACGTGATGAGATGACAGATAGTGGACACAGTTCTGGCGTGTGTGTCAGTGGTGGAACACGTGATTGAGATGACAGATAGTGACACAGTTCTGGGCGTGTGTGTCAGTGTAGAACACGTGATGAGATGACAGATAGTGGACACAGTTCTGGGCGTGTGTGTCAGTGTGAACACGTGATGAGATGACAGATAGTGGACACAGTTCTGGGCGTGTGTGTCAGTGTAGAACACGTGATGAGATGACAGATAGTGGACACAGTTCTGGGCGTGTGTGTCAGTGGTGGAACACGTGATGAGATGACAGATAGTGGACACAGTTCTGGACGTGTGTGTCAGTGTAGAACACGTGATGAGATGACAGATAGTGGACACAGTTCTGGACGTGTGTGTCAGTGTAGAACACGTGATGAGATGACAGATAGTGGACACAGTTCTGGACGTGTGTGTCAGTGGTGGAACACGTGATGAGATGACAGATAGTAGACACAGTTCGCGTGTGTGCAGTGGGAACACGGTGAGATGACGATAGTGACACAGTTCTGGGCGTGTGTGTCAGTGTAGAACACGTGATGAGATGACAGATAGTGGACACAGTTCTGGACGTGTGTGTCAGTGTAGAACACGTGATGAGATGACAGATAGTGGACACAGTTCTGGGCGTGTGTGTCAGTGTAGAACACGTGATGAGATGACAGATAGTGGACACACTTCTGGGCGTGTGTGTCAGTGTAGAACACGTGATGAGATGACAGATAGTGGACACAGTTCTGGGCGTGTGTGTCAGTGTAGAACACGTGATGAGGTGACAGATAGTGGACACAGTTCTGGGCGTGTGTGTCAGTGGTGGAACACGTGATGAGATGACAGATAGTGGACACAGTTCTGGTCGTGTGTGTCAGTGTAGAACACGTGATGAGATGACAGATAGTGGACACAGTTCTGGGCGTGTGTGTCAGTGTAGAACACGTGATGAGATGACAGATAGTGGACACAGTTCTGGGCGTGTGTGTCAGTGTAGAACACGTGATGAGATGACAGATAGTGGACACAGTTCTGGGCGTGTGTGTCAGTGTAGAACACGTGATGAGATGACAGATAGTGGACACAGTTCTGGAGGTGTGTGTCAGTGTAGGACACGTGATGAGATGACAGATAGTGGACACAGTTCTGGGCGTGTGTGTCAGTGTAGAACACGTGATGAGATGACAGACAGTGGACACAGTTCTGGGCGTGTGTGTCAGTGTAGAACACGTGATGAGATGACAGATAGTGGACACAGTTCTGGACGTGTGTGTCAGTGGTGGAACACGTGATGAGATGACAGACAGTGGACACAGTTCTGGACGTCTGTGTCAGTGTAGAACACGTGATGAGATGACAGATAGTGGACACAGTTCTGGCGTGTGTGTCAGTGTAGAACACGTGATGAGATGACAGATAGTGACACAGTTCTGGCGTGTGTGTCAGTGTAGAACACGTGATGAGATGACAGATAGTGGACACAGTTCTGGACGTGTGTGTCAGTGTAGAACACGTGATGAGATGACAGATAGTGGACACAGTTCTGGACGTGTGTGTCAGTGTGGAACACGTGATGAGATGACAGATAGTGGACACAGTTCTGGACGTGTGTGTCAGTGTAGAACACGTGATGAGATGACAGATAGTGGACACAGTTCTGGGCGTGTGTGTCAGTGGTGGAACACGTGATGAGATGACAGATAGTGGACACAGTTCTGGACGTGCGTGTCAGTGTAGAACACGTGATGAGATGACAGATAGTGGACACAGTTCTGGACGTGTGTTTCAGTGGTGGAACACGTGATGAGATGACAGATAGTGGACACAGTTCTGGACGTGTGTGTCAGTGTAGAACACGTGATGAGATGACAGATAGTGGACACAGTTCTGGACGTGTGTGTCAGTGTAGAACACGTGATGAGATGACAGATAGTGGACACAGTTCTGGACGTGTGTGTCAGTGTAGATCACGTGATGAGATGACAGATAGTGGACACAGTTCTGGACGTGTGTGTCAGTGTAGAACACGTGATGAGATGACAGATAGTGGACACAGTTCTGGGCGTGTGTGTCAGTGTAGGATACGTGATGAGATGACAGATAGTGCACACAGTTCTGGACGTGTGTGACAGTGTAGAACACGTGATGAGATGACAGATAGTGGACACAGTACTGGACGTGTGTGTCAGTGGTAGAACACGTGATGAGATGACAGATAGTGGACACAGTTCTGGGCGTGTGTGTCAGTGTAGAACACGTGATGAGATGACAGACAGTGGACACAGTTCTGGACGTGTGTGTCAGTGTAGAACACGTGATGAGATGACAGATAGTGGACACAGTTCTGGACGTGTGTGTCACTGGTAGAACACGTGATGAGATGACAGATAGTGGACACTGTTCTGGACGTGTGTGTCAGTGGTGGATCACGTGATGAGATGACAGATAGTGGACACAGTTCTGGACGTGTGTGTCAGTGGTGGAACACGTGATGAGATGACAGATAGTGGACACAGTTCTGGACGTGTGTGTCAGTGGTGGAACACGTGATGAGATGACAGATAGTGGACACAGTTCTGGGTGTGTGTGTCAGTGTAGAACACGTGATGGGATGACAGATAGTGGACACAGTTCTGGGCGTGTGTGTCAGTGTAGAACACGTGATGAGATGACAGATAGTGGACACAGTTCTGGACGTGTGTGTCAGTGTAGAACACGTGATGAGATGACAGATAGTGGACACAGTTCTGGACGTGTGTGTCAGTGGTGGACACTCACAAGTGATGAGATGACAGATAGTGGACACAGTTCTGGACGTGTGTGTCAGTGTAGAACACGTGATGAGATGACAGATAGTGGACACAGTTCTGGACGTGTGTGTCAGTGTAGAACACGTGATGAGATGACAGATAGTGGACACAGTTCTGGACGTGTGTGGTCAGTGTAGAACACGTGATGAAGATGACAGATAGTGGACACAGTTCTGGACGTGTGTGTCAGTGGTAGGAACACGTGGATGAGATGACAGATAGTGGACACAGTTCTGGACGTGTGTGTCAGTGTAGAACACGTGATGAGATGACAGATAGTGGACACAGTTCTGGGACGTGTGTGTCAGTGTAGAACACGTGATGAGATGACAGATAGTGGACACAGTTCTGGGTGTGTGTGTGTCAGTGGTGGAACACGTGATGAGATGACAGATAGTGGACACAGTTCTGGACGTGTGTGTCAGTGTAGAACACGTGATGAGATGACAGATAGTGGACACAGTTCTGGGCGTGTGTGTCAGTGTAGAACACGTGATGAGATGACAGATAGTGGACACAGTTCTGGACGTGTGTGTCAGTGTAGAACACGTGATGAGATGACAGATAGTGGACACAGTTCTGGACGTGTGTGTCAGTGGTAGAACACGTGATGGGATGACAGATAGTGGACACAGTTCTGGTGTGTGTGTCAGTGTAGAACACGTGATGGGATGACAGATAGTGGACACAGTTCTGGGCGTGTGTGTCAGTGTAGAACACGTGATGAGATGACAGATAGTGGACACAGTCTGCGATGTGGTCAGTGGGAACACGTGATGAATGACAGATAGTGGACACAGTTCTGGACGTGTGTGTCAGTGTAGAACACGTGATGAGATGACAGATAGTGGACACAGTTCTGGCGGTGTGTCAGTGGTGGAACACGTGATGAGATGACAGATAGTGGACACAGTTCTGGACGTGGTGTCAGTGTAGAACACGTGATGAGATGACAGATAGTGGACACAGTTCTGGACGTGTGTTTCAGTGGTGGAACACGTGATGAGATGACAGATAGTGGACACAGTTCTGGACTGTGTGTCAGTGTAGAACACGTGATGAGATGACAGATAGTGGACACAGTTCTGGACGTGTGTGTCAGTGTAGAACACGTGATGAGATGACAGATAGTGGACACAGTTCTGACGTGTGTGTCAGTGTAGATCACGTGATGAGATGACAGATAGTGGACACAGTTCTGGACGTGTGTGTCAGTGTGGAACACGTGATGAGATGACAGATAGTGGACACAGTTCTGGGTGTGTGTGTCAGTGTAGAACACGTGATGGGATGACAGATAGTGGACACAGTTCTGGGCGTGTGTGTCAGTGTAGAACACGTGATGAGATGACAGATAGTGGACACAGTTCTGGACGTGTGTGTCAGTGTAGAACACGTGATGAGATGACAGATAGTGGACACAGTTCTGGACGTGTGTGTCAGTGGTGGAACACGTGATGAGATGACAGATAGTGGACACAGTTCTGGGCGTGTGTGTCAGTGTAGAACACGTGATGAGATGACAGATAGTGGACACAGTTCTGGACGTGTGTGTCAGTGTAGAACACGTGATGAGATGACAGATAGTGGACACAGTTCTGGACGTGTGTGTCAGTGTAGAACACGTGATGAGATGACAGATAGTGGACACAGTTCTGGACGTGTGTGTCAGTGTAGAACACGTGATGAGATGACAGATAGTGGACACAGTTCTGTGCGTGTGTGTCAGTGGTGGAACACGTGATGTGATGACAGATAGTGGACACAGTTCTGGACGTGTGTGTCAGTGTAGAACACGTGATGAGATGACAGATAGTGGACACAGTTCTGGGCGTGTGTGTCAGTGGTAGAACACGTGATGAGATGACAGATAGTGGACACAGTTCTGGACGTGTGTGTCAGTGTAGAACACGTGATGAGATGACAGATAGTGGACACAGTTCTGGACGTGTGTGTCAGTGGTGGAACACGTGATGAGATGACAGATAGTGGACACAGTTCTGGGTGTGTGTGTCAGTGTAGAACACGTGATGGGATGACAGATAGTGGACACAGTTCTGGGCGTGTGTGTCAGTGTAGAACACGTGATGAGATGACAGATAGTGGACACACTTATGGACGCGTGTGTCAGTGTAGAACACGTGATGAGATGACAGATAGTGGACACAGTTCTGGACGTGTGTGTCAGTGGTGGAACACGTGATGAGATGACAGATAGTGGACACAGTTCTGGACGTGTGTGTCAGTGTAGAACACGTGATGAGATGTCAGATAGTGGACACAGTTCTGGACGTGTGTGTCAGTGGTGGAACACGTGATGAGATGACAGATAGTGGACACAGTTCTGGGCGTGTGTGTCAGTGGTGGAACACGTGATGAGATGACAGATAGTAAACACAGTTCTGGGTGCGAGTGTCAGTGGTGGAACACGTGATGAGATGACAGATAGTGGACACAGTTCTGGACGTGTGTGTCAGTGGTGGAACACGTGATGAGATGACAGATAGTGGACACAGTTCTGGACGTGTGTGTCAGTGTAGAACACGTGATGAGATGACAGATAGTGGACACAGTTCTGGACGTGTGTGTCAGTGTAGAACACGTGATGAGATGACAGACAGTGGACACAGTTCTGGACATGTGTGTCAGTGGTGGAACACATGATGAGATGACAGACAGTGGACACAGTTCTGGGCGCGTGTTTCTGTGGTACAACATGTAATTAGTAGTCATTTTTGAGGATCTGTGTTCAACAGAAGGGGAGGAAATCATGGAGTTCACTGAAGAGGAGGGAGGAGGGGAGAGGAGGGAGAGGAAAGGAGAATGAAGAAGTGGTGAAGAGAGGAGAGGGGAGGAGAACCGAAAAGAGTGAACATGCGACAATCTCCGAAGGGTCCATATCCCGAGATTCTCTTGCCTCGTTGGTCCCTTGTGAGGGGACCTCTTCCCCTTAGCAGAGGGACAGATGGCTACCAGGGGTCTGTGGACAGGGAGATGGTATCAGCAACGTTACAGATGGGGTTAGCTCCCTCCCGAACGCCCTAAACTCTCATAAAATCTTCCTAAGCTCCTTATCTTATGAGTTAGAAGAATGAAGTCCACAGACCATTGGAAGATTTTTTTTTCTCAATTTTTATTAATATTTTCCATGATTATAAAAAATATCCCATGGTAGTACCCTCTCCCCCCCCCCCACTTTCCCCTTTGAAATTCCATTCTCCATCATATCCCCTCCCCATCTCCATCTTTCTACTTACATATATACAATACCAACCTAATAAAAGCCCTCCTCCCTTCCTTTCTCTTCCCTTTCTATCTCCTTTTTTAACTTACTGGCCTCTGCTACTGAGTTTTTTCCTTCTCACACAGAAGCCCAATCATCTCTAGCTAAGATCCACATATGAGGGAGAACATGTGGCGCTTGGCTTTCTGGGCCTGGGTTACCTCACTTAGTATAATCCTTTCCAGAACCATCCACTTCTCTGCAAATTTCATAACTTCATTTCTCTTTACCGCTGAGTAGAATCCCATTGTATAAATGTGCCATATCTTCATTATCCACTCATCAGTTGAGGGACATCTAGGCTGGTTCCATTTCCCAGCTATTATAAATTGAGCTGCAATAAACATGGTTGAGCGCGAACTTCTGAGGAAATGAGATGAGACCATTGGAAGATTTTATTGGGGGAGGGAGAGAGAGAGGAAGAAGAGAGCGAGCTTTAGGGCGAGGGGACCTTAAGGGAATGAAGGAAGACACAGGATCTTATCCAATCAGGCGAGACAGCGTCTGAGAAGCCCCTACCTTAACGGAAGGAAGCACAGCTAGAGAGATGGCTCAGTGGTTAAGGCGCTTGCCTGCGAAGCCTGGGGGACCCACGGTTTGAATCTCCAGGTCCCACATTGCCAGAAGACCAGAGACACAAGCACACCATGTCATGCGTGTGCCACAGGGGAACGCATGCGTCTGGAGTGTGTTCACAGCAGCTGAAGGGCCTGGCACGCCCATTTTCTCTCTCTTCCCTCTCTCTCTCATTCACTCTTTTAAGAGAGAGAGAGAGAGAAGGAAGGCATTTTTGAGGAGCTCCCGTCAACACTCAGGTTGCTGATGTTAGGAGGCCCATGGATGGGCATCGGGTCTAGCCAGGCCAGTCCTGACGTCTGGTGTCTGGGGTCAGGATTCCTGGAAAAGAGCAATCTTGCTCTTTTCCAGAAATCTTAATTGTCTAGTGAGGGATTTCACGAAGGGTGGGAGGATTCCCTAACGCGGCAGAGGTAAGGAAAGGCCCTGTACAGCCCCAAAGATACTTTCTTATATTTTTATTTTTATATATTTATTTGAGAGCAACAGACAGAGCAAAGAGGCAGATAGAGAGAGAGAGAGAGAGAATTGGCACACCAGGGCCCCCAGTCCCTGCAAACAGACTCCAGACGGGGTGCACCCCCTTGTGCATCTGGCTTAACGTGGGTCCCGGGGAATCGAGCCTTGAACCGGGGTCCTCAGGCTTCACAGGCAAGTGCTTAACCGCTGAGCCACCTCTGCAGCCTCCAACGATGCATTCCACAATTGGTCAAGGAGAAAGCTGCTCACTTTGGGTTCCTGTGACCCCTAAACGCCCCCGTAAGTGTGAGGCTTCTGTGAGTCTGAATCGTGCGGGCGTCTGGAGGAAGCTCTCCTTGTAACCTGTCACGACAGGCGTCCATCAAAAGGGGGTCACGTGCAGGAAACGTGACCTGTGCCCAGCACAAAACATCACACAAGTGTAGAAAAGAAAGGGATCTTGACAGGTGCAGCCCTGGGGATGCTTCGGGAAGACGTTGTGCTGAGCCACTTAGTGGACGTTTGACAGTTGGCCCGTCAAAAAGCCAGTGGTTGGCTAAGGAGTTTCTGTGAAACTTGGCCGTGAGCCCTTCAACGTAAGGTGTAGGCAGCAGGTGGTGGTGACGCACGCCTTGGATCCCGGCGCTCGGGAGAGAGAAGCAGGAGGAAGGATGGCCGTGAGTTCGAAAGCCAGCCCGAGTCTACGTGGTGAACTTCAGGTCTGCCTGAGCTACGGTGAAACCCGACCTTGAAAACAGAAGAAGAAGAAGAAGAAGAAGAAGAAAAACATAGAGAAGTCACTTCATTTTTTTTTTATTTAAATTTTTTAATTAATTTATTTGAGAGTGACAGAGAAAGGAAGAGGCAGATAGAGAGAGAAGGAGAGAGAGAATGGGTGCACCAGGGCCTCCAGCCTCTGCAAACGAACTCCAGACGCGTGCGCCCCCTTGTGCATCTGGCTAAAGTGGGTCCTGGGGAATCGAGCCTCGAACCGGGGTCCTTAGGCTTCACAGGCAAGCGCTTAACCACTAAGCCATCTCTCCAGCCCGAGAAGTCACTTCAAAGGGATTAAGAGAGCGTTTACTCTGGAGCCAAATATGAGGGACACAGACTGAGGTTACCTCAAAACCCATGTTCCTGCACCGTATCGGCTTCGTGAAGTCTTTGCAGCAACTACAGAAAGCAAAGCAAGTTATACACAGGCAACTGGTGCCCACGTGTCTGCGAGACCTCACATGCTTGTGACTATCTCAAATAAATAAATAGAAATAAATTTTTTTTTAACTTTTCACATGATAGTCACAGGCATGTGAGGTCATGTAGAGACGTGGGCACCAGTTGCCTGTGTATGGTGTTACACTAAGTTCTAAAGCATTAATCAGTCTTGTTGGGGGCGGCAGTATAGACTTAGGGTGACTGGGCCCCCACCCCCGAAACTGAGAAAGGCACAAACGTCTGCACGTGTTGGGCATCAAAGATGACCTGACTTCGTGTGCCTGGCCTGGTTCCCTGACCCTGTTTTTTTTCCACAAACAACCTGGGCCCCCTCCTGGGAGGGTGGGCTTTCCTAGAAAACACTGTGGTTGGTCAAGTCCAGCCCCTGGAGCTTGGTGTCAGGGCCAGTCTGCTCCCGAGACAGCCCCTAGCCCTGACCAGCGAGCTCTCCCTCTGCAAGGCCGGGCACCCCCCACCATAAGGTTGCAGAGACATCGGTGAGGGAAGGGCACTCTCTCCGAGCAGCCTGACCTCTTGGCAACTTACACCTGCTGGCGAGACTCCCCTTGGCTGGGCCTGGACAGCGCTGGCCCTTCCTCTGCCCACGGACACTCGATCATCCAGCTCCCCACGGGGCAGGAGCTCTTTGAACTTTCTTTTCTCTGTTCCCTGCTCACCGTGGGTGCCTTTCCTTCTCTCTGGACGTCCCTCAGGAAATATCATAATTTAATAATCATCCTTCTCAGTGTTTTTTTTCTTATTTATTTATTTATTTGAGAGCGACAGACAGAGAGAAAGAGGCAGAGACAGAGAATGGACGCACCAGGGCCTCCAGCCACTGCAAACGAACCCCAGATGCATGCGCCCCCTTGTGCATCTGGCTTACATGGGTCCTGGGGAGTCGAGCCTCGAACCGGGATCCTCAGGCTTCACAGGCAAGCGCTTAACCGCTAAGCCATCTCTCCAGCCCCCAGTATTTTTTCTTAATACTTTGTTTTTATTTACTTATTTGACAGAGAGGGAAAGAGGCAGGGAGAGATAGAGAGAGAGATAGAGAGAGAGAGAGAGATAGAGAGATAGAGATAGAGATAGACATAGAGATAGAGATAGAGAGATAGAGAGATAGAGATAGAGATACAGAGATAGAGAGAGAGATAGGGAGGGGGAAGAGAGAGAGAGAGAGAGGGAGAGGGAAGGAGAGAGAGCGAGAGACTGGATGCAATGCAGGGCCTCCAGCCACTGCAAACGAACTCCACACGCATGCGCCACCTTGTGCGTCTGGCTCACGTGGGTCCTGGGGAGTCGAACCTGGGACCTTTGGCTTTGCAGGCAAACGCCTTAATCACGAAGCCATCTCTCCAGCCTCTCAGTCTTTCTTTCTTTCTTTTTTTTTTTAAATTTAATTCTTTGATTGAAATTAGAAATGAACCTAGGGTTTGGGGTTCAAGGACTTTTTTTCTGAACCCTGAGCACACTGGTAAAGGAGGAGGTTTTTGGTAGGAAACATCAATTCACACATTATTTCTTTAAAAACGTTTATTTATTTATTTATTTAAGATGGGAGGGCCAGATGGGTGCACCAGGGCCTCCAAACACTACGAATGAACTCCAGAGGCGTGCACCACCTTCCGCATCTGCCTTACGTGGGTATTCACCTGGGCTGTTGTTTGTTTTTTGAGGTAGGGTCTCGTTCTAGCCTAAGCTGGCCTGGAATTCACTATGTCGTCCCAGGCTGACCTTGAATTCACAGCGATCCTTCTACCTCTGCCCAACTTTATTATATATATATATATATATATATATATATACACACACATATATATATATATATATATATATATATATATATATATATATATATTTTATGAGAGAGAGAGAGAGAGAGAATTGGCATGCCAGGGCCTGCAGCCCCTGCAGTCAAACTCTAGACACGTGCACCATCTTGTGCATGTATGTGACCTTACACGCTTGTGTCGTCTTGTGCGTCTGCCTTACGTGGGATCCGGAGGGTCGAACATGGGTCCTCAGGCTGTGCAGGCGAGAGCCTCAACTACTGAGCCATCTCTGCAGCCTCCCTCCCCTTTCTGTCAAATGCATTCTCTGGTCCCATTTCCTTTGAGACTCGTGGCTGGTATGAATTTAGAAAAAATAATAATGGCTGGTATGAATTTAGAAAAAATAATAATTGTTTTTGAACAAATATTTTTTTTCTTTTAGAAGCAAGGATGAGGTGGGGTATGTTTGTTTATTTATTCGACAGACAGAGAACGAGAAAGGTAGAAGGAGAGAGAGAGAATGGGCGCACCAGGGCCTCCAGCCACTACAAACGAACTCCAGACACATACTCCACCCTTGTGCATCTGGCTTACGTGGGCACTGGAGAATCGAACCTGGGTCCTTAGGCTTTGCAGGCAAGCGCCTTAACCGCTAAGCCATCTCTCCAGTCCCCTGGAAAAAAAATTTTTTTTTTTGAAGAAGCATTTACTTGGTGGTTGATCTTTCAATTCTCAAAACAATATCCTTGGACTTAATTCAGGAGAATCATGTCATCGTTTTACCAGAAGACAGCGTACGTGATTCTCGCTTGGTTTTGCTGAACACTCTCTTCCTCCATGTTTGATGGTGCATACACCCCCCCCCCAAGTAATCTCGCCAACTTGAGACTCTGTCTGGGGCGCCCTAGACTGTACAGTGAGATCCAAGCCAGCCTGGGCTACGTAGTGAATTCATTCCCAGCCTGGGCTACGTGGGGAGACCCTATCACGTTTAAGTTTTTTTTTTTTTTTTAATTCTTGAGACAGGGTCTCTTTTTTGTCATTTTTTTTGTTCATTTTTTAAAAAATTTATTTATTTGAGAGTGACAGACAGAGAAAGAGGCAGAGAGAGAATAGGCTCACCAGGGCCTCCAGCCACTGCAAACGAACTCCAGACGCGTGAGCCCCCTGGTGCATCTGGCTGAACGTGGGTCCTGGGGAATCGAGCCTTGAACCAGGGTCCTTAGGCTTCACAGGCAAGTGCTTAACCGCTAAGCCACCTCTCCAGCCCATAATCACCCCTTTTTACAGACTCCTTCTGAGGGGAGTTTTATATATTTATTTATTTTTTTTGGGGGGGGGGGGCTTTGCTTACTATTCAGTGAAGCCAGGTCTGAATCCGAAATCCCAGAGCGCCCCGTTGAAGCTAGCTGACAGCCTGTTTCTCCGGGTGGGCAGTACGTAATTCTCTCCCTCCTTGCTCCTTTCCTGGGGACCTTTTGTACACCGAGGAAGCAGCCAGGTATACCAACAAAATAGGCTGTGGGGGGAAAAAAAAATGTATGATTTTTCGACACAGACACGTGACTGAAAATAAACCAGAGGCTCTACAGTTCTTGGGGCTCCTGGGCGGTGATCCCCACTGTTTCTTCTCTGTGCAAAACGAGAACAAAGGGCTGGAGAGACGGCTTACCGGTTAAGGCACATGCCTTCGAAGCCTAAGGAGCCAGGTTCGAGTCCCCAGGACCCACGTTAGCCAGATGCGCAAGGGGGTGCACGCGTCTGGAGTTCGTTTGCAGTGGCTGGAGGCTCTGGTGCGCCCATTCTTGCTCTCTCTCTCTCTCTCTGTCTCAAATAAATAAATAAAATAGATAAATAAAGTGTTTTTTTTTTTTAACTAGAACCAGGGCAGGGGCTATGTGAGTCTGCCAACACGCCATCTCCGTGCTCCCCAGTCTCCCTTCCTCCTCCTCCTCCTAGGTCTGTTCCTCCTCCTCCTCCCCGCAATTCACACCCGGCCCGCCAGGCCTGTGTGGCCGTGAGCACCTGCCTCTCTCTTGCACGCGTGTGTGGCCGGGTGTGACTTTCACAGGGCTTCTCTACGCTGCAAGACGGACGCACAGACACGGGGGGACGTGCACAAAGAGTACCGAGACAGCTGTGCACAGAACAAGGGACGTCTGTATCTTCTGAAGCACCACGGCCTATGGCCTTGCGCTGGAAGTGGGTCAAATACATGTTTCCCTACGTCAAGCTGCATTCCTCAATATAAGTTTCACATGACTCGAGATTTAAGAGCTTAAACAAAACAAAAAAAAATTCGAGCCGAGCGTGGTGGCGCTCACGCCTTTAATCCCAGCGCTCCAGAGGCAGAGGCAGGAGGATCGTGGCCGTGAGTTCGAGGCCAGCCTGAGACTCCGTAGTGAGTTCCAGGTCAGGCTGGGCTAGAGTGAGACCCTACCTTTAAAAGAAAAAAAAAATTCAACAGCTAAACAAACTGCATTTGTATATGACTAAAATTGAGAGACTGTGAATACAATGGAAGACTCATATTCGCTTTCAAAATATCAACACACCAGGATAGGAAATTTCAGTCCAGTGTGGAGAAATCCGATTACGTATAGAATCAAAATATAAAGTGTCGACATTCACACACATATCCGTACACACATGTATGGGGAGTATTTGTATTAGACAAAGAGAACTAGGAAGTTTTTACGCGTATATTACTATATGCTCCCTAGTAGAAATTCAGGTCTTTCCCTAAATCTTTTCAATTTCTCCTCCTGATAGATAACATTAGCTGTTCCCAAGCTCTCTATTCATGACAAATGTTAAGTATCCCAAACATAGCTAAGCACCCCCAAACTGAGCCCTGCCCCGGCCAGCGGGGCTTCAACGGGAGCACGGACCCCAGAGAACCTGAAATGAAAGGGACAAGAGACACAAGGAACGGACAGCAAGACAAGAGTCTGATCAAGCTGCCAAATTTTATTTTTCTCAGGGTGCCTTTTATACAGCAGAACAGAGGAGTTTGTCAGCAGTTTAGGTATTGCTACAGCTCTGTTTCAATAGGATAAGGTCCCGGCCCCAAGGCCACAAGACGTTCCACAGCTGCAGGATGAGGCCCCAGCCTCAAGGACATGAGATAATGACTCCCTCATTCTTTATGGGTGCATGAATTAACAAACAACTGCAGGCCTTGTGACTTTCCAGAACAGACAACTTATTACAAAATGCAGTCATTATTTAAGATGGAGGTACTTTTGTTTTCCTAGTGCCCAATGGTTCCCCACACTATTCATGACCAATGTTAAGTATCCCAAACATAGCTAAGCACCCCCAAACTGAGCCCCACGGGCCCATTTTCGTGGCAATGACCCCTTAGACACTGAGAAAATATTGATTTTTCTCCCACGGATTCCCTTAAAGTGCACTGCGTTCTCATCAGACAATCTTTAATTGTCAGCATGCAAAACACACTAGTACCTGCTGATGATTTCACGCGGTAAAAGACAGAAACTGGGGCCTGGAGAGATGGCTTCGCGCTTAAGGCGCTTGCCAGAGAAGCCCAAGGACCCATGTTCGACTCTCCAGATCCCACATGAGCCAGACACACAAAGGTGAGGAAAGCGCAAGGTCGCACACGCCCACTAGGTGGCGCAAGTGTCTGGCGTTCGATTCCATTGGTGAGGCCCTGGCGTGCCAATTCTCTCTCTCTCTCTAAAATTAAAGCGAAATTATTAAAAAGAAATTGGACTGCCAGGCGCGGTGGTCC
Source organism: Dipus sagitta (assembly GCA_036346955.1). NCBI lineage: Eukaryota > Metazoa > Chordata > Mammalia > Rodentia > Dipodidae > Dipus > Dipus sagitta. The sequence continues at coordinate 919,432 of CM070792.1, forward strand.
CAGCACTCGGGAGGCAGAGGTAGGAGGATCGTGGACGTGAGTTCGAGGCCACCCTGAGACTCCATGGTGAATTCCAGGTCTAGCCTGGGCTAGAGCGAAACCCTACCTCAAAACACCACAAAAAAAAAAAAAAAAACAGAAAACAAATTGGCCTAGCTATTTAGGGTGACAGGACACCAAAGTAGATAGTTTTCTCCTGGCTAAATGCAGGAATTGTTCTTGGGTCTATAGGGGAATATCTAGGTTATTATTATTATTATTATTATTATTATTATTATAGATCATTATGGTCCGAAGACTCTGACCTTCCCTAATAGAGTCATTCTTCTCTGTTCCCCCCCCCAAAAAAAACTGACATTCCTGGGAAAAGCTAAACCAGCCCACTCATGAGGCTCCTAAGAAACCCCCGAACTAAGCCTGGAGGTGGGCTTCTCGAACACCCACGGACCTCCCTGGGCAAGAGCCCTGCCTTCCTGCCTTCTGCGAGGTTCAGGGTTTTCCCCCTTAGTGAAGAGCCTTCCTTCCTTTCTCTTCCTTCCTTCCTTCCTTCCTTCCTTCCTTCCTTCCTTTTCCTTCCTTCCTTCCTTCCTTCCTTTTCCTTCCTTCCTTCCTTCCTTCCTTCCTTCCTTTCTTCCTTCCTTCCTTCCTTCCTTCCTTCCTTCCTTCCTTCTTTCCTTCCTTTCTTCCTTCCTTCCTTCCTTCCTTCCTTTTCCTTCCTTCCTTCCTTCCTTTCTTCCTTCCTTCCTTCCTTCCTTCCTTCCTTCCTTCCTTCCTTTTCCTTCCTTTCTTCCTTCCTTCCTTCCTTCCTTCCTTTTCCTTCCTTCCTTCCTTCCTTCCTTCCTTCCTTCCTTCTTTCCTTCCTTTCTTCCTTCCTTCCTTCCTTCCTTCCTTTTCCTTCCTTCCTTCCTTCCTTTCTTCCTTCCTTCCTTCCTTCCTTCCTTTCTTCCTTCCTTCCTTCCTTCCTTCCTTCCTTCCTTCCTTTCTTCCTTCCTTCCTTCCTTCCTTCCTTCCTTTTCCTTCCTTCCTTCCTTCCTTCTTTCCTTCCTTCCTTCCTTCTTTCCTTCATTTCTTCCTTCCTTCCTTCCTTCCTTTCATCCTTCCTTCCTTCCCTCCTTCCTTCCCTTCCTTTCCTTTCCTTTCCTTCCTTCCTTCCTTCCTTCCTTCCTTCCTTTCCCTTCCTCCCTCCCTTCCTTCCTTCCTTCCTTCCTTCCTTCCTTCCTTTTCCTTCCTTCCTTCCTTTCTCTTCCTTCCTTCCTTCCTTCCTTTCTTTCTTTCTTCCTTCCTTCCTTCCTTCCTTCCTCCTGTAAGCCACGAGCCCTTATAAACATCTTCCTGGACCTCAGCCCCTGGCGCGTGGAATTCGCTGCTTGAATCCATAAGACAAGGGTCCAGGAAGCACAACCCCCCCCCCAAAAAAAAATAATCACTGCATTGGTGTGCATTGGTACAGTGGCACAAAAAAAAAAAAAAAAAAAAAACACTAAAATTCCTCTATCAACACAAACACTGAAAATCTCAATGTCAGTTTTTTTGTAGAAGAAATCAAGCGTTTTCTAAATTAGTTGTTTTCCAACTTGTGTGACCGACGGAGTCATCTGGAGGTGGTTAAAATTCTCTTCATACACACTTTTTTTTTTTTTTTTTCTCTCTGAGAAAATGAATGACCATAGCCTTTTGGGTAAACAGTATAGAAACTTCTGAGTGAAGAAGGGAAGGAAGGAAGAAAGAAAGAAAGAAAGAAAGAAAGGAGGGAGGGAGGGAGGGAGGGAGGGAGGGAGGGAGGGAGGGAAGGAAGGAAGGAAGGAAGAGAAAGGAAGGAAGGAAGGAAGGAAGGAGGAAGGAAGGAAGGAAGGGAAAGGAAGGAAGGAAGGAAGGGAAAGGAAGGAAGGAAGGAAGGAAGGAAGGAAGGAAAAGGAAGGAAGGAAGGAAGGAAGGGAAAGGAAGGAAGGAAGGAAGGAAAAGGAAGGAAGGAAGGAAGGAAGGAAGGAAGAGAAAGGAAGGAAGGAAGGAAGGAAGGAAAGAAGGAAGGAAGGAAGGAAGGAAAAGGAAGGAAGGAAGGAAGGAAGGGAAAGGAAGGAAGGAAGGAAGGAAGGAAGGAAGGAAGGAAGGATGGAAGGAAGGAAGGAAGGAAGGAAGGAAGGAAAAGGAAGGAAGGAAGGAAGGAAGGAAGGAAGGAAGGAAGGAAGGAAGGAAGGAAGGAAGGGAAAGGAAGGAAGGATCGAAGGGAGGAAGGAAGGAAGGAAGGAAGGAAGAAAGAAAGAAAGAAAGAAAGGAAGAGAAAGGAAGGAAGGAAGGAAGGAAGGAAGGAAGAAAGAAAGAAAGAAAGAAAGAAAGAAAGAAAGAAAGACAGACCGGGAGAGGGAGAGAGAAAGAGAAAGACAAAGAGAGGAAGGAAGGAAGGGAGGGAGGGAAGGAGGAAGCTGGGCGTGGTGACGCACGCCTTTAATCCTAGCACTTACTAGAGGGAGGCAGGGGTAGGAGGATCACTGTAAGTTCAAGGCCAGCCTGAGACTATATAGTGAGTTCCAGGTCATCCTGGGGTCCAGTGAGCCCTTACCTTCCAAAAATAAAAATAAAATAAAAACAGAAAGACGTCCATATACCCATTCACACACACACACGCACATATTTATATTTATATATATGGATACATATATGTATGCATATATATATATATATATCCAAGATATATATATATCCAATATATATATATATATATATGTGTGTGTGTGTGTGTGTGTGTATGTATCCAAGATATATATATATATATATACCTTGGGTAACAGCTCTGGAGTTAGGGGGCCAGACCCTCACAGTCCTGCAAATCTTCCAAGCAGTTAAGTGATGGGTAGAGTCCTGTCTTGGGAATTTCGAGGGGTGAATCGCAGAGACTGGAGAATAAGGGTTAGGAAGGTTTTATTCTGTAGTTTATAGAGATACAGCTTAAGGGAAGAGATGCCTAAAAAGGAGGCAGTAGAAATATGCCCAAAACTTGAACACTGCAAAGCCCCCAAGGGAGTTAAGAAAAGAAAGAGAAGGGTGACTAGGAAGGATGCCCTCACCACCCCCTGTTTAGCAATTTATTGCAGTTTTTGCTTTTTTTTTTTCGAGGTATGGTCTCACTCTAGCCCAGGCTGACCTGGAATTCACTATGTCGTCTCAGGGTGGCCTCGAACTCACGGCCACGATCCTCCTACCTCTGCCTCCCGAGCGCTGGGATTAAAGGCGTGCGCCACCACGCCCGGCTGTAGGGTCTATTTTTTTTTTTTTAATTTTTAATTTGTTTGTAGACATAGAGTGTGTGTGTGTGTATGGGCACACCAAGGCCTCTTGCCACTGCAGACACATGCACCACATTGTGCATGTGGCCCCGTGGGGGTCCTGGGGCATCGATCTCAGCCTGGGCGGGCTTTGCAAGCAACCTGCATCAGCTGATGATGCCGTCTCCCCAACCCCGCTTCAGGGTCTCTTAAAAGTTTCTGTTTATTTTTACTGGGCACGCCAGCGCAAACCGATGAGAGACACGGCCTGCCATCGGGGAATCGAACCTGGGTCCTCAGGCCGCCTTAACCACTAAGCCATCTCTCTACGCCTCAGTTCAGGGTGTCTTAAGGGTGTTTCCAGGGTGCCAAGGGTTCCGGTGCCGCCAGGTTCCCAGGATGGGAGTGGTCTTGTCTGCTTTAACTTCCTCTTCTAGGAAAGACATAAGAGGAAAAAGAAAACAGGTTTCTCCCCCCCCCCCACTATGTCTCACCAAGTCACAACTCCTCCTTATACGCCTGCTTGCAGATCCCACACCTCTTTTTTTATTTTTGTTTTTTTCTCCCCGGGAATCACAATTTTTAAATTATTGACCGCTACGACTGGGGAGACGTGGGATAAACAGGGGTGTCTGCTCCCCTGGGGCTCCGGCGATGGTGTCCAGCGGCTGTCTTGGTTGTCAGCACTCTTAAATAGCGATGCCCCGGCCTCTCTATGTCTATTAACACCTCCGGAAACCCAAGGGAAGCCACTCCGTGGACGGTTGTGGTGCTTTTCCGAGTGCAGAGAAACCCTTGGCTCTGTCTTCCTCTGTAGATCAGCTTCATGTTTTAAATTTCTTTTTTTGTTTATTTTTAATTTATTTATTTGAGAGCAACAGACAGAGAGAAACAGAGAGAATGGGTGTACCAGGGCCTCCAGCCTCTGCAAAGGAACTCCAGACGCGTGCACCCCCTTGTACATCTGGCTCACGTGGGGTCCTGGGGAACCGAGCCTCGAACCGGGGTCCTCAGGCTTCGCAGGCGAGCGCTGAACCGCTAGGCCGTCTCTCCAGGCCACACAGATCATGTTCAAGGACACTCACTGCAGCTCCCTAATCCTTGTCAGTTTATAATTTTAACCTCTTTTCACTTTCCTGGCCTCTGGGAGGGTGTCCCCTGTTCTTTACAAGCCAGAAAAATTGAATTTTTTCTTTTTTAAACGTGTCAGTTCCAGTCCTGGGTCATGGCAGGGAAAATCCAAATTTGGTCACACAGGGCTTTTATGCTGCTGGGCTTTGCAAGTCCCCCGTCTGTGTGCACACGGCACCTTGTCGTGTTCACGTGCTTGAGAGACACAGGCAGGCGGGTCTCGACCCCGGGCATCTCGCTGCAAATGCCCGCCACCTCCCGGGAAGGGGAAGGCTGTCAGGGAGCCGGGGCCTGCAGGCCGGCTTCCAAGATGGACTCGTCTGAGCACGAAAATGTCCCCGTCTCGATGGGAGGGACGGTTGTCTTTTTCACAAGACTGTCGCTGTGAACCATTCGCGCGTCTATAGATAACCCTCGCGAAAGTAGAGAGAGAGAAAGAAAGAAAGAAAGAAAAGAAAAAAACCCGAGAGAGCTATCTTTGTCTCTGTCTTGACTTGGATTTGCACGTCACAGCGGATTAAGCCAAGCTGTGTGTGATGGAGAGAGAGAGAGAGAGAGAGAGAGAGAGAATGGGTGCACCAGGGCCTCCAGCCTCTGCAAACGAACTCCAGATGCGTGCGCCCCCTTGTGCATCTGGCCAACGTGGGTCCTGGGGAATCGAGCCTCGAACCGGGGTCCTTAGGCTTCACAGGCAAGCGCTTAACCGCTAAGCCATCTCCACAGCCCCCCCCCCTACACACACGTCTTTCTTTCTTGTTTTTATTCCTTTGCTTTTTTTGCTTTTTCAAGGTAGGTTCTCACTCTAGCCCAGGCTGACCTGGAATTCACTGTGTAGTCTCAGGCTGGCCTCGAACTCACGGCCACGATCCTCCTACCCCTGCCCTCCCGAGCACTGGGATTAAAGGCGTGCACGCCACCACGCCCGGCTCCCTACGATTCTCTCTAACATTTCCCATTTTTTACAGTCCCACACTTCCACCTGACTACTTCTTTTATCGTGGAAGAGAGATTAAAAAAAAATGAGTGATACACTGAGTGAGCAGAGAGCCCACCTTCCTTTAGCAGAGGTGGTTCAAATATGAAAATCCACAAGGTTTCCTGAGCAAAACCAGGCCACCTGCTTCCCGCCTCACACTCATGTCCCAGTCGCTTCCTTGGAGAAAACCAACGGGCTGCTGCTTGTCTCACCTAAGCTGCCAAATGGGGCTACAGACACCCCAAAAAAGCCTCCAAGACTTCGCCTGCTCCCTGGACGTGTGAGAGCACACTCACCTCGTGACCCTGGGCCCAGCAAGTCGAGTGTGAAAAGCTCTGCTTTTCCCCCCAACAGGAAGAGGTGGGTGTCAAAATGCTCCTGAACTTTCCCCAAGGTTCTGAACTGATGTGAATTAACCCGCGATGGAAGTTTCCGGAGCTGAAGACCCTCGAGGCCGCAGACAGCTGCTCAGCTAAGCGTGGGTTTTCCGTCACTGCTAAGCTGTGTAGAGACTCATGCCTAGTGGGAATACTTCCTTTGCTGGTCACTTTCCTTTCCAAGGAAAGCATTCAGGGTTGAACAGAAAATGAGAAACGGGGAATGTGTGGCCGGGAATCGAGGCAACTCTCAAAATTGTGAATTTGGTGCAAGGGGACATGGGAAGTTGAGATCATTGACAAAAGCAAAGTATAAATCTTCTTAGTGAAAACTTAATTTTTCTTTTAGGAATGGAGAGATGGCTTATTGGTCAAGGCACTGCTCTGTAAAGCCAAAGGACCCAGGTTCGATTTCCCCAGGACCCAGGTAAGCCAGCTACACGAGAGGGCACATGTGTCTGGAGTTTGTTTGCAGAGGCTGAAGGTCCTGGCATGCCCATTCTCTCTCCCTCCCTCTATTTCCCTCTCTCTCAAATAAATAAAAATAAAAACTATTTTTTTTAAAATTGGATTTTAAAACACCATGGAGTTACATTTATAACTGAGCATTAGAGGCCTTGGCTTGCATGCACAAGGCCCTACGTTCAATCCCCAATACCTTCAAACAACAACAACAAAAAAGAACCTATGTGGCTGGAGAGATGGCTCAGTGGTTAAAGGTGCTTGCTTGCAAAGCCTGGCATCCGAGGTTCAACTCCCCAGCACCCACGTAAAGCCAGATGCACAAAGTGGCACGCATATCTGCATATTCATTTGCAGGGGCAGGTGGCCATGGGTTGCCCATTCTCATTCTCTCTGTCCCTACCTAATAAATACATGTTTTTTGTTTTTTTTTTTTTAAAGTTATGGGCTGGAGAGATGCCTTAGCGGTTAAGGAGTTTGCCTGCAAAGCCAAAGGACCGCGGTTCGATTCCCCCAGGACCCACATGAGCCAGATGCACAGGGGGGCGCACGCATCCGGAGTCTGTTTGCAGCGGCTGGAGGCCCTGGCATGCTCATTCTCTCTCTCTCTCTCTGCCAAATAAATAAATAAATAAAAATATTGTTAATTTTGGGCTGGGGAGACGGCTTATCGGTTAAGCGCTTGCCTGTGAAGCCTAAGGATCCCGGTTCGAGGCTCGATTCCCCAGGACCCACGTTAGCCAGATGCACAAGGGGGAGCATGCATCTAGAGATCGTTTGCAGTGGCTGGAAGCTCTGGTGCACCCATTCTCTCTCTCTCTTTCTCTCTCTGCCTCCTTCTCTCTGTTGCTGTCAAATAAATAAATAAACAAACAAAAAAATTAAAAAAAATAAAAATAACAAAATAAAAAAAATATTTTTATTTCAAAAAGAAGTTATGTCTTCAAGTTCCTCTTCCAATAATATGCCACCGTTGGATGCTATGCCAACAGAGTCCTGACTCCAAACTGTCTTGGGGCTGGGGGTTTGACTCCCATGTGTCCGTCCCCAAAATACCCCAGCTCTCTCGTTGTGGGGGTGAACATCCAACCAGAGACGCAGTTTCGGGGAGCGAGGGCGTTCATTTCTGGTCAGAAATGGAGGAGTTCCCTCCACGGTAGAAGAAAGCGCTCTTTTCCATACCCCCAGAGAGCAGCAATGGCAGCTAGAGAAACACCAGCAGGCAGCATACTGCTTGGTGCAGAAATTAGATATGTCCCCGTGTCCACTGTCCCCCCCTCCCTCCAGGGACATGGCCTCCCCAGCAGGCTGCTGGATGGAGACTTAAGCAGGAAATTTAACCTTAGGCTATGGTGGACAGACATGCACATTCAAACCATCCGTTGTGGGAATCAACTTCAAGGTGGAAAAGTTTACGTTGGCTCCATGGATTAAGGGCTTCCAATTCCAGAAATTGGCTCCATGGCTTTGGGACCAACGACCTAACTGCCTCCTACTGCCCCCCCCGCCTCTTAATTTATTGCTATTTATTATTATTTTTGTTTACTTTTATTTATTTATTTGAGAGCGACAGACAGAGGCAGAGAGAGAGAGGGAGAGAATGGGTGCGCCAGGGCCTCCAGCCTCTGCAAACGAACTCCAGACACGTGCGCCCCCTTGTGCATCTGGCTAACGTGGGTCCTGGGAAATCGAGCCTCGAACCGGGATCCTCAGGCTTCACAGGCAAGTGCTTAACCACTAAGCCACCTCTCCAGCCCATATTTATTTGAGAGAGAGAGACTGCCTCCTATTGGGCCCCACCTCTTATTTTATTGCTATTTATTATTATTTTTGTCTATTTTTATTTATTTATTTGAGAGTGACAGACAGAGACAGAAAGAGGGAGAGAGAGAGAGAGAGAGAGAGAGAGAATGGGTGCACCAGGGCCTCCAGCCTCTGCAAATGAACTCCAGATGCGTGCACCCCCTTGTGCATCTGGCTAATGTGGGTCCTGGGGAATCGAACCGGGGTCCTTAGGCTTCACAGGCAAGCGCTTAACCGCTAAGCCATCTCTCCAGCCCATATTTATTTGAGAGAGAGAGAGAGAAAATATGACACACACAGACACAGAGACAGAGAGAGAGAGAGAGAGAGAGAGAGAGAGAGAGGGCACTCCAGGGCCTCCATCCACTGCAAACAAACTCCATACGCACGCACCACCTTGTGAATCCGGCTGACTTGGGCCCTTGGCAATCGAACCTGGGTCCGTTGGCCTTACAGGCAGATACCTTAACCACTAAGCCATCTTGCCAGCCTTAGGACCCCCCACACCTCTTAAAGGCTCTAATACCCACCCATTGCACAGGAAGCAAAGAGAGACAGACAGGATGAGAGAGAGTCACGATATCCCCCTCCCCTGTGGCCTAACAGCCTCCCCCCAGGCCCCTCCTCTTAGAGGCTCCACCAGCTGCCCATAGTGACACAGACCAGGGGGCCCAAGCGGACACTGCAGCGCATGGCCCTGCGAGGGACCTCGTGCGCTGACCGCAGGTCAGAGAGTCAGTCAAGCGCAGAGACGGCATGAGAGGTGGATCCCAGACTTGAGCCGCATCTGTCCCTACGTGGTCACTGACGCTATTTCCAGGGGAAACTTTTGCTTTCCAGTAGATTAAGATCTTCAGCCAGAAGCAAGAATGCGTGGGACACAGGCACGGCCCTGGGTTCAAGCAAACCTCAGCCGTCGGACATGAAGGCCCCAGTCTTTGGAGGGGGCTGGGGGGGGGGAGATCGCAGCAGCCTGAGCTGCTGGTCCTATCTCAGGGACCAGACGGGCAGGGCAGCTCCTCACCCACCATTCTCGGGGGTCACGGTGAGCCTGGACCCCCGGACAAGGTCTCGGACCCCGAGATGGGCAGGAAGTAGGGTCAGTCCCTCTGCAAGCACGGGATTCCTGGGCATTCAGATAAGACTTAGGCTTTGCCCACAACCCTGGGGCCTTGGGCCAGTTGCCTAGGAAACTCCTTAGTTGGCATCAGCCAGTATCTGTGCCCAAATCAACCCCCTGTGCCATACACCATTGCATACGTGCTGCAATAAATGTCCCCCATATTCTAATTAGGCATCAGCCAGTGACCTCGCCCACCCAGTGTCCCCAGGACCCTCAACTGCTTCTGAACCCATTTCCCGGACAGTAAACTGAGGGACTGTCCACGGAAACCGTCTCCCGAAAGTTTTCACCGCCCCGGTTGTTGCCTGAGTGTCTTCAAGGGGGGAACCACAGCTGGCCCCGGAGGCAAGACCCAGATAGGTACCCACAAGAATCTACTTCTGTGTGAACCTCAAACCTGGGAGCTGGTAGAGTCTGTTTGAAATCAGTTATGTTGACATTTTAAGTTAGTGCCGTTCCTAATGGTAATAGGAATTAAGCCATGGACAACAGGTTGTTTTTTTTTGTTTTGTTTTTTAAGGTTTTTTGTTTGTTTGTTTGTTTGTTTGTTTGTTTTTTGAGGTAGGGTCTCACTCTGGCCCAGGCTGACCTGGAATTCACTCTGTATTCCCAGGGTGGCCTCGAACTCACGGCCATGATCCTCCTACGTCTGCCTCTCGAGTGCTGGGATTAAAGGCATGTGCATCACCACACCCTTCCAGTTATTTTTTTAAAAGAATATATTTTATTTTTATTTATTTATTTGAGAGAGAGAAGGAGGCAGAGAGGGAGAGAGAGAATAATGGGCCTGCCAGGGCCTCCAGCCACTGCAAACAAACACCAGACGTGTGCCACCTTGTGCACCTGGGCTTACGTGGGCACAGGGGAATCGAACCTGCGTCCCCGGGCTTCCCAGGCCATCCTGTGCACGCGTGTGACCTTGTGCACTTGTGTGTCACATCGCGCCTCTGACCTACGTGCGATCTGGAGAGTAGACTGGATCCCTTCGTGCGTGTCCCGCGGTGTGATTTAAATTCTTCCCCTTTGTGAACATCAATGAATTACAAATTTATCTAGCTTTCACCTTGGGCGACAGCTGCGAGCAGCTGTCACGTGCAAAGTGGACGTGGGATCCCCTGAGAAATATTCCTCTTTCTCTCTCTCAATCTCTCTCTCTCTCTGTCCAGGGCTGGAGCCGGAAAATCTCCTCATCTCTTCTCCATCTCGAAACCCGGCCCGTCCATTGTGCACATCTTTTATGTATGTGACGTGACCTTTTCCAGGAGAAGCTATAAAGTAGCACATTCCTGAGCATCTTTTTTTCCGCCCGGCCTCACGGCCCTTTGTCGAGCATTTAACATAAGGTTATCATACTCGGCTCGAGAGCCTCTGGGCAAAAAGCATGGTAGAAAAAAAATATATATTTATATATATATGTATATATATATATATGAAATGACCTTATCAGCATGCTCTGCCCGCAGGTGCATCATGGGATGATGCGGCCAGGGAACGTCACATAAAGAAATTGCTCGCGGACGTCACCGAATGAAGGTCGGGGCGAAATATCTCTATCAGCGAAGACCTTTTAAATTCCAGGTTTTGGGGTTTTTGTTTTTGTTTTCTTGTTTGTCGGATATCTTCCCCCGTGCACTCCAAGGTCAGCTGCAAGGCAGCTCCTGTCTGTCTACAGTCAGCAGTAAAGAGCTGGGGAGAAAAAGAAAGACCCGGCCGAGGAGGAAGTTCTTGTTATTCATAGGAAAATTCTCTTTCATTTTGATCACACGGCGGCCGAGTCCCGTTCAAGGGCACCGGAGTGTCGCCGAGCTCATGTGATTCAAATTCTCTCTGTCACAGGTTTGGTGCATCAAGTCGTCCTAGGGCTGCAGAGACGGCTTAGCCCATTCTCGTTCTCTCTCTCTCCCTACCTAATAAATACATGTTTAAAAAAAGAAGAAGTTATGGGCTGGAGAGATGCCTCAGCGGTTAAGACGCTTGCCTGCAAAGCCAAAGGACCGGGGTTTGAATCCCCAGGACCCACGTAAGCCAGATGCACAAGGGGGTGCACGCGTCTGGAGTTGGTTTGCAGTGGCCGGAGGCTCTGGCGCACCCATTCTCTCTCTCTCAAATAAATAAATAAAAATAAAAATAAACAAACAGAGAAGTTAGGTATGGCAGGGACTGGGGAAATGGCTTAGCGGTTACAGCATTTGCCTGCGAAGCCTGAGGACCCGGGTTCGATTCTCCGGCACCCACACGTAAGCCAGAGGCACAAAAGGGTTCATGTGTCTGGAGTTTCATGCAAGCGGCTAGAGGCCCTGGCGTGCCCGTTCTCCCTTTCTCTCTCGTAAATAAATGCGTAAAATATTTTAAATAAAAATAACTTTTTAAAAAAAAAAAAAAAAGTTAGGTATAGCTGTGTATGCCTGTAATACCAGCATTGAAGGTGGGCAGAGAGAGGAGGGTCCCTGGAGTTCTCTGGTCAGCCACTCTCAGAAAAAAATAATAATAATCCTAAAACCAATGACCCCAATGTCTTAATGCCCCCCCACACACACACACACGGAAAAGAAAGAAAAAGACAAGCTAAGATCTTGCTTCTGCTCTACTGTGAACTAGTTATTTGGGTCCAGATAGCTGGGTTCGATTCTCCTGTGACTTCACAGCAAGGGGTGCAGGATTTGTGAAGCCCCCCCCCCCCCGATCAGTGCCTTCCCTCTCACCTGATTGGAGCTGGTCGGACGTGGAGAATCTAAGATGCCATCGCCGCACACCCACTGAGCCTGAGTCTACATTGAATAGCATCGTGTGCGAAGTGGAGGTTCACCTGAGCTTTTAGTGGCCTAGGCCTAGACTTCTCAAAGTCACTCTTCAGGGCCGGAGAGGTGGCTCAGCGGTTAAGGCGCTTGCCTGCGAAGCCAAAGGACCCGGGTTCAAGGCTCCATTCCCCAGGACCCACGTTAGCCAGATGCACAAGGGGAGCACGCATCTGGAGTTCGTTTGCAGTGTCCGGAGGCCCTGGTGCACCCATTCTTTCTCTCTCTCTATCTGCCTCTTTCTCTCTCTGTCTGTTGTTCTCAAATAAATAATTTTAAAAATGAACAAAAAAAATTAAAAAAAAAAGTCAGTCCTCACACAGTTGTTTATCCTAAGTATCCAGGTGTGGGCTATCCTGATGTCCAAAGCTCTTCAAAAAAAAAGGGGGGGGGAACAAATTCAGAGTATTAAGGACATAAGTTCACGACCCATAGGACTTGCGGTGCAGTCTGAGACCCTCTCAGCATTAAACCATGGGGAGAACGTCTTCGCCCTGCCTTCTGTCTGATTTGCTTTTCCCTTCCTCGTGGTCCGAATGTGAAATGTCTCTCCGAGGCATATGTGTGGGAGGGACAGGGCTCCACTTGCAACGTTCTTCGGTGCAGATTTGAGGAAGCGTTTGGCTCAGGAGTACTTCATTAGTCAGGTATGAAATGATAATTTTAGTTTTTTTTTTTTTTTTCCGAGGTACGGTCTCACTCTGGTCCAGACTGACCTGGAATTTACTATGGAGTCTCAGGGTGGCCTCGAACTCACGGCCGTGATCCTCCTGCCTCTGCCTCCCGGGTGCTGGGATTAAAGGCGTGCGCCACCACGCCCTGCTGAACCGATGATTTGATGACCGTATTGGCAGATGGTTGGACGTGGGAGTTTGCATGAAGTAACATAGTGCATGCGTGTTTTCAGGGACGACGGAGGGACTGTTTTGTTTTCTCTGCCTCTGTGTCTCTCTCATACACACACACACACACACACGCACACAAAATGGCCCCTGAATCTTATCTAGGATTCACCATGACATTTAAAAAGTATATATTTCAGGGCTGGAGAGATGGCTTAGCGGTTAAAGTACTTGCCTGCAAAGTCTAAGGACCCGGGTTTGATTCTCCAGGTCTCACGTAAGCCAGATGCACAAGGTGTCTGGAGTCCGTTTGCAGTGGCTAGAAACCCGGATGTGCCCATTCTCTCTCTCTTTTTCTCTCCCTCTCTCTGTCTCTAATAAATAAATAAAAATAAAGAGAAACTTGAGCCTAGTGTGGTGGTGCACGCCTTTAATCCCAGCACTCGGGAGGCAGAGGTAGGAGGATTGCTGTGAGTTCGAGGCCACCCTGAGACTACATAGTGAGTTCCAGGTCAGTGTGGGCCACAGTGAGACCCTACCTTGAAACACAAAAAAATAAAATAAAATAATAAAAGAGAGAAAATTTTTTTTAAAATTTAAAAAATAATCTTTTTTTTTTTTTGTTTTGAGAGACAGAGGAAAAGAGACAGAAGAGGGAGGATGGACACGCTAGGGCCTGCAGCCGCTGCAAATGAACCTGAGAGACACATGCGCCACCTTGCACCGGGGAATCGAACCTGGGTCCTCAGGCTTCGCAGGCGAGTGCCCTCACCGCTGGGCCGTCTCTCCAGCCCCTCACGGTGAAATTTGACTTCTCTTTCTGTCTGTGCTCCCCCTATTGTGATGTCGTCGCCCGCGGGGTCAGAGCCTTGGCCACGTGGGGAAGGCTAGGAGTCTAGTTGAGACACCCTGAGGTTGGGGTACGGGGGGGGGGGTGCTGGCAGCCTCTGAGGGCCTCAGTTTGACCTGCCACACGTCTCCTGGAAAATCAGGCAGAAGGGGGAGAGAGGAAGACCTCTGATAGCCTTCTCCGGTGGTTTCCACGTGGCTGTCCAGGGGGCACACACGTCTGCCAACATACGCATCACACACACACACACACACACACACACATTAAAAACAGAATATCTCTTTCCTTTAAGAAGCACCCACCTATAGTCATGTTGTTATAGCCACGGGAGATGGTCTAAGGCTCCCCTCTGTTTTTTATTTTTTGCTATTTTTTTCTGTTGTTATTTTTCTTTATTTATTTGAGAGTGACAGGCAGAGAGAGACAGAGGCAGAGAGAGAGAGAGAGAGAATGGGCGCTCCAGGGCCTCCAGCCACTGCAAAACGGACTCCAGATGCATGTGCATGTAGATCCTTGTGCATCTGGCTAACGTGGGTCCTGGGGAACCGAGCCTCGAACCGGGGTCCTTAGGCTTCACAGGCAAGCGCTTAACCGCTAAGCCAATCCCTCCAGCCCCCAATTTGAACTTTTTTTAATGTGTCTTCCTTCTCTCGGTGATCTGTTAAGAGCTTAATACATTCATTCACTGGGGGGGGGTCAAACGAAAGACTTGAAATGCGTCACACCAGTGTACAAGAGTGAGTCCGTTTGCACAACAGCCGGGGGGGGGTGGGTCTGTGGTAATGTATGCATTTGCACGTTTGAATATATTATGATCCGTAGATTGATTCAAGTGCTCCGGACACTGGACGTCTTGGCCGTGCACGTGAGAGTCAGATTTCTGCTGGGGAATCCTTCCCTGACTCGTTAACCTGTGTGTGCACTGAGTTATTATATCTTCAAATTGGGGGTGCATCAGGCTTCCCAAACACTACTCACACCTAGACACCCAGTGTTCACACCCATGAGCCCCTGCCGGACATCCCCACCCCCCCCCCACCGGGGTCACAACCACAGCCAGGAACAAGGATGACGGGTTCTGCACAAATGTCAACCCCACCAGAGAACCTTCCGGAAGAAGGCAAGCCATCTACGAGTCCACGAGACTGAAGACAGATGAGTCGCCGAAAATACCAGGACGACAAGGTCATTGTCAGCCAAGCGATCCACGCCCACCCCCGCCCGGGGGCGGACACACGAGGGAGCAAGCTCAATCGTTTTGCTCATTGTGCCCCAAATATATGAATCCTATGCAAAAAAGAAAAGGGGGGCGCTGGCTATTGCTACAGCAGTTAAAAAAACAGCTGGTGCTGTACCCCAAATGCGGCTTGTGTGCATGTGAGGCGGTGACCCCCCCCCTCCTTGCAAAACCTGCAGCTATGCTTTGCAGCCGTGGCGGCTGCATGTGCAACACAGGGAGGAAATGGTGGTCACGCCACTGGGCTCGTTTGCAGATTTATTTTTTCTTGGGAAAAAAAACATAGACTTACCTTGGCATACGTGAAGAAGCGTGTCGTATGCAGATGTCGAATGAGAAAAGACACAGACGGCTGCTGGTGTCCAAGGCAAATGGGTCCCTGTGGAATTAAAACATCGAGCTTTGCCAATGCACACTCCGTGAGCCACGCTTGTGTTCATTAGGGGGAGACTGGCACTGTTAACGTCCTGGTTCTGCTGCCCATCTGCACGGCTTTTTTTTTTTTTGCCCAGACTTAAAAGAATTTAAAGAGAACCGAATATGTTTTTACATAGTGAGGTCAATTAAGCAGAAAACAAGGTAAGTCATTCCATTGACTAAAAAAAAAAAAAAAAAAAAAAAAAAAAAAAAAAAAAAAAAATCTATTAACATGGTTGAAAAGAAAAAAAAACACACTATTCACATTGTTGAAAAGAAAAAAAATAAAACCACTATTCACATTGTTGAAAAGAAAAAAAATAAAACCACTATTCACATTGTTGAAAAGAACAGAAATTCTTGTTTTAAACATTGGGACGCCACCTCGTTTAGTCATCTCTTCTTTTAAATTTGCTTCAATCCCCCCCCACAGAAAAGGGTCCACGGAGATTTTTAATTAGCGAACAAGCACTGAAGACTAACCTTGCGGTGAGCAGATTCATTCAAGAACATGCATTGGCTTTCTCTGCACTGATTGATTTTATACGGTGGCTTCAGACAGAAGTTTTGGATACGGTTTATTTGGAGTAATTTTGGTTTTTTTTGGGGGGGAGTGTGTGTGAGAGAGAGAGAAGAATGAAGAGGATTTCACCACTTTAACACTTTTATACAAGTGCGAATTAGAGGATCGTTTAGGACTTTAAAGCTGGTTCACACCCAAGTGCACGTTTATTGCTGACATATTTATGAATTGAGATCTATCTATTTGAGGATGCAAACTTTAAAAAAAAAAAAAAGCCTAGACATAACTAACGCACACACACACACACACTACAAAGAAACAAACTTAATGCAGCCCACCTCTGAATGAGGTTCCCAACACTGCGAATTAAAAAAAGGGAAAACAGGAGCCCGGCGTGGGCCGTGAGTTCGAGGCCAGCCTGAGACGACATAGTGAATTCCACGTGAGCCTGGGCTAGAGTGAGACCCTGCTTTCATAAAATGAAAAAAAAAAAGGAAGAAAGAAACAGAAAAAAATAGTGATCCAGACTGAAGGCCTGCCCAGGGCTAAATATGCAGCCTGGACATTGTAAGCAAGACTGATTCCCCAGTGAGAACTTTTATTTTATTTTTATTTTTATTTTATTTTATTTATTTTATTTTTTGGTGTTTCGAGGTAGGGTCTCCCTCTAGCCCAGGCTGACCTGGAATTCACTATGGAGTCTCAGGCTGGCCTCGAACTCACGGCCACGATCCTCCTACCTCTGCCTCCCGAGTGCTGGGATTAAAGGCGTGAGCACCACGCCCGGCCCCAGTGAGAATTTTTCAAATGAGGGCTGTGGATGAGCTTGGCGGAAGTATGTTTGCCCAGCAAGGCCACGAGTTCAATCCCCTCACTGTGGACAGAAGAAAGAAAGAAAAATAAAAGAGTTGTCACACTGCAGTGTCAGACAGGATGCGTTTCGATAGACGTGGGGGTCTTACCAGTGGAATGTGTTAGCATGGGGGGGGGGGCCGGAGGTCTTTAAACCAGGAACCCAGCAAGTGGTAGGAAAAATAACAGACTACATTAAAATTTAAAATCCGGTACGAAAGCCGGGCGTGGGGGCGCCGACGCCTTTCAGCCCAGCCCTGGGGAGGCAGAGGTGGGAACGATCGTGGCCGTGAGTTCGAGGCCGGCCTGGGACGACACGGTGGATTCCAGGTCAGCGTGGGCTAGAGCGAGACCCTGCCTCAAAAAACCAAGAAAGGAAGGAAGGGAGGGAGGGAGGAAGGAAGGAGAAAGGAAGGAAGGAGGAAGGAAAGAAGGGTAGGAAGGATGGAAGGAAGGAAGGAAGGAAGGAAGGAAGGAAGGAAGGAAGGAAGGAAGGAAGGAAGGAAGGAAGGAAGGAAGCAGAGAAGGAAGGAAGTGAAGGGAGGAAGGAAGGAAGGAAGGAAGGAAGGAAAGAGGAAGGAGGGAGGGAGGAAGGAAGGAAGGAGGAAGGAGGGAGGGAGGAAGGAAGAGGAAGGAGAGAAGGAGGGAGGGAGGAAGGAAGGAAGAAGGAGGAAGGAAGGAGGAGGGAGGGAGGGAGGGAGGAGAGAAGGAAGGAAGGAAGGAGAAAGGAAGAAGGAGGAGGAGGGAGGGAGGGAGGGAGGAAGGAGGAGGGAGGGAGGGAGGAGGAAGAGGAAGGAAGGAAGAAGGAGGAAGGAAGGGAGGGAGGAGGAGAAGGAGGAGAGGAAGGAAGAGGAAGGAAGGAAGGAAGGAAGGAAAGGAAGGAAGGAAGGAAGGAAGGAAGGAAGGAGGAAGGAAGGAAGGAAGGAAGGAAGGAGGGAGGGAGGGAGGGAGGGATGAAGGAAGGAAGGAAGGAAGGAAGGGAAGGGAAGGAAAGGGAAGGAAGGAAGGAAGGGAGGAAGGGAAGAAAGCAGGAAAGAAGGAAGGAAGGAAGGAAGTGAAGGGAGGAAGGAAGGAAGGAAGGACGGAAGGAGGGAGGAAGGAAGGAAGGAAGTGAAGGGAGGAAGGAATGAAGGAAGTGAAGGGAGGAAGGAAGGAAGGAAGGAAGGAAGGAAGGAAGGAAGGAAGGAAAGAAAGAGACAGAAACCAAAAGCCTTTTTCTCCACGTTGCATAAAATGTGTCCGTCATTGTACAGATGGAAAAGCAAATGCTTTTCAGGATGGAAATTAAAATAAGAAAAAAAAAAATCAATGACTTTTGAACGTGAACTCGGAAAGCAGGAGGAAAATAGGTTTTGCATTCTTCTCCCTCTCTCTCTCTCTCTCTCTCTCTCTCTGTCTCTCTGTCTCAAATACAGCCCAGAGCTGCTTCCATGGAAGCGGGTGTTGATCTAAAATAGATCTGAGTGCCTGCTTTGGGCAGCCTGGGCCTGCGTGTGGTTTTTGCTTATTTTTAGCAGGGCCGGGACGCCTGGGCGGGTGGGAGGCGGGTGAGGGGAGGGGGGCTTAATCATTTAAGGCCGGGGCAGAAAGGATCGGCTGGGAGGCTTTGCCGCCCAGAGATGCCAGCGCCTGCCCCAGCTGCCCAGGCCTGCAGACGGGTAGCTTTCCGGGGGGCCCTTTATTGACAAATGACGGGGGAATTGAATGCATTTTAATGAAGGTCGCAGCTCCCGGAGGGGGAGAAGCCAGAAAGCGTATTATTTGGGGCCTCTTCACAGCACCGAAATCTGTAATTTTGAAATTGCTTCGAACAATTACCGCCTCAAGGGTTCATTTAGTGGTTAAGAAGCGGGGGGCCTCTCTGCTGACCTTGATCAATGACTGTCCACGCTGACCCGTGACAGGTGACCCAGGACTCTCCCCAAGAGCTCTTCGCAGCCGCCTCCCCCCCGACAGACCCCGGCACAAAGCACACATATATGAAAGGAAGGAAATGTTTTTGTTTTTTTTTTTGTTATGCTTTCTATTTCCTTTTTTATTTTTATTTTTTCAAATTTTTATTAACAACTTCCATGATTATAAAAAAATACCCATGGTAATACCCTCCCTTCCCCCCACTTTCCCCTTTGAAACTCCATTCTCCATCATATCCCCTCCCCCTCTCCATCAGTCTCTCTTTTATTTTGAGCTGACAACTTTAATATATATATATATTTTTTGTTTGTTTGTTTTGTTTTTTAATTTGAGAGAGAGAGAGAGGCAGATAGAGAGAAGAATGAGTGCACCAGGGCCTCCAGTCAATGCAAATGAATTCCAGACGCATGTGCCACCTTGTGCATCTGGCTTACGTAGGTCCTGGGGAATCGAACCTGGATCCTTAGGGGTCACAGGCAAGTGCATTAACCACCAAGCTATCCCTCAAGCCTTATCCTTACAACTTTTTTTTGTTTTTTTCCAGGTAGGGTCTCACTCTGGCCCAGGCTGACCTGGAATTCACTATGGAGTCTCAGGCTGGCCTCGAACTCACGGCGATCCTCCTACCTCTGCCTCCCGAGGGCTGGGATTAAAGGCATGCGCCACCACTCCCGGCTTTCTTTACAACTTTTAAAAAATGTATATATTTTATTTATTTATTAGAGAGAGAGAGAAAGAGGGAGAGAGTGGGCGTACCAGGGCATCCGGCTCTGCAAACGAACTCCAGACGCATGCGCCCCCTTGTGCATCTGGCTAACGTAGGGTCCTGGGGAATCGAACCCGGATCCTTTGGCTTTGCAGGCAGACGCCTTCACGGCTAAGCCATCCCTCCAGCCTTCCTTACAGCTTCCTGATGGGGCCTTTCCTCTCCACCAGCAGGCTCTGAGTGGCCCTGTCCTCCCTGACCCACCAGCCGAGGCCCTCTGTGCGTCTTGACACAAGGATGCCTAACTTTCGCACGGGCAATAATCACAGACGTGACCCCAGGGCCTCCAGACAGCACGGTGACTCTGAACCCAGCAGGGCTTGCAGACCTGGGCAGTGGGTCAAAATGACCTGGGCGGGTCTCTGACTTGCAAATTAAGCCAG